>CM067359.1:28846705-29064205 GCA_034401795.1 Chaetoderma sp. LZ-2023a | reverse complement strand
CCGCTAGAAATAAGTGTGGCACAGTTATAAACGGGCATGGCACAGTTAGAAATGGGCGTGGCACAGCTAGAAACTGGCGTGGCACAGTTATAAACGGGCGTGGCACAGTTATAAACAGGCGATGCACAGTTAGAAACGGGCGTGACACAGCTAGAAATGAGTGTGGCACAGCTAGAAATGGGCGTGGCACAGTTAGAAACGGGCGTGGCAGTTAGAAACGGGTGTGACACAGTTAGAAACGGGCGTGGCACAGCTAGAAATGGGTGTGTCACAGTTAGAAATGGGTGTGTCACAGTTAGAAACGGGTGTTGCATAGTTAGAAATGGGTGTGGCACAGTTAGAAACGGGTGTGGCACAGTTATAAACGGGTGTGGCACAGTTAGAAATGGGCATGGCACAGTTGGAAATGGGCGTGGCAGTTAGAAACGGGTGTGGCACAGTTAGAAACGGGTGTGGCATAGTTAGAAATGGGTGTGGCACAGTTAGAAACGGGTGTGGCAGTTAGAAATGGGCATGGCACAGTTAGAAACGGGCGTGGCACAGCTGGAAATGGGCGTGGCAGTTAGAAACGGGCGTGGCACAGCTAGAAATGGGAGGGACACAGTGAAAAACAGGCGTGGCACAGTTAGAAACGGGTGTGGCACAGTTAGAAACAGGCGTGGCACAGTTAGAAACAGGCGTGGCACAGTTAGAAACAGATGTGGCACAGTTAGAAATGGATCGCTGTATCAATAAGAATCCACATTTAGCTATTCCCCGCCCATTTCTATCTAAGCTCCGCCCATGCATTGGTACTTTGAACCCTGACGTCTCAGAATCTTATTTTCAAGGTGAGCTGTTGGATATTTTGAAACTAATTTGACTGTGTGCTGTTTGTGCCATAGACCAGTCAAACTAGTTTCAAAATATTCAACAGAATGGTTATTAAGTCGTAAAGACATACAATTCGTCAACTGACAGACTATGGCACCAACAGCACCCATTCAAATTGGTTTCAAAATATTCAACAGAATGGTTATTAAGTCATAAAGACATACAATTCGTCAATTGATGGACTATTTAGCATTTATGACGTACTTGGATATGATGTTCATTACGTATTTGATTGCGATGTCCGTCTACATATGACATAATTGATTATGACTTCGTGTTCTTGAGTGACAGATTGGAATCATCAATTCACTAATTGTGGTTAAAGTAATTCCTGGAATGGATGTCGTTGAATTTCACAATTTGAAATAAGTACGAACCCTGGATTATGATGCTGAAGGAAAATGTAATGATGCCTGCGATGATGAGGATGAGAGCGACGAGGAGGATGATGGATGGTCCATGGTTCCATTTCTTAATACGATTTACTTGGACTTTTTTAACATCAATTAATACTTATTATGAAATCGAAGATCTCAGCTTAGACGCGATAGACATCACTTTTTGCATGCTAGGAATGTTGATACTTGTTGTCAGTTTTGTTATGGCGCTCATTCTTGAATAAATTTATTTTCTTTTTGACGACGAAGGGTTCATAGGGTGAAACCTGTTGAATATTTGAAAAAATAATTTGTTCAAATGTCATTGCCATCTTAGCCAAATTATTACTTATAGATAAAAAATATTCATCCAAATTGTATGAAATATCATCTATTTATGACTTTTTGAAGGATCCCGATAGAGGAATTAATAAGCTTTTAGTGATCAAGAATCTTAAAAAAATCCATCCAAATCTTGGCTTGGTGATTCTGCATTTATGGGCCAACTAAGAACCATTTGTGAAAATTTATCACTGGAATAACTAATTCAATTATGAATCCAGCCATTGTAATGGTAAATTTTAAAACACAGTCTTCTCCTGGCATGCTTGACCTGCACATGGACCACTGCAGGGGTAAATTTTGGCTGACTTGACCATTAATGGGCTAATGACAGACTATTAGATAAACCTTTACATGATGAAGCTGGACGAAACCGGCCTCTACAGTGGTCTTGAGGGATGTCAATTTGCAGGGAATAGAATACTTTTTTAGAAAATTTACCAGTGGAATAACTGGCTCGGTTACCGAGCCAGTCATTCCAGTGGTAAATTTTCAAAAATAGTCTTCTATTGGCTTGCAAATGGACATTTACTGAGCAAATATTTTGATATTCTTGACCAAATTTAGTCATTAAATGGTTAACGAAGCTCAAAATAATCTTTACCATTGTTAATGAATTATGCTGATTTGAAAAGTTTAATCAGATAGCTGATAATTAGAAAATGTGCAGCTGCTAGTTTTAAAGCACAAATCTCGCCATAAGAATCTTGCAATCATTGACCATCATGTGAGCTTAGATTTATTCATTTGATTGATTGATTGATTGATTCCTAAACAACATGATTATAATATGCTCACAACAAAGTTTTCAATTTTGTATTAATCTCATCCGTAAAGGCAACCATTTTCAATTGTGTGTATTGTAGAGCATCGTAGATCTATTTATGTACACAGATATACTGTTAACTTGTTAACTTATTAACTGCATTATTATTATTATTATTATTATTATTATTATTATTATTATTATTATTATATGTTATGAGCAAGTCATCAACAGTCATCAGCAGTTTACTTATACTATTGCATTTTGCGCATCTTTATTCTTGCATAAACAATATGTATTTTCTAAATCTATAATTACTGCATTATTAAAATATTTAAAGATTGATGCATCAGCTCGAGTCTGTAATGTGAATGCTTATAAATTCTGCTTTTTCAGAATGCTAACTTTCACAAAATAAACACTTAATGGACAGGTTTGGTCAGTGAATTCTAAATATTTAAATGTCCAATTGGCTCGCTTATTGAGCTGGTCATTAGTGCAAAATTAAAAAAATTACTTGTATTGGCCTGCAATTGGACATTTCTCAAGATCGCTTCAGAGACTGGTTTGAGCCAGCTTAAGAAACATAAATACCCTTTGATTGTGACAGACGGACGGATGGATGGACGGACAGACAGACTTATGCTCATAAAAATATTGAATCAGGGTTTTTTGTAAGAGTTTTTGGATATAGTTTGAATTTTGGTGATTAGACTTAATGTTTTTGACGAGTGGCTGTCATGGAAAAGTTAAAATTTAATCACGGAAATATGTATTTAAAAATTGATTTTCATTTTTAAAAACTAATTAAATCAATTCTTGTTTAATTTGCAAGTTTCTAGACATTGTATGCATTTATGCATGGTTTAAAAATCAGCTGCTAATAGCGCAAGTACCACTCTGGTCATGACGCTTGCTATAGATGCACCCATTTCTAGTTAAGCTCCACCCATGTCTAGCTAAGCTCCACCCATTCTAACTAGGATCCACCCACTTTACTCATATTTGGATCGATTTGAAACTTTGACAGCTAAATTCTCAGCCTCTAAGTTTCAAGATAACTATGCAGGTAAGCTGTTGAATATTTTGAAACTAATTGAAGTTAAGCTAGTCAAATTAGATTAAACATATTCAACAGAATGTTTTATAAATTATAAATTTATCAAAGACATAGAATTTCTACACTTGACAGAGTTTCCAATTTTCATGATGGAGCTATGCGTGATTATGATTATGACGTCAATAAGTCATGTAATTTATGATGATATCAGATACTTGAGTGACAGATCGATCCGTCTATTATTGTTATTATTATTATTTATTTATTTATTCTATAAAATTTAGAGCTCTGGTAGTTTATTAACAATAGTTTAATAATAGTGCTAGTACTTACTTGTTTTATTCATGCGTTGTTTAATATTTAAGTCTATTTATAGTTTGTCTCATGGAGCTAATGCCATTCGTTCTGATCAATTCACCTGCCTACCCCTCTCCACCCCTAATTCTTGAATGTTGCCACAGATGAAGGAGTAAGCATTACTCCCCAGAAATGACAACTTTGTTTTGATGAAAGAATTATTCTGTTGCATAAATTAGTAATTTTCTCAGCATATCTGACAATTTATAAAAAATAATTTAAAAAATGAAGGGAGATAATTCTAGTAGCTACAGCATTTATGATGAAGAGTTCATTCCTTTTAATTAAGAATTAAACTTATTCCAAGCAGGATTGAAAGTAATTATCAATATTTATACCCTTACCATTCTGATGTCAAAATTATAAATTTCAAACTAAATTAAAAGATGAACTGGTATTCATTTTTGAATGGAAGATGTTACTGTCATAAACAGCAACATCTTCCACCAAAATTGTTGAAAAATGCACACCAGTTTCTTTTGCTGTTGACATAATAAAAGATAGAATATTGACATCAGAGCGATACGGGTTAACCCTATAGTCCGCAGATTTGTTCAAGAAAATTTCTCATCGAAGATGTCAATTTGCAGTCCAAGAGAAGTTTATTTTTGCAAGATTGTTGTCAGATTGAGTGTTAAAGGGTTAGTCATTTGACCCCTGTCATTCAGCTATCTCATTATTAAAGCCATATAAACAAAAGCAAATGCAATTTGATGAATCTAGGCGGTGGTTACTTGGTGTCCGGTTTGCGCCTGAGCTGTGTGCTATCTTGTCATCTTTAGAAACATGGGCAATCTCTTTCGCTCCTTGCCTCTCTCTACCCAGGAGTATAAGTGGGTACCACCAATGTTAAAACTTGTGAAGTTGGCCGTAGTGGCTTAATAGACTGAAATAAAAACTCATCCTAGCATGAATGGGAGGTGGAATCAGGGACTCGATACGCGCCAACCAAACCAATAACTTCGTAATCTGATGACTATTTTGAAACATTTGACTGGAAGTGCTTGCTGACTTTGTTTTAACCCATGTTTCCACTCTGATGTCAATATTCTACCTTTAACTGTGCCAGTGGCAAAGAATCGGGTGTACATTTTCAAACAATTTTGGTGGACGGCGCTGATGTCGTCACCCACCAAATTTGTTTTAAAATGAACACCAATTCATCTTTTAATTTAATTTGAAGAATTTAAAAATTTTAACAAGAGTTGTATGGGATGAAAATATTTAGCAGAATATTGCTGAATTTGTTCTCTAGCTTTGAAAGTGTTATTGTTTGTTTATTTATTTGTTTATTTTATTTTTGCTTACTAAACTATATACACCTCTAGAATATAATGTCTCTGCTATTTAAACTACTTATTTATTTAATGTGTCAATTATACTTATGTCAGGTCGGTTGCTGTTTATGAATAATAATAATAATAATAATAATAATAATAATAATACCCAGAATGCATCTTGAACAATATTTCCTATCCATTATAATAATCTGTAACAAGTAAGCAAATCGTTGCCACGGTAACTAAATGTAGCGCGCTCATTAATTATGTAAGTACTTTAGTAGTTTACGTGTCCATTGACTTAGGTAATTAACTCAGTAACTAATTACTTAGTTAATTATATTTCTTTAAATATTAATTAGGGATTATTAAACATGTTAATTAATATTAATTAATTAGCAACCATGGTGATAATAATAATAATAATAATAATAATAATAATAATTATAATAGTAATAATAGCATATTGTATAATTTCTTACACAGTGTAGCCCTTTAATTCCCCTTTCCAGATTATCCATTTATCATCTGATGTCGTATGACATCATAATCAGCTAAGCGGAGTGTAGGATGATGTCATAATCATTACATCATAAATGACTTAATAGTCTGACATATTGTGTGAATTGTATGCTTCTACTACTTAATAAACATGCCATAGGCAGCAACAGTACCCAGTCAAATTAGTTCCAAAAATATTCAATAGCTTACCTGTATAGTTTTCTGGAAATTGATAGTCAAAGAGTTCAGAGATAGATCGATCCCGTCGCGAGAGAGGTGTGTGCGTGGAGCTTAGCTAGAGATGGGCGGGGCATAGCTACAAATGGAAAGGTTCATTGGCAAGCTGGCTATAACCGGCCTTTGTAATTTTCTTGAGGCATGCCCATTTGCAGGCTATGAGACTATTTACTAAAAGACGGATTAAGTACTCGAGTCAGTGATTCCATTGGTAAATTTTCAAGGATAGTCTTGGCTTACAAATGGACATTTACAAAGGAGAAATGACAATTTTTATGACAAGTTTTGACTAAAAGGAGTAATTTGGGATACAAACACAGGTGGTCCCTGCAGAAGCCATTTTTAGCCAGCTTGAGCATTTAAGGGAGCACATTCACACCAAAATTCTGGAAAATAAAATTTTTTTAAATTGTAAATTGTTTGGAGCCTTAAATGGCATGTCTCAATATAATGAAATAAGAAATCTTAGCATATGACGATTTCATTCCATTTAAATTAATGTTATTATTTTTTTTTAAACTTGAATTAGCGATATGCGTCTCTAATTCAAGTTCACAACATAAATAAATTATATTACCTGTCTGCCTGCTGAATTTCTACAGACTACATTTTCCATGGTGTTTAATTCTGGATATGCTGAATATTTTGAAAACAATTTGTCTGATAATTGTTGTTTGCTACGCCACCAACAACTTTCAGGCAAATTGTTTTAAAAAATATCCAGCTTGTCCAGAGTTATTGCCTATTGAAGTTATTGTCTGGTGGCTTGAAGCAGTCAGCCAGTTAACAAAATGAAATCATCATATTTTAAGATTTAAGTTTCTAAAATCGTACAATTTTAGCAATTTTATTTTCATTCAATTTAGTGTGAATGTGGGCCTTTAAAGAAAATTACAGGCCTTCCACTACCTATTATCTATAGCCTGAAATAAACCTGGGCACAAGTTAGAAAAGCTATACAGGCCACCTTTGACACTTACATAAGCCAAAATCGGCTTCTCCAGTGGTCTTGAGAAATGTCCATTTGCATACCAAGAGAAGGCTATTTTTGAAGAGGTACCACTGGAATGACTGGCTCGATAACCAAGCCAGTCATTCCAGTGGTAAATATTAAAAAAAGTAGCGGGTTCTTTGTATGCAAATGAACATTTTCTACGAAAAAATTGAGATTTTCCTGAACAATTTCGAGGGTTAAAGAGGTCTCATCAGGGAGGTGCTATCGCATCTTTTGGTGTCGTTATTTCTTTTTATGGGATTATTCAATTTGAATATTCTTGGATCACAGTTATTGTCAAATTACATGATTTATTTTTGTCATTTGAAGATCGTCAATTATTACTGTATTGGTAGTGTATTCCTGTTAACCTTTCACGTCCACTCTCCTAGAATCACAATACATGGGTCTATCTCGAGCTGCGCCACAGTCAATCCTAGATAAACACTGCCGACTTTGTGCGCATGTTGGAATCGATTTAGCACTTAGGAAACTGAATTCCCGCAATCTAAATTTCAAGGCAACTATACAGCCACACTGTTTAATATTTTGAAAATAATTTTAGTGCAATATCTCCCAGTCGAATTAGTTTGAAAATATTCACTAGATTGTTTATTAGATTGTAGACCAAAGACGTAAAGTTTGGATACTTTCGTAACTGACTTTCCCACTATTGTGAAGGAGCTATGTCATCTTGATTGTGATGGCGGCCAACACTCACCATATTTTGTTACGACATCAGATACTTCAGTGACAAATCGGGTCCCTCCATTTTTAGACAATCCCAGTAAGTAAGGAGTTCAATATATTCAGACTAAGATGACTGGAATTTGATGCTGACATATATGCTTATCTTTAGCGACAAAGGGGATAACACATTTTTCCAATCTTTTTCAGTCTTTAGTCTAATAATTTTGAATATTACAAACATCCTCCTCTCACTATGCGTGAATGAATATTAGATGTCTGACTGCTCCAAGCCACCACAGAATAATTTCAATGAGCAAAAACTTTGAACCTGCTTAATATTTTGAAAACAATTTGACTGAAAGTTGTTGGTGGCTTAGCCACCAACAACTTTCAGTCAAATTGTTTTCAAAATACTCGGCCTATCCAGAGTTAAACACAATGGGAAATGTAGTTTGCAGAAATTCAGCATGCAGACAGTTAAATTGTTTTCTAAATGACATCATGTCCTTGAAAAGTTGCCCATGACCTGGGTCAGAAATGATACATTAGCAAAGTTTAATTTAAATTTAATACTACTCAACTGGTGGTGTTATAATATGCAACATATTATACCTTAGGTAGTATCGTCCACTGAAAGGGGAAACACATATAACTGGGTCTAATACCATATGGGTATTATTTAGAAACAGACTAAAGAATATATTTTGAAAACTCCCGCAGAGTTGCTTGTTCTTTACAAAGGCAGAAACTTTTATTTAATTGTCTGCCTGATGCGTTTCTGCAGACTACATTTTCCATGGGGTTTAATTCCGGATATGCTGAACATTTTGAAAACCGGCTCTATTATCGAGCCAGTCCTTACAGTGGTATAGCTTCAAAAATGGCCTTTTCTTGGCCTTTTGTCAGAACCAAACTGGCTTTTGGCCGGCTTAATCAGAAATGGATTAAACATCAACAAAATTCTGTCATTGTTTTCAAAATGTGTGCCCCCAGTCAATGCCAGTAAGATGTGTAAACGTGACAGCCATATTAGGGACATTTTCAAAAAACACTCCTTCACCTCTAAGCGAGTTTTTTTCTGTGACTTATTACCACATCTAGAATGTTACACACTCGTACCTGTGACAAGACTACGAGTGAATCATCTTTGTTAAATACTGTATAATATTTATTTGTATGATATTGAATGTATATCAGAATTTTTCTTTTAAACATTTGTACTATTGTTTTTATTTTTATTTGTAAATTTTGTTCCACGGTGTTGGATAGGCCGTGCGACCAGGTTTGAGTTAAGTGCGGGGTGGGGGCATTAGAAGGGGCCTGAACAATCAGTGTAACACACTGTCAGTCTGACATTAACCCTTTAACACTCAAGTCAGCCAAAAGTTACTTTTCTAGTCGTCTCATGAAATGTCCATTTGCAGTTTCAAAATTAATACTCTCTTGGTCTGCAAATGGGCATTTTTCTATGAGAAAGTTGAAATTTTCCGGGAAAAATTCAAGATTTCATTGTTTAAAGGTGAAAATTGATACGCCTAAGGTTAATCAGAATTTGTGCCTTGTGGAGTGAATGTCTATTTGCACGACAAAAGTCGAATATTTAACTGAAAATTTAGTTGTGGAATCACTCGCTGAATTATCAAGCCAGCCATTCCAGTGGTAAATCTTCAAATATAGTCATCTCTTGCCTTGTGGACATCGATCAAGACTACAAAAACATCTTTACCATTATTCTTTAACTTTTACCACTGATGTCAAAATTAAATTAAATTAAAACATGAACTGGTGTTCCTGTTTTAACAAATTTGGTGGAAGATGTTGCTGTCATAGACAGCAACATCATCCATCAAACCAGTTTCTTTGCTATTGACACAATAAAAGATAGAATATTGACATTAGAGTGATAAGGGTTAACACTCAAATTAGCTAACAAATATTTCAAATTTCTCATAGAAAATATCAATTTGCAGACCAAGACTATTTCTGAAAATGTATCACTGTAATGACTGGCTCGCTTAGCCAGTAATTCCAGTGATAAATTCTCAATACAGTCACTTGCTCTGCATTTACCAAGATGACTGCTGAAACAATTTTTGGCCGGCTTCAGTTGTAATGGGTTAAATTTTTTCAAGAAAAATTAAATTTTCTCGTAGAAAAGGTCCATTTGCAGACCAAGAGAAGACTATTTTTGAAAATTTACCACTGGAATGACTGGCTCGGTTATCGAGCCAGTCATTCCAGTGGTAAATTTTCAAAAATAGTCTTCTTGGTCTGCAAATGGGCATTTCTCAAGACCACTGCAGAAGCTGTTTTTGGCTGATATGAGTGTGGTAGGGTTAAAGAAGTAACATGCCTTTGTGCCTGTATCATTCCATATACATAATGTAACCTTGACTGCTGTGAATTAGTGACGTAAAATAAGCACTAATTAATAAATTAACTAATTGTTTCATAATTCTAATTAATTAATTACTCAATTTTTCTCATTAATTGGTAGTCTTTGCACATATTTACAGTCATTGAAATTAGTAAATTATTTCATTAATTTAAGAAATTTTATTTATTAACTTTAGCTCTGCATGTTTAGAACCATTTAATGAGAATAATTGATATTAATTAACTAATTAATTAATTTAGCAACTGATAACGTTATTATTATTATAATTATTACATTTTCATGCTATTTTCTGCCCGTGTTTCAACGTGGCGGTGACGAATTATAATACAGAATAAATCCTGGTTTTCATTTCAAGATCATGAAGTATTGATTGATAGTCTGTTTTCGATGACATTGTCTCGTCGCTTTTGTCGTGCTTCTGTCACATTGATCCTTGCCTCTGCATGATTCTTTACCTCTGCATGGTGTCAACGTGACCTTTTTCTTGGTGTGCAATTATCATTATTGATCTTTATACAGTTTTATTGTTGTTGTTGTTGTTGATGTTTTGTGTTTAGACTTATCAACGCTTGTTTGGAATGAAGAAATCTGTTGAATATTTGGAAAATAAATTGTCTGAACGTTGTTCCTGCCTTAAGCCAAGTTTAATCAAATTTGATTCAGATGAAAGCAAAATTTAAAGTTGACTCAAATTCAACAGTATGCGCTTTCAAAATTTGATTAAATCAATCTGGATTGTGTTAATTTTGCCATGGTCAGGAGTTCTATTTGAAGAACATGTTAGGTGGGTGATAAATAATGGACGAATCCACTTAGATATGCCCCACCCATTACAAGCTAAGCTCCGCCCACATTGCCTGTGTTAGGATCGATCTAACTTGAATTCCCATAATCTTAATTTTTAGAAAACTACATGTAAGCTGTTGAATATTTTGAAACTTATTTGACTGGGTACTGTTTCTGCCCATGGCAGCAACAGCGCCAAGTCAAATTAGTTTCAAAATATTCAACATAATGGTTATTAAGTAGTGAAGACATACAATTTGTACAACTTGACGCGGATTATTCCAGGTTTATGACGGAGTATTTCTGTCATTTATGGTTGTGACGTTAGCCTACCTGTGACATGTAATTGATTATGATGTCAAACACGCGAGTGACAGATTGGATTCCTCTATAAACCCTGTGATGGTTAAAACCTCCAAGACTGGCATTTGCAGTGGTCTTGCGGAATGTACATTTGCAGTGGTCTTGCGGAATGTACATTTGCAGTGGTCTTGCGGAATGTACATTGCACTGGTCTTGCGGAATGTACATTTGCAGTTGTCTTGTGGAATGTACATTTGCAGTGGTCTTGCGGAATGTACATTTGCAGTGGGCTTGCGAAATGTACATTTGCAGTGGTCTTGCGGAATGTACATTTGCAGTGGTCTTGCGGAATGTACTTTTGCAGGCCTAAGAGAAAACTATTTAAAAATTTTACCGCTGCAATGACTATGACTGTCTCGGTAACGGACCCAGTTATTTCAATGGTAAATTTTCAAAAATAGTTTTCTGTTGGCCTGTAAATGAAATTAAGTTCTCATTATCCCTGTCTGTCAACTAAATCAGAACATGCTTAAACTCATCGAATTTGACTTTCCACTTCAGATCTTTGTTTTATATTTTCATATTCTGTTGAATTCGTGTAAAGACGATTAAAGTCAAACATTTTATATTTTCAATATTGCTCAAATATTTAAACTGATTTAGCCAGATATTCATGCTTAATGATGTAGGAACGTTCAGCCAAATACATTTCTACATATTCAACCATATTTCATGAAATATGTCAGTTGCTGAAATCAGCAACTTGCATAGGTAAGGAGCTAATGGGATGTCTGCACGTCTGTCTGTCTGTCTATACAATAAACTAGGTGCAGAGAGCTTGGCAGAGGTCTTTACAATTAACTCAGTGCAGAGAACCTGACAGAAGCCTACTATATACTTGGTGCAGAGAACTTGGCAGAAATCTTTGCAGTAAATCTGATACAGATAGTTTGGCAGAAGCCGTAACAGGTTACATTTCACACATGGGAATGGCACACTAAGTTGCCATACAATGCTTTAGGAATAACATTGTATTATATCAAAGTGCATATATTTGTATATCGCCACAACAATGCCCTGGATTGTGTGTCAGCATCACCTCAAGCCATGTCTGCTATCAGTATATAAGACACTGTAGGATGTCTATCAAAGATTAACATTCATGGTCCAAAGCCTATATTTAGTCACTTGATCTAACATTCCATCCATTAATGGCCAAGATTGGTCAGCAAAACTATAATAATTGTTTTCCTGGAAAATACAATTTATGTTCATTTACTGGCCAAGAAAGGAATATTTTGCAAAACTGTCCACTGGAATAAAAGTCGTGGTATCTGTCGTTGATTCAGTTACCAAAATACTGCTGCATTGATCCACTTGACCAGGTGAGCGTTATGTCCCTTGGGCCATTTATTCATTAAGTCTATTTTTGAAAAACTTTCTAGGTACCAAATGGAATTCAATAGTGAGACTACAGTAATTTATATGGAGGCCTATGACATGATATCTCTATATCGGCTTGGATTCAAGGATTCTCAAAATAATGCAGATAAAAAGCAGATACCATTGTGACAGTATCAGGCAGTTCTCAGGCAATCTGTTAGAGGTAGAGCCCTTACTTTGGTAGTTGACGGTGTGCCATTGTAGATGACGATATGCCAATTATTGTAGTATGATATTTCCAGTTAAAGGAGTTTGAAGAAATTGTGGTAGGACCATGGTAATTGTGGAAAGTCTAGGACATATCTTAAAAGCAGTGTAATGAAAGCATATTGCTACAGTTTTGAAACATGGCAAATATAACACTTTTTAATGTTTATAATGAGGAAAAATTAGTTACCTCTCCGGGATGTAGAAATTGTTTTGAGTGTAGCTTTCGTGACCATCTCGGTCACTTCTTCAGTACTAACTGACAGTCGCTGGCAACGTCACTCTGGTCAGTTCTTGTGTATCTACGCATCTGCTATACATAAATGAAATTCCCAAAGAGAATTTACTTTATTCCTTATAATATTCTAGGCTTAGGGAAGTTTTTGTTTATTAGGTTTCATTTAGGGAGGTCTCAACCTACGCTGTCTTCAAGGTTTCATTTAGGGAGGTCTCAACCTACGCTCTCTTCAAACGAACGCTCATCTGGAAACTGCAGACTTCAGTCATGAACAAACAATCGTATGGGTCTCCCAGTTGGTCAATCATTCATGGTGCAATCCGCACAAGAAAATACCATTATACTTTAGGTTACTATTGCAGAATTTCAAAATTTCAAGAAACAATTTGGTACTGTGGCAAAATGTCAGAAAGCTGAACAATTTGGTATAGTTGCAAAGATTTAGGCAGTTGTCGAGCAATTTTGGGACTGCGGAAAAACATCAAAATGTTGCGGGACATTTTCGATTGTGATAGAACTTCAGAATGTTGTGGAACAATTTGTCTCAGTGGCAAAACATATTAATGTCAACCAAGAGTATGTTCCTGTAGATTATTGAATTATAAATTAACATAAATTGTGCTGTTAGTTATCATGGCGCTGTGCGTAGGATGGGTGAAATGGATGACACCGGGATAAACCTGATGAGTCACATGGAACGAGTTGTTTTCCAGTGGCAAATCTAGTATTGTGGTAAAGCATTAGGTCAAGCAATATTTTGATATTGTGGCAAAACTTCAGGTCGGGAAAAAAGTTGATACTGTGGCAAGTTGGACAAGGAGCAATTTGAAACTGTGGCAAAACTTCAGAATGCCAAGCAACAATTTCTTACTCATTGTCAGAACTTCAGACTGTTAAGCAACAGTTTGCTACGTTGGCAAAGCTTCATATTAATGTCAACCAAGAGTTTGTTCCTGTAGAGTCCTGTGAAGTCATGTTAGGGACACATTGCTCTAATTATTGAATACTAAATGAACATATACTATACTATACTGTGCTCTTGTCATGGCGCTGTGAGTAGGATGGGTGAAATGGATGACACCGGGATAAACCTTAATTGGTACATTAACATGTATTGAAATGGCTTAATTAGCTCTGATTTAAATACTGTATAGAGTAGTTAAGTGAAGACTACTACAGTGATTAAATACCTGTATGGTAGCAATGTAATTTAGGTACATGGGTGACGGTGCTAATGGCCACTTCATTATTCAGACTGCCTCACTATTCAGATCACCTCACTAATAATAAGATGATGATATTAAGACCAGGTCACTAACAAGGTGTCATGTAGCTAATTCATTAATGCGCCAAAATTAGCTTCTGCCATCATCGCGTGAAATGTCCCTGTGCAGGCCAAGAGAACATTTTTAACACGTACCACTGAGATGCGTGTTTCAAGTCATTTCAATGTTTTTTCTCACACATGCTTCTGTTGGTCTGCAGCTGGATATTGTCTATGAGAAAACATGCATTTTCTTGACCATTAATATTCAGCATATCCAGAGTTAACTCACATGGAATGTGTAGTCTAGAAGGGCATCAGTAAGCAGGCAGTTAAAGGGTTGATATCTGGAAAAGATGGAGTGGATGTGTGGGTAACATAAGAATCATTCATACCGTAACTTTAAAACAACTCTACCACGTCATTCCAGACTTTATAGATTTATCCTGTATGCCGAACCCCTTTTTGGACCAAGAGAGGGGTAAATATGAATCAGTTTATGCATCCATCCGTGCATACATGTATCTGCACCCATCCCTGCTTTTTTGCGCCGAACCATAGTCTACAGAATTTTTGTGACTGCCCAGAATTAGGTAGATATGAATATGTTTTCAATAATTACCCAAAAGCGTCATCTGGTATATGGATACAACATAGCCTAAAGGTATTTCATGTGTCAAAATTAGATACAATACTTTAGCAGTTCATTGAACATCACAGAAAATCCTTGTGCGGACTGTGATTTGAAGTTTTTCATATACAGTGACCAAGCTTGGTATTTGGATGAAATGTATGCAAAAGCTATGTCGTGTATCAGATGTGGTCCTGTCAGCGTGCCCTACTATTCATGCTTCAGTTAAAATTATCAAAATTTCTTGTCCGTACTGTAGTTAACCAGTTACCCCTCGAAATTATTCAAGAAAATTTCATAAAAATTGTCCATTTGCAAACCAAGAGAAAACTTTTTAAAATTTACAACTAGAATGACTGGCTCTGTTAAAGTCTTCTCTTGGTCTGTAAGTGGACTGCAGAACCAGGTTTGGCTGATGTGAGTGTTAAACGGTTAAAGAATCTTTCATACTACATAGAGTATCCAAACTTGATGTATGGATGGATGCATTGTCTACTAAAGGCTTGTCCCCCCAAAATCAAAAGTAGGTCAACATGACCTACTTTTCATGGTTCATTGAACATCTATGTCGTGAATATTGAGTGTAGCAATTGTTGTTTAATGAATGTCCACTTCCAGGCCAAGAGAAGACGATTTTTGAAAATTTACCGCTGTTGAGCTTTCAAAAATAGTCTCTTGGCCCGCAAACAGACATTTCTTATGACCGCTACTGATGCAGTATTTGACTGTTAAATGGCTAATACATCTAATTATTCTTACCTTGTCATTTCATCATCACCATCAACATTATCATCAGCATCGTCATCATTTGCATCATGCCGCAGGTAAGTCATACATCTCCCTTTCACTGATGAATTCCCCATATCTCATTTTCAAGGTAACCATACAGGAAAACTTGGATATTTTGAAATTAATTTGACTGGAAGCCATTGCTGCCAAGCAGCAACTGCTTCCAGTCAAATTAATTTCAAAATATTAAACATAATTATTTTTATATCGCAAAGAATATATGTTTTCCGGGATTGGTCGGTGAAAGGGTTAACTGTAATTCATGATCATATATTCAGGTCCTTCTAATCTAATCGGCTCAGGAGAGCAACCACCTATGTTTGGGAAGATTTTGTGGGTGGTGGGGAGTTGGTATCTGTGTCTGTCTGCCTGTCTGCCTGCCTGCCTGCCTGTCTGTCTCTATGATGACCCGAGAAGCGATAAGGCTAAATTTATTTAATTAAAAATAATTTATATTTTCAGCATTTTATCTTGTGTACCGCATTTGAAGCATGCTTTAAATAATGAGCTGAATTTAATAAATAACTATATGACTAACTTATGGTAGCATGATTTCACATTATGTAATTGTAAATAGAAGTTTTATCGTAAAATGTATAGCAAACTTCACTATGATCGCTTTTAGCATTTTCACTGAAATTTCTTTCTAATTATGCATTACTAAATCTATAAATTAATTTGGTAATTAATTTTAAGTAGCATGTCTTAACTAATTAATTTATACATTACATATTTCTAGAAAGGAATCCAGTTTGAATGAAATTCATTGCTGACTAAAGCAGGGTAGGCAGCAGTGAATTAAAAAAAAATTGTTTTAAAAATAATTTGGGTTTTAATGATAGCAGATATATTGATCGCAGTAAAATCTGGTGAAATAGCTAAAGGTATGTTGTGCATAAGCTTTCACAGAGTGGTACAACATTAACCCTTTAACCCTTAAATTTGTTCAAAAAATTTCAATTTTCTCACAAAAAATTTTGCAGACCAAGAGAAGACTATTTTTGAAAATTTACCTCTAATGACTGGCTCGGTTATCGAGCCAGTCATTACAGTGGTAAAGTGTAAAAAATAATCTCTTGGTCTGCAAATGGACATTTCTCAAGACCACTGCAGAAGCCGTTTTGGCTGATATGAGTGTTAAAGAGTTAATGAGATTACACGCAGAACAACAAGTCACTAGGTATGAGTCTCGTGTCTCACTACAAGTAACAACAAGTCACTAGGTATGAGGCTCGTGTCTCACTCCAAGTAACAACAAGTTGGTTCCAACAAAATTTTGGCTGGAAAATAGAACACTTTTCCCGTGTGTCTCACCACCGTTAGATTAGCTATACAGGTTTGGTTAACCTTTTAGCAATCATATCAACCAAAAACGGCTTCTGCAGTGGTCTTGAGAAATGTCCATTTGCGGACCAAGAGAAGACTAATTTTTCAGATTTACCACTGGAATGACTGGCTCGATAACCAAGCCAGTCATTCCAGTGGTAAATTTTCAAAAATAGTCGTCTTTGTCTGTTCTCTGAGAAAATTCAGATTTTCATGAACAGATTTGAGGATTAAAGGGTTAAGTACATTTTATGGATTTGAATTTACCTAATATGGGCATGGCGTCTATAGACCCCTGGACCCCTTGAACTCTGCAGGTTGCTAGATATGTTTAGATCAGTTCATAATAGTAATGATTTTAATGATAATTTTCTATTTTAAACAGCTGTTGGATATAGGTCCGGCGACAGGGAAAGCAATTTACGATTACATCGCTGTTAAAGAGGATGAGATTTCTGTGATAAAGGGAGAAAGTGTACAAATCCTTGCAACCAATCAAAACATGTTTCTCGTTCATCGACCGGCCAATGATCATTCACCAGCCGCAGAGGGGTGGATACCAACAAACGTGATTGGCAGTAAAGACGGATGCAATAGCCTCAGGTATCATATCTACATTATATTGTAAAGCATTATTGACACATTAGGTATGTGTTAGGAGTAATTAACATTAGACAGCGTCATGTAAAGGTTATATATGACCTGAACATTTAGGAAAGGTTTATATATTATCAATTTAAAACACAGTCACATACATTTCAGAAATTGTTAGAAACTGTTTGGCCCTTTTGTTTTAACATGGAAAATACATCAGTTTATACCATCCTGCTTGTTGTATACCATGTAATGAGTAGCACTGATTGTTGTACATGTTGCACTTTTAATGGTCAAGCCGGCCAAACTTGGGCTTAAGGAATGTCCATTTGCAGGTTAAGAGATGATTTTTGAAAATTTGCCTCTTGAATGCCTGGCCTGTTAACCGATCAAACCAATCATTCCAGTAGAAAATTTTTAAGAATTGTCTTCTCTTGACCTGTAAATTGAATTCAATAAGGAGATCGTTGGATTTTCTTGACCAAATTTGACTATTAAATTCTGGGTAGGTAAAATGAGACGGACAAATACATATATTAAAGGTGCACATTCACACTAAAATGCTTGAAAATAAAATTGTTTACGTTTAAACATTTAGAGGCTTAAATTGTGTGCCTAGACATGATGAAACAAAATAACTTATGATATACGATTTCTATATAAGGGGTAGTGCAAATTTAGGCGTCATTTGTGTGAAGCCAGTAGATAACAGCATAAACTTAGCTGTAATTGACAGCTATCATAAAGGTAAGAGCAAAACTTTCATATGAAGAGATGTTCCAGGTTTTGTCAGGATTGGATAAAGACTTCAAAATACAGAATGTTAAAGTTGGATGAAAGTCCTTTTTTTTGGCTTTTCTGCGTGACATAGCCAAAATATCATGGATATAATGATTCATAATATGACAATGTCAACATAATATAAATAAATCTTTTTGGCAGTTTGCTCTACAATTTGTGGTGAAAATCTTTGTATATGACATGTTAGGTTATGCCAAAAACTAACCACATAACCATAACATCTTGTCACAACCATAACATCTTGTTGCAACCATAACGGTACCTTATCCTATCAATATTGATCATAGAAAAATAATTTTCCTTATCAAATTACTTTATTTTCTATATCTAATCAATAGTTAGTAATACATTGAATAACAATTGTTGTAAAATTGTTATTCATAAAGTTCTTCAGGAATTTTTTACATTGCTAGAATTCTTATTTCACAAATCGATTTGACAATCAAGAACTAGTGATATTCTTGTTTATTTCACCTTTAAAATTTAGCAATCTGGTTTGTATCGTTCATTAAAATACATTAGAAAGCAATTTTGTAACCTTACATTGGTTTCTTTCTTATATATAGAAGTCTTAAGTCCCGCCGTTATGATTGCAACAATTTGTATATAGCTGTGCAGTTTCATTCAGTGTTTGGTATCATCAGACCGTCATTGCTAATGTGAATCTACAATCAATATGAAGGAAAAACTGGACTTTTCAAAATGCTTCAAACAGAACAGAGCTTGCAGATCAGAAAATTTTACCAGCAAGCCATCGCCCAAAGATAAGACTGGAAACCAGAGACAAAAACACCACTATGTAGCAGTTAAAGCCAACCCTGAACATCTAAAACTCAAACAACTAAAGAACCAAAAACTTTGTCAAAAAATTAAAGAAAAATGCAAGTCTGATCCACACTATGACAGTGAGGTAAGACAAAAAAATAGAGAACCAACAATCAAGCCCAGACAAGCAAAGAAAGAGGCACGTGTAGCATCCTCAGTTATTGAAAACTGGCGTTTCCGGGAACTCGAGATTTCAGATTCTGATACAACTGATGAAAGTAGCAAAGATGAGCCTAAGGACAACTCGGATCACAGAACTCCCGAAGCTAGATCAAGCATGGACAACAATGGCAGGACAAAGTTCATGAATTGTGTGAGAGACAATGTATTGAGGCAAATGCCTAACAAGCGTGATGTTGGATGTAATCAAGTGTGCTGGTATATCTGTGGCAAAACACCATCTGCTTCTAACATGGAAGAGCACTTATCTCAAGTTCATGCTGAAAATCCAGTGTACCACTACCATTACATTACATTCAGCAAAAAATCCCTAAATGTGTTAAGAAGATGAACGTGAACAATCTCATGGTGTCTGTGTGTGCATGACATGTTTTAAAATGGAAGAAAAGCTACATCCCTTAAGTGTAACAGCCATGAAACTACATTTGCCACCATTAAACATCTGCAATGCATATAAAGCATTAATGTGTCCCTTTGAAAGTGTCCCTGCAGTTAACTGCATAGTAGGAAAATATGACAGGTGTGCTTTCAAACTCTTGAAAATCAGTTTTCTAAGATGATCGCTCAGAGTGGATTTAGTGAAATGACTTCCAAGTTCCAGTCATATTAATTTCAAAATATTTAACAGAATATGCAATACATGTACATTGTACTGAATTTTTGGGTGAAAGTGTTAATAGCAAAAAAGCTCCGACATTATGGTGGAAGACAAAAGTAGGTAGAATCTCAAACAAAATCAGATGTGTTAACATTCGGGCATGTCTGGTATGTATGTAATACATAATCTACTGCAGAGTATCCAGCATGTCCTTCCAAATGGAAGCAATAGAGGAACTCTGATGTGGTTTAAATGTTCACAGCTGAGTGTGGCATTAGTTACACCAGCTCCAACCTACATGCATTGTTTTAAACCATAGGCATGTGTTAATTGCTCTGTTACCGTTATTAGAGCCCCCGCTCCGGAAAGTGCGGAAGCCCTGTGGTTGTCATCGCTTCTGTCTCTAAGTCCATCCACAATATCTCGTAAAAAGCATATCATACAGAACCGCTGCATATATTTTAATAAAACGATGTATGCCTCAGTTATGATACGCAGATGCGCACTTTGTAGAATTCACATACAAATGTAGGTCCAATATTTTGGGTGAAAATGTGTTTTTAATGCAAAATCTCATACGATTTTTGTCATTAAGAAGTCAATATTGAATCTAGTCAGTAGACCTGTAATTTCCTATCGCACATTGATGCACACTATGAAGGCAATCCAACGTAACAGTGGCATATCATCAAGGTGTCGCAACCGTAACACTGATGATCCTGTTTTAGTTGATCACATAATTGAATAAGTTGACATTTGATGAGTAGATTTATGTTTAGAAACAAATTAAAACTTGATTGGCAGATTGTTCAATCATCAAAAATCAAGAAATTATAATGAGACAATGAAATAAAAATTTGCAGCACAGGTTCTTAATTGTTCGTAATTGAGTGGTTTATAAAATTAAAGGTGATCTGTAAGTCATTTATAATAGGCATGTAAATAGTGAAATAGAGGTAATGTAGCTGTATGAGTTTTGCTGCTGGAGAACATCATATTAGCCTAATAGAATAACATTGTGTTGGACCATCTATGTGTCGCAACCATAACGCTTTTAGGCCCCATTTTAGTAGAGTATATAATCAGTTTGTATTTTATAAAACAGTGTCATAAAACATTTATATATACATAGCATTGTTACATTGTTTAATCTTCAAAATACAATCAGTTAACACACTTTCATTATAAAGTAAATAAGGGGAAATAATGTATTAATATTTCATAGTTTTTGTATTTCTTCCCTTAAGATTGAGTAAAACATCACATAAATCACATACCATGAGTAGAAAGTACGTAAAACTTTGTATGTGCATTCTTTTCAAAGGTAGTAGAAAATCAGCCAAGATTTCACCCACATAATGCTCTGGGTTTTTGTTATTCTTTCCAGATCCATATTTAGAGTAAAATGCCAAAAATGACAGCCTTAGATGGAAATAAATGGCTGAAAACCTATTAAAATATGTCTTCATATCATTTTCTGTCCTTTTTAAAAATTCAATGTATCAAGTTTGTTTGAATCCCAAAGACAAGTCCCTAATTCGGCTTCACAACTAAGAAAATTATATTAATTTATGCGAAATGAAATCATATGTTAAGATTTATTTCCTTTCATTACATTGAGGTACATAATTTAAGCCTCTAAAAGTATACAATTTAAATAACAATTTTATTTTCACACATTTTGATGTGAATAGGAATCTTTAAGTGAAATAGTAAAAATTGTTGTTCTAGTGCTAATGTGCTTGTTGTTATAGGAAATCATGGTTGAAATTGCCTCGATGGCGTAAGGATGCAGATGGAACAAGCAGCTTAGAGCGTCGAAACAAAACGTTGGAACGGCCCGTCAAGCATAACAGAGTAAGCATTGGAATACAACGAAACTTGTATATAACAAACTACCTGAGTCAAGTTCGACTCGCTAACTATAGTCAGTTTGCTGGTTTATTGAACATGCGCAATTGCTATGCCCAGTCGGACGCTAAATAGTTAACTATAGTTCATTGGTTCCCGGTTCCCCATTGAATTACTATAGCAGAAAATTTTAAGCCGTTTACCAGTCTCCATTAACCCTTTCTGTCGTCTGTTTTGATGGGCTACGAAAATGGGTTATTCTTGTACAGTAAGACGTCAAAAAAAATCCTAAGGCATAAAGTCAGAAGGAATATATGGGCTTGGGAACATTGACATACAATGGGAAAGCATAATTTCATCAAACCTAAGTTATTTAGTGAAATATTTACACTTTTATATGCATTTATTCGTGGCAATAGATCGGTGTCTGCCATTTTGAAATTTGCAAATTTTGCACTAACCATCTGAACCAAGCTTGGGTGCTCGGTCAACTATAGTTAACTATCTAGTTAACTATTTGAAATTTGACTGGGAATGTAGTTGGCTATAGCTAACTATGGTTAGGAGTCGAACTTGACGCTACTTTTTGAGGCCATGACTCGGCCATATAGTGGATCTTTAACTTTCTGACTGCTGTAGCCACCAGACATATTTTCAATGGTGTTTAACTCTGGACCTGCTGAATACTTTGAAAACAATTTGAAGCCACCAACAACTTTCAGTCAAATTGTTTTCAAATTATTCCGCACATCCAGAATTAAACACCATTGAAAATATAGTCTGCAAATTTGCATTCCTCCAGATCAATTCTAAGGTTGGTTTTTGCTGGTTTTACCATGAAAGGGTTATTAATAACATTTTTGTTGAGCTTTACATGTCCAGAAGATGGTGCAACAGTAATTTAAATAACAAGACATGTCTGGTGTACGGTATGAAAATAGCATAATAAAACAAGAACTGTTTATCCATATTTCCAAAAATGTCGGTCCCGATCCCAGGATGATTCATAATACAGAAAATTAGTTACCTCTGAGGGATGTAGAATTTGTTTTGAGAGTAGCTTTCGTGAGCATGGCTGTCACTTCTGAAGAAGTGGCAGAGATACTCATGAAAACCATGTCCAAAAGATGTCGGACAGGTAACTAATTTTCCTTATTACGTTTATACATAGTTCTTAATGGAACTTTACATTAATTAAGACATAGAGTGGGAGAGTCTTTTGTGGCATTCTCACCCCGCCTTATTGATGTCAATGGGTGCCACACGGTGGATGTTTTGTGCTTAGTCGCTTTCTTCTACTTGTCTCCAAGACGTGGAGATCTCGTCATCAGGGTCTGATGACAGGAGATGAAAAATCCTAAATTGCACATCACTCTTAGTATGGCCTTCTGATGTGAAGTATCCAGATACAGGGATATCATAGCATATGTGCTTGTGGAAACTAGTGATTTAGCGTAGGTGCTCTTGAATTCTAATCTGAACGTTTTTTTCATTTTTCCCACTTGTTGTTTTTGCGGCGTCCTCGTGTGATCATATATATCATGTTTCTAGTTAGACAGTTACCCACGATTTTGGGTATGTATGGAAGCTTTGTGTGGTGTTTTTGAACCACCTCCTTGGGTCCAGGACCTGATGGAAATATTTCTTGTGTTTTCTACATCATTCTGGAGGACTATGTCGGGTTCTAGAGCCGTTTTTGTGAGCGGCTCTAGAGCTTATTGACAGCCAGTTTCAGCTAGTGGCATCGTGAGTTTCTGTGGAACCACTGTAGATACGGTCGTGATGGCGGTTTCCAGTATGGCGGTACCGGTTCCTATTGCTTGATTGCGGTGGTTCGGTGCCGATGAACCTTGTGGTTCATCTGATATACTGAAAGTAGAGGAACCGGTTGATCCCAATGACGGTTCTGATACTGAAGGTAGTAGGAGCCGGTCCAAGTTGTTGACAGCTGTCAAGGCATTTTCTAAGAGAATAAGCTTTAATAAATACGTAGGCGGTGATATGGCTTGCTTTAGGTTTGGCAGCCTGACGTCTGCTACATATGGTAGTCAGTCTGAATAGCCCGAGCCGTGTTGAAACGGCTCTTTATACTTTTTGAGGGAGCCATCCGGCTCTAAAACGTGCATTTGATTGGTCCAAATGACATTGTTAATGGTGATCTCAATTCTGATTGGTTGAGACATGTTTGACAATGGGCAGCCGCTAGCGGTTCTAGAACCACTATTTGGTGCGGTGTTTGGAGCCGCTGAGCCGCCGCCGGTTCTTGTCTTAATTGGTTTTAATGAAGTTACTGTATATAATGGGCTATATCATGGGAAGTGGAGGATACTAGAAGGATTCAGACTTTTTAACATTTCGCTCCATGTTGGCGCTCTTCAGAGGACTTACATGATGCCTACAATCACTGTTAGTGACCATGGTGAATCTATTTGAGTGTTACTAGAAGTAGTACAAGGAAAAAACTTGCTTATAATATTTTCAATATATAATTATTTATAATAGATTCTTAATGGAACTTTCCATTTTGAGCTATACCCTGCCCATCTCTAACTAAGCTCCATGTACACCTCGCCCGTGTTGGGATCAATCTCTGAACTCCCTGACTATCAATTTCCAGAAAACTATACAGGTAAGCTGTTGAATATTTTGAAACTAATTTGACTGGGTGCTGTTGCCTATGGCAATAACAGCAGCGCCCAGTCAAATTAGTTTCAAAACATTCAACAGCTTGTTTCTTAAATAGCAAAAACATATGATTCGTGCAATGTGTCGGACGATTAACTGTTAAAGACAGGATTAATCGAATTATTCATGATGTCATGATTATGGCGTCCGCATACACGTAGATTAGTTGATTATGACATCATATGATTAAGTGAGAAATTTCAAAGCAACGCGAAGTTTGAAAGTACTTTAAGAGAAGCTTCTGCTGCTTTAAGACAATGCGGCTACAAATTCCAGGCAAATTAATTTCAAAATATTGAGCATAAATTATGTTTCTCAGAATTTGTCCCACCTGGCCTCTCCAGTGGAATGCTTAGTCAAATTATCTCAAATGTCTTACTTAGATGAACAGTGATACTGCCGTTGTCATGACAACCGGACTCGGACCAATCATACAACAGCCGCTATCAGATGTGGTGGTACATGCCGGTAACATGGCCGTGTTTACGTGTCGGATATGTGGTCGACCACGTCCATTAATTACGTGGAAGGCGCCAGATGGAACATACATATCGTCAGGACCGCGGACAAATATGAATGTTCACGAAGACAGCTTGGCGTCTTTAACGGTATGATGACCTCTTTAACTCTTTAAGGGTCAAATTTGGTGATGAAAAGGTTTGAAAAATTTCTTATGCAATGTCCAGTTGCAGGCCAAGAGAAGACTATTTTTGAAAATTTACCACTGGAATGAATGGCTCAGTACCCAAGCCAGTTATTGCAGTGATAAACTTTAAAAAATAGTCTCTTGAAGACTAAAAAGGCTGGTTTTGGCCGTCTTGACCCTTAAACCGTTAACACTCATATCAGCCAAAAATGGCTTCTTGCAATGGTCTTGTGATATGTCCATTTGCAGACCAATAGGTTATTTTGAAAATTTACCAGTGGAATACGATAACCGCGCCAGTCATTCCAGTGGTCAATTTTCAAAAATAGTCTTGGCCTGCAAATGGACACTTTCTTTGAGAAAATTGAAATTTTCTTGAATAAATTCGCAGATTAAAGGGTTAACGGCTTAATGCAATGATGATAGCTTAATTTAATAATCTATTTCGTGCAAAATCTTATATTGTAAAAACTTCATTAACCCTTTCACTGACAAATCCTGGGAAAAGTATATTCTTTACGATATAAAACTTATTCTATTGAATATTTTGAAATTATTTTGTCTGGAAGACATTGCTGTCCAGCAACTGTTTCCAGTACAATTAAGTACAAAATAGTCAACAGATTTCATGTATGGTTGCCTTGAAAATGCGATATAAGGAATTCAATGGTTAAAAAGTTAAACAATGTTGCTTTGTCTTTAGCTGTGGATAGCAGCTCAATAAACCCTCTGGCCCCTTACTTAGCTAGTCAGCCAGTCACAAAAACTTATTCCGGGAAGTGACCTTTCAAGAGTTCTTTGTATATAGTTATCAAACTTGGTGCACGATTGTTGGCATAAGGTATGTAGCATAGCAAAAGTAGATCATTGTGACCTCGGGGTGACAACAGCAACAGCTTTTAGCTTCCAGGCAAATTACTGTAGTTTCAAAATATTAAACAAACCTGTTATTAAATTATAAATAAATTTTCGAATTTGGCCTTTCGGGTTCAAAGCGTTAATAAGTTAAGTTGAAAGAATTGTGTGACATATTAGGAATAATAGATGAATCTGATCTGTCACTCAAGTATATGACATCATAATCAATTATGTCACATGTCGGCTGATGTCGCAATCAAAATGCATAATGAATGATGTAGTTAGGTCTATCATGAACTTTTAAAAGTCTGGCATGTATACAAATTGTTTGTCTACTACTTAATAATCATTCTGGTGAATATTTTGAAACTAATTTGACTGGTCACCCAGTCAAATTAGTTTCAAAATATTTAACAGCTTACCTGTATGATTTTCTGGAAAGTGATATTCAGGGTGTTCACAGTTCGATCGACCCTAACACAGGTAAAGCGTGACCGGAGCTTAGCTAGGAATGGGCAGGGCATTAGCTAGGAATAGATTCGTCCACTACCATGCTACCTATTTCTTTTAAATTGCTAATCTGTGATAATTTTTTCTTTCCTATTCTAGTTGTTACAAGTGATGGTACAGGACAGTGGTGACTACTCATGTTTTGCTACCAATGAACTGGGTACCACGGTGACCACGGCCAGACTTATAGTCATGGGTAAGATTGTCCGTCCATCCCTCACCCGGCTATTTATGCCTTATTATCCTCACCCTGTAAGGGAAAGAGGGGTTATTGAATTCGGGTTTCTGCATTATATCAGAAACTGCTGATTAGATTTTGACTCAAATCTTAGCATAAGAAAGGCTGTTTGTTGCCATACGCTAAGAATAACCAAATGTGGTGTTGATAAAAAACAATCTGGTAAATACAAATTTGTCACAAAAGTGGTAAAATCTTTTCAGCCCTATGAAGGAGGTGCTGCTGTATTATTATTTGCTTATAATAAACCCTTTAACACTCAAATTTGTTCAAGAAAATTTAAATTTTCTCATTAATTAATATAATACTAAAATGACTGGCTCTGTTATCAAGCCAGTCATTCTAGTGGTAAAGTTTCCAAAATAGCACCTTGGTCTAGAAATGGACATTTTCCAAGACCACTGCTGAAGCCGCTCTTGGCCGCTTGAGTGTTAAAGGGTTAAGATAGGATTAGCCATGTGGTGGTCAATACATGTATACTGTTTAATGCGTGGTTCATGCAAATATTGAAAGAGCTTCAATGTCAACCATTGCCTTGAGAAGTGCTTGAATTTATTCGAAGCCTTGAAAATTGTCTTGAAAACCCCATACAATGCCTTTAGAATTTGACAACATAAAGGAGCCTGCTCAGTGACCTGCGTCAAGTACCAATGAATCATTGACAATTCAGAGATTGAACTTGTAATGCCATAATGGCCCTTATTTGTTTCCAATTTTTTATCACATTCTACTCTCAAAACTGACCCAGTAACTGTAAACAGGGTACCTTTTGGTGGGCTATTATGTAATCGCGCCGTCCGTCCTGGCAGGCGTGCGAGTGGCAGAGTGTTTTCCGAATTATAACTCTGTTACCGTTTATCGGATCACTTTGAAACTTAGGATGGTTGAGCTAAGGCTGGAGAAGAAACCTCAAAATTTACGGTGATCTGAAATCCAAGATGGCCGCCAGCTGCTGTCGGCCATCTTGAAAATTTGTTTCTGGATGATAACTCCATTACTGGTTATCGGATCGCTTTAAAACTTCATAGAATGGTTGGACTAGGGCTGGGAAAGCAACCTATCGAAATTGACGATGATCCAAAATCCAAGATGGCTGCCAGCCAGCGGTGGCCATCTTGAAAATTGGTTTCCAGATGATAGCTCCTTTACCGGGAAGAAACCTATCAAAAGTGACAATGGTCCATCTTGAAAAGTGGTTTCCGGATGATATCGTTTATTGGATCGCATTGAAACTTCATAGAATGGTTGAACTATGGCTGAGAAAGAAACCTACCGAAATTGACGATGATCTAAAATCCAAGATGTCCACCAGCCACTGTCAGCCATCTTGAAAATTGGTTTCAGGATGATAATTCCATTACCACTTATAGGATCGCTTTGAAACTTCATAAGGTGATGGGACTAGGTCAGGGGAAGAAAACTATCGAAACTGATGATGATCCGAAATCCAAGATGGCCGCCAACCAAGTATGGCCATCTTGAAAAGTAGTTTCTGTATGGTAACTCCGTTATCATTTCTCGAATCGACTTCATAGGGTGGTTGGACTAGACCTGGGGAAGAAAGCTATCAAAATTGATGCTGATCCAAAGTCCAAGATGGCCACCAGTGTAACCATTTAGCAGACCACTTTGAAACTTCATAGGATGACAGGTATAGGTCTGAGGAAGAAATCACTATTTTCTGAAAGCTCATTCATTGGTTTGTCGTCAAAGTGGGGTATTATGCGCCGTTTGCGGAGCTCTTGTTCAAAAAGGATATATGTTCTCACAACATGGTTCTGCATCACGCCGGCAGTTACAAGGTAGTGATACGATGTTAGGAGAATTTAATCATTGTCCGCTAAACTGATAGACACAGGCTTTGAAAAGGTTTTTGACCCTTTAATCGTCAAGCCAGCCAAAACCAGCCTCTGCAGTGTCTTGAGCAATGCCCATTTGCAGGCCAAGAGACAACTGTTTTTGAAGATTTAAAACCAGAATGGCTGGCTCAATAACTGAGTTAGTCATTCCTGTGGTAAATTTTGCGTAGCCACCAAATGACCATTCAATAAGCAAGTATTTAGACTTTGCCAAATTTGATCATTAAGGCATTAAATAGTGTTTGATTTTCATTTTGACAGACCTGTATTTATATCCGGTAAAATGAATCCTATCTCTCCTCTGTGGTCTCTCCATCTCATTCTTGATGGCTCTACTTGACGTTGTAACCTGTTACACATTTCAGGTGCGTCCTAACATATACCATGAACGGTTATTATTTGCTCAATCATACGTTCTCCTTATTGGTCTCGGTCTTGATTTTGCAGATCGTCCAGGAATGCCAGGTCGGCCGATGATCTGTAACCAAAATGGGACTTCAGTGCATCTTGAATGGCCACCTCCTGTTCAGATGGGTAATGTTCCTGTGCAGGGATATGCTGTAGAGATGATGGAAGTTGGTACGTACTCATGTCTAGAATATCAGAAAATGTACCTTTAAATTAGAATAATGAGGTGTATTATGAAAACAATTTTGCTGAAAGTGGGTGCTATTTTTAGCAGCAACAAATTTCAGTCATATTTTTGCAAAATAGTCAACGATGTTTTTTCATAATACGTATTAGATATATCATTTATGGTATGTACATTGAGGTGATTTGGCCCTTTCAATGACAGATCCATGACAAAAATTATATTCTTTACGACATATAGCATATTCTGTTTAATTTTTTTTAAATTAATGTTCCTGGAAGCCATTGCTGTGTACGGCAGCAATGGCTTCCAATCATATTAATTTCAAAATACGGTAATAAACAGCTTTCCTGTTTGT
Source organism: Chaetoderma sp. LZ-2023a (assembly GCA_034401795.1). NCBI lineage: Eukaryota > Metazoa > Mollusca > Caudofoveata > Chaetodermatida > Chaetodermatidae > Chaetoderma > Chaetoderma sp. LZ-2023a. The sequence goes on along the minus strand of CM067359.1, from coordinate 29,034,748 downwards.
TTGCCCTGAGATTGAAATACATGAAATTTATCAGGGAAAGGGTTAATACCATGAAATATATATCTTCCATTAGGGCATGAAATTTGATCGGAAACATCGATTTGTTAGAGTGCTTTCGAAATACTGTTTAGATTTTGTAATATGGCAGCTATTTACCATTGGTCATTCCCAGAGTCCCGGCACTGAAATATGTACCTGTTGTAAGCTTTAGATATCTATTCACTATGTGCAGTCACTGTATACACCTCTAGAAAGTTTAATTTGCCTGAATTAGAGGAATGTTAATGATTTTCAATGGACAATTAATTCATCTATGGCTTATCCAATCTCAATAAAACATAGATTTGTTCTATATTCTCATTGCATTCACTCACTATCATAATGAAAATGAGTTTAAAATATCCTCTATGTCTTTACACAGGTTGGACTTAGTTAATTTGGCACCAAGAATTAGAAGAATACAATACCATTCCATATTAATCCTTATTTCGTGACACTGCTACATATGCTGTGTGATATGCGGCAAAACAATTCAGTCATTTCAGTCAGGTGTCAATTGTCCCTTATCAGAAAGTACTGATCAGATTTTACTTATGTTTAACACAATAACAATTGTTTGCCACAAGCTATGACTTCTTCGACTGTGCGCTTTATCCCGATAAAAAAAATCTGAAAACGTGTTAAAGAAATCTAAAACGGAAGGCGAGTTCTTACAACTTGGCCAGAAGAAAAATTATGAAGAGATCTCTAAAAGTTGAAAACTGACTGATGTGGTTCTGCAATGCTTGGTTCCTCTTGTTTACAGGTACTGACACATGGCAGACCGTTGTGCCGTATGTCCCAAGCTGTTCTCAGGTCGTTCATGATCTAACGCCAGGATCTACCTGTATCTTCAGAGTTACTGCGCACAACTCTCTCGGAATCAGTGATCCAAGTCCATTATCTGAACCTGCATCCACACCTACACAAGCAGGTAAAAATTGTTTCTGCCCACCCACACCCCATCTATTATCCTAACCTGCATCCACACCTACACAAGCAGGTAAAAACTGTCTACACCCACCCACTCCCCATCCGTTATCTGAACCCGCATCCACACCTACACACGCTGATAAAAACTATGTGTCTACACCCACCCGCACCCCATCCATTATCTGAATCCACACCTACACAAGCAGGTAAAAACTGTGTCTACGCCTACCTGCACCCCATCCATTATCTGAACCCACATCCACACCTACACAAGCAGGTAAAAACTATGTGTCTACAGCCACCCACACCCCATCAATTATCTGAATCCATACCTACACAAACAGGTAAAAACTATGTGCCTACTCCCACCCACACCATCCGTTATCTGAACCCACATCCACACCTACACAAGAAGGTAAAGACTATGTGTCTACATCCACCCACACCCCATCCATTATTTGAATCCAAACACACACAAACAGGTAAAAACGATGTGCCTACACCCACCCACACCCCATCTGAACCCATCCACACCTACACAAGCAGGTAAAAACTGTGTGTGCACACTCCAACTCTTATCCATATCTATCACCACCCCACCCGCACCCCATCCATTATCTGAACCCACATCCACCACTACACAGGTATGTGTGTACACTCGACCCATACCACATCCATTATCTGAGCCCACATCCACCCATACTCAAGCATGTATATGTGTACACTCAAGTTTCAGATAATGGACTTGGGTGCAGGTGGACTCACTCCACCCACACACAAGTTCATTATCTGAAGCTGTTAACACAACCAGGTACTGTGGAGTTCAGAAATACCTAAACATGTTTTAAAAAACCTCAGAAACATGTTATAAATTAGAAAGGAAATTTTCTGTTGACTATTTTGAACATGATTGGATTGGAAGACATCGCTGCCTAAGGCAGCAATGTCTTCCAATCCAATTATGTTAGAAATATTCAACAATATCTTTTATTTTGCTTTGGGAACATTTAAAGTTATTTTTCAGCTGTACTTTATGCATACAGAACCCATCCCTTATCTGAACCTGCCACCATCCTAGCACAAGTACCTGTATGTAGCTACATCCCATCCACACTCCAACTCTTATCCATATCTATCACCACCCCTAGACAAGCATGTATCTGTCTGCATCCATTCACATGCCATCCCTTATCTGAATCTATCACCGCCCTTACACAAGCAGCGGGTAATTATGTCCACATTCCACACCCTACACATGCCATCTCTTAACTGAGCCTTCCACCCCACCCCCACCACACACACTCTACCCCAGCACAAACATGTAATAGAGGGATCCAATCTGTCACTCAAATAACTGACGGCATAATCAAATTCATCACTTATTAGCCGACGCCACAGTTACAATGATGTATGTCCATCGCAAAACTGGAAAAGTCTGTCACAAAAGTGTGAATGGTATGTCATTGGTGAATTTACAATTTTATAAACATTCTGTTGAATAGTTTCAAACTAATTTGACTGGGATATGTTGGTGTTGCTGCCATAGGCAACCACATCCCCCCAGTCACATTGGGTTCAAAATAGTCAGCCGCTTACCTGTATAGCTACTATGAAATTTAGGTTCTGGGAATTCAGGTTTCAACGTTTTAAATCGAATCGAATGCACATGCTAAGTGGGCGGAGCTTGTGCTAAAAATAGCTAGAAATTGATCCTTCCATTGTTACCTGAGTCAGTAGAAGCATGGCTTGCCAATATTTTCAAAATACTGTTGCTGCAAAAAAGTTTGTCGCAACATTAATAACAAAGTGATAACAAAGTGGCCACCAATTACCATATGAAAAGGTTTGCAACTCAAACATGTATTGTATATAGTGGACACATGCATCTGATGCTGGTTCTTTAAGACGAATGATCGTAACACCACCAATATTATGGAAACACATTCATTTGGCATCATAGGCAATGCATTGCATTAGCAGCCAACCTATTCTAGACTTTTACTGTGATTTGACAACTAAGATTTCCGTGGCTTAAACATTTAATGACCAGATTTGGTCACGAGAATCAAAATATCTCCTTATTGAATGTCCCTTTGCAGGTCAAGAGAAGATCACTGGCTCGTTAACGAGCCAGTTATTCCAGTGGTCAATTTAAAAAAATAATCTTATCTTGGCCTGAATGGACATTCTTCAAGACTAGTAAAACGTGATACGGCACATCGCTGAAGTATACCTGATGCTTGTCTTCGGTTGGAGGACGAAAGTCAGATGCCGGACACTGGTGCAGTGCCTCTTATTTATAGGCCATGGGACCCAGCACGGGTCCCTACCACTGAGGATGTGCATGCACATGCTCACTGCTTACACATGCTCACTGATTTTTCTTAGCTGGGGACCCTTGATTAGCTTGTACACGTTCTTAGCTAGACCCTGTATGTAGGACCCCTACCACTAACAAGTGTCAGCATTTGAAAGGAAAATTGCTTGGGTGTGCCATTGTTTTGCACATGCGCGTGCATATACACCACAGTGTGTTCCCTTTTGATATAAACAGGGAATTAGTGGTAGGGATGAGTGGATCTTATGATAAATAGTATGACAGTGGGAAAGGAGTTTCTAAACCCATTCTGAGATCTGACTTTATGGCATTTTGCTCCATGTGGGAAGCTCATCAGTAAAATAAAGACTTCAAACTGAGTAGTCACGAGCACTACAGGGATATCCAAAAAGACTCGCCCACAGCTCAGCCCTTTCCTTTCCCAAGACTTACGCAGGGGAAACAAAATGACTTCAAAACTGATGATTCGCGAGAAATACAGCACTACCTAACCTTAGGACTGAGCATGTTTCTTACTGCATTACCCGGGTTCTAAGAGGGGACCCATGTGCAAACATAAACACTCCAATCAGGAGATGAAAAGGAAGCATACAGGATATATAATCTCCTCACCATGTCGTCTCTAGGCACCAGCCATATGGTTAAACAGCCCGTAGCCAGTGGACTGCCCCCTACCTGTCTGTTCTCCCATCCAGCATTATAAATTTTTCAAATACATTCCTAAAGACCACTGCCAGAGGCCTGTTTGGCTGGCCTCCATCATGAAAGAGCTAAATATGTATTACTGGTATTGGGTAAGTTTGTTCTTAGTTAACTGTTATCCATGTTGCTAGACACACGGGTTAATGCAAGCATGGAGTGTTTCTTATGCTCTTGTATTTCAGAAATCTCAATATATCTGGTTCTACTAGTCTGGAGGGATCTTTTCATCACTTGGGTGTAAGCCTGTCCGTGGTGTCCCAAAGATGTATTTCAATTTTTGTGGTCTAAAGCGCAACAGCTTTCAGCAACCTTGTTTTCAAAATGCAATTTTGACAGATATTTCAATAATTTTGGTTCTATTGGAGCGTTTCCAAATCTTGTGAATGTTTGTCCCTGGGATCCCGAATACATGTCAATTTTAAAATGCAGCAGCAACAACTTTGAGCGACATTGTTTCTAAAATAGACACTTGACCTCACTATGACCCGATTAAAAATATATCTATGACACGGGTATTGGTCAAATTTGTCCTTGCTTGTTTATTTATTGACTGTTATTTATGAACAATAAATATTTTCTTTTCATCACAGAGCTGAGTAACAGAGAGGACACGAATGCTGTGATGTGGAAGGGCACTTACACAAATGATTACACAGAATTGGATGAAATCTCAAGGTATGTGTACATATATCATCTCATAAACATGCACGCACACACAGACATGCACGCATGCATGCATCGAATAGGCTTCATTTTCGGAATCTAAGATTTCAATTTCCCCATACAAAAAGTACATATGCAGAATTTAGAAGACTTTTTTTGACAATATACCACTGGCGTGATGAGCCAGTCATTCCAGTAATATATTTTCAAAGACTTCTGTTAAAGACCACTGCAGAATGGCAGAAGCCATTTTCTACCGGTTTCAGTGTTTGATGGTTAGCACCATGGTTGTCAAAGAGAATATATTTGGTTAAGAAGGTTTGTACACCCTTTGTTCACCCAATACCAATTTGGTTATATTATATGGTTATGCTGGCTTTATAATAAGCAGCCTCTGAAGCATTTTTGCGGAGTGTCCATTTGCAGGCCAATAGAAGACATTTTATTTAACGACTGGGATGACTGGCTTGATAACAAAACCAGTCATTGCAGTGGTAAATTAAAAAAAATCCTCTTAATCTGCAAATGGGCATTTTTTATTGGAAAATTTAAGTTTTATTTGCCAGAATTGATCATTAACCCTTTCATGGTGAAGCCGGCCAAAACGTGCCTCTGCAGGGATCTTGAGGAATTTCCATTTACAGGCCAAGAGAAGACTATTTTGTAAAATATACTATTGGAATAACTGGCTCGGTAACCAATCCAGTCATTCCAGTGGTAAATTTTCAAAATTACTATTCTCTTAGCCTGCAAATGAAAATTCAATACATAAATCTTTTTATTTTCTTGAGCACATTTGAGCCATTAAACCCTTTAACCCTCCAATTTATTCCAAAAAAATTAAAATTTTCCCATAGAAAATGTTCATTTGCAGACCAAAAGGAGACTGTTTTTATTTTTACCACTGGAATGACTAGTGGTAAATTTTTAAAAATAGTCCTCTTTTGGTCTGCAAATGGACATTTCTCAAGTCCACAGCAGAAGCTGTTTTTTGGCTGATATGAGTGTTAGAGGGTTAAACGTGTTAAAGGTTTGATTGATTAATCCGTTATCTTTCCTCCACACAGAGGAAGGTTTGCCGTGGTGAAGAAGTGTGTACAGAAATGTTCCGGCGTCGATGTGGCAGCAAAGTGTATCAGTCAGAAGGTGATGTCACAGAGCGCCGTGGAAACCGAGTTTAATCTCCTAAACAGTCTCCAGCACGGCAGCTTAGTGAAGGCCCTCGATCTGTACATGATGAATGGAGCCATGCTGATTATTATGGAACAGTAAGTCTGAGAGAGCATCAGATAAATTTTAATAAAACTTAGGTAATGAAAGTTTAATTTAAGTATTTTAAGTGAAATGACATAAAGATGCTATATGTAAAGAAAGACATTGTTATACAGTCATGCACATAAATCCACACACAGTAATGTACACGCACGCACGCACGCACGCACGCACAGACAGACAGACAGACACGCATGCGTGCATGCACAGACACATGCATGCACACACGTATATGCATGCACGCACACGTGTACTCGCACCTGTCTCTGAAAATTGAAATTGCCGGAAGCTGTTGCTATCTGAGATAGCAATATTGAATATTTCTATATCATCTACAAAACATTAACTTCTGATTCCAGCCACGATATAAAGACCGTTCTTTGACGTAATAATACTTGATCTGACATAATTTTGTTTCCATTCCAGCATTGCGGGTGGCCGTTTGTTTGAGTATATCTGTCATAAGCGGGAGTATGATGAACTACAAGCGGCAGTCTACATGTATCAGATATTTGACACAGTACAGTATTTACACAACTGTCGAATAGCGCATCTCGATATCAAGGCAAGAAACCAGGCCAGCGTAGCCTATTACATGCAGATATTTGGTTGGTGTGTGTGTGCGTGCGTGCATGCGTGCGCGCGTGTGTGTCATATTCATGAATAGAACCTAATTTCGGCACCTGCCCAACTTCCCGTGCCTATTTAGATGATCTGACTATGTCGTATTCACGAATACGCGGCTCAAGATTCATCTAATGTAGGTGAATACAGATGTAAGCATTTTTATGGAATTACAGCCTATTTACGCATTTTGTCTTACGTCTATATTTTCGAGGTCATCCCTTGAATTATTAAATTCTTCAATCTTGTTGTTACCTTTTAACTCTTTAACACTCATATCAGCCAAAAACGGCTTCTGCAGTGGTCTTGAGGAAAGTGCATTTGCAGACGAGGAGAAAACTATTTTTGACAATTTACTACTGGAATGAATGGCTCGATAACCGAGCCAGTCATTCCAGTGGTAAATTTTCAAAAATAGTTTTCTCTTGGTCTGCAAATGGACATATTCTATGAGAAAATTTTTGTGAACAAATTTGAGTGTTAAAGGGTTAATGGTCACAATTAGTGAAGAATAAGGCCAAATGAAGTCTAGATCTGATGAAAATGTGACTGCCACATTCCTGGGGAACTAATCCCTGGATCATAGAATTTGTCTACACGTGTGCAATAATACCAAAGCTAGAATAAGCATCAACTGCCTGGGGCACTGCTTCAAGAACAAATAAATTTAAATTTGACAAAGTCCAGAATATGGTACTGAACATGGTGCTAGGTGGAACAAGCATCCCAGAGATCTAATCCAAAACTTAGCCAGATTCTAACCACACAGAAAGTGCCACGCCGAAAGTTCCACACCTGAGATGATTAATGAAGCACATCCTGCCACAACATGGGTCAAGTTCGACTCCTAACCATAGTTAACTATGGCTAACTAGATTCCGAGTCAAACTTCAAATAGTTAACTAGCTAGTCAACTATAGTCAACCAAGCTTGTTTCAGATGGTTAGTGCGATATTTGCGTAAATTTCAAAATGGCGGACACTGATCGCTTGCCGCTAATAAATGCATATAAAAGTGTAACTATCTCACTAAATAACTTAGGCTTGATGAAATTGTGCTTTCCCATGGTATGTCAATGTTCTCAAGCCCCTATTCCTTCCCATTTATGTCATATGGATGCTTTTTGACGTCTCAGCGGACAAAAAATAACCCCTTTTTCATGGGCTAACAAATCAGACGACAGAAAGGGTTAATGGAGACTGGTACCCGGCTCCAACTTTTTCCCAATAGTAATTCAGTTGGGAATTGGAAACCAACGAACTGACTATAGTTAGCGAGTCGAACTTGACCATGGCCTTACGTGTTTACATATGGCTCTGCAGAGGGAGCTGTTAGGAATGCTGGAAGCCAGGCTGTTTTCATGTGTCTAGATGGTACAGCTGTCTCTAGTTCAGAACTAACAAGAAGACACTGTTCAAACCTGAGAGCAGAAGTCCAGGCCAAGTGTTAAACACTGCAACAAGAGAGTTATGGAATGTGGTGTTTTTCATAGATTCCCTGTCAACACTGAACCATGAACTTGAGTAGGAATCTTTTGGCAGCATCACTGAAGAGTCTTAGTCAATATATATTTGCAGGCCAAGCAATGACTATTTTTTAAAGTTATCGAGCGGGTCATTCCGGTGCTAAGTTTTCAAAGATGGTCTTGGATTGCAAAGTACAATTCTAAAGACCGCTGCAGCGGTTAAGTTTGGCTGGCATGGACATTAATGTGTCCGATCAAAGGTACCTATATTTGGTATTCATGTGCAGAGAACAGAAGATATAAAGTGCTACCCAGGCCGCCATCCAGTGGTGACGTATGATGCCATTAAATTTTGGCTAAATTTTGTAATTATCTTTGCTACAGCTAACCTGTCAGCGCGTGTCTTACAGACCTGTCAAGGGAGACCACTCTAGTTAACCCAGTACTTAAGCGACATTATCTACTATATTATAACAATAGAATCCCATGTATTATGAATTTAATAATTTAACTGACTTCTGCAAGATCAACAGACAATAATTTCAATGGTTAATAAGCCTGAACCCCTGCTGAATATTTTGAAAACAATTTGGCTGAAAGTTCCTAGTGGCTTAGTTACCAGCAACTTTTAAGTCAAATTGTTGTCAAAATATTCAGCATATCCAGAGTTAAACCCAATAAGAAATGCTGACCATATAACCCAGGAATGAAATGATAAATTCTTTATGATAATTCAAGGAATATTCTGTTGAATATTTTGAAACTAATTTGACTGAGAGCTGTTGCTGCATATGGTTCCAGTGAAATTTGTTTCAGAATATGCAACAATTTTCCTGTATGGTTGTCTTGAAATTAAAAGACAATACGTGAGTGTGTGTGCACATACATGCATACGTCTGTGTGTGTGCATGTGCGTGCATGCCTGCCTGCGCGTGCACATGGGCGTGCGTGCATCTCCCCTATAAATCTTTGGCTAGAATAAAGGTGAATGAACACCATGCTTTTATGTTGTCTCATAACGTTTAACAACATAGACATAATTATTGTCACTAATAACATTACACTATGTTCTTTTGTTTGTTGATAATTTCAGCCGGAGAATCTGCTTGTGTGTGGCAGTGACGTCGCTCCTCTCGTTAAATTGACAGACTTTGGTGATGCCAGACATATCTATAATAGCTACTATGTACATCCACTAATTGGAAACCCGGAGTTTGTCTCCCCAGAGATGGTTAAAGGCACACCTGTAGGACTGGCATCAGATATCTGGTATGAAATGGGATTAAACCATAAACTGAGATAGACTATTTCCTAGAACCAAAATAAATACCATTTCCCAGACTGGGACCTTTATACTAATTTCCAGACCCAGACTTCATACGATTTCCCGAACCCGTGCTTATATACTAATTCTTGAACCCGAATACAGATATCACAAACCCAGCCACAGATCCACCAGCCCAACCATATATAGACCCACCCACACGCTCACAGATCCACGCACCCTTACACATAACCGGTAACCCACATGCCTTCACCCCCAATGAATAACCCATTCACCCCCACAACTCACACATACAACACACCCTCACACCCACAAATGCCAACCACCCACTGCGCACACATGCACGCACGCACGCATGCACGCATGTATACACACACACACTAACTAATAAATCACTCTCACACACGCCCTCACACTCACCAATTGAAAAACTACCTTCCTTCACTCACCCCTACATTTGCTGTGCATCCCAACACACACTGACTCCCATCATTTACCCCCTCATTTCCTCTCATATTCACCAACCCACCCACCCACCCATGCACCCACTTGATCACTATACACTCATACTTTGAGTGACCAACAAGCCTAATGGTAATCCCACTATTAACAAAAGCAGGGAACAGGTTAGTTACATAACCAAGGTCGGTGGGTGGGTGGGTGGGTGGGTAGATGGGTGGGATGAGGCACTGTGGGATTGATAACTCTCCATACCTAGTTATTTGAAGTGAAGATAAACAATTAATTTTCTCTTACATCTTGTCATGCTTGTGAATGAATATCAGTAGATAAACTCAAATATTATCTTGGGAACTATTATTCATTAGCTCACCTGGTCAGAATGGGCAAGTGAGCTTATGCCGTGGCGATCGTCCCTATTCGTTTAAATTTAAGGTGAACAATTAAAATTGATCTGAATGAATATCAACGCCTAAGTTCAAAAGTTAATATGACATGTGGAGTGCTCATAAGTGTGTGTGAGCATTTAACCCTTTAACACTCATATCAGCCAAAAACAGCTTCTACAGTGGTCTAGAGAAATGCCAATTTGCAGACCAAGAGAAGACTATTTTTGAAAATTTACCACTGGAATGACTGACTCAATAACTGAGCCACTCATTCCACTGCCAAATTTTCAAAAATTGTCTTTTCTTGGTCTATTAATGGACATTTTTCTTAATCAAATTCGAGTGCTAAGGTTAATCATCAAATTATTCACATGGGAAGAGAGAATTGGCTATTTCATTATGTCAAGCACGCTCAGTCAGTAAAATAGTACTTATTTTGGGTCCGTGTCTGGGAAATAGTATTTACCCCATAAACTGTCCTTTACATTTAGATACATGTATATACCATTCATCCATCTAGACAGCTATGATACATATACTTGTTTGAATTGTTCAGGAGTGTTGCCGTGGTTATGTATGTGTTACTAAGTGGTGTATCACCATTCCTTGATGAGTCACCAGAGGAGACGTGCTCAAATATCGTCCGTGTTGACTACTGTTTTCCTGAACAGTATTTTGATTCAATATCACAGCAAGCTAAGGACCTTATCTCATCCATGTTAACTGAGGACCTCAGGTATAAAAATAATGATGATGCCGATGATGATAAGTAGTAGTAGTAGTAGTAGTAGTAGTACTAGTAGTAGTAGTAGTAGTAGTAGTAGTAGTAGTATTTAGTAGTAGTAGTATTTAGTAGTAGTAGTATTTAGTAGTAGGGGTAGTAGTTGGTTGTTTAGTAATTCTATGCCCCCCCCCCCCCCCCCCCCTTTCCTGCTCTCGCATATCATCACACCATTGTGACATGCTTTATAATATTGTATATTGGACTGCAATGTAACAATGTCAGATTGAAATTTTGAATCCACTGTTGTATCGTTCGCTTTTCCAAACTTTGCTTGTCTACGATGATAAAAAATTTGAACATGATATAAGAAATGTTTTGTTGAATATTTTGAACATAATTGGATTTGAGGACATTTCTTGTACTGTATTATAGCTCCCCCCACCCACTTCCAGTACAGGTAGGCATTCTCAGTTTACACATGTGTTTCACCATCATGTTTATTGATCTAAATTTGGGAAATAATCTACATTGAGAGATGAGTTTATTATTATAAAAAAAATATTATATATATATATATATAAATATATATTTATTTATTAAATAAACATTCTGTGGAATATTTTGAAACTAATTTGACTGGGTGATGTTACTGCCTATGGCAGCAACAGCGCCCAGTCAAATTAGTTTCAAAATATTTAACAGTTTACATGTATAGTTTTCTGAAAATTGAGGTTCGGGGACTGCAGGGATCGATCTCTCCCAACACAGGCGAAGCGTGGGTGGAGCCTAGCTTAGAATGGGTGGGGCATCGCTAAAACTGGATTCTTCCTTTTTCTTTGACACTGCACTGCTAGACAATCTTCACGTTACATTGATCCTTTGCAATGCGTGTTGGGGGGGTGGGGTGGGGGATATATTTTAGGAATCTCTGATTGTCGTACTCGTATTATTTTTCTTTCATCAGTAAGCGTATAACCGCACAGTCATGTTTACAAAGTGACTGGATAAAGAATTCCTTGTCTTCTCGTAATGCGCCTCTACCAGAGACAGCTATCTCTACTACCCAGCTGTCGGACTTTATTGAGCGAAGACGGCACCAAGTAAGCGTCCTATGCTCGTAATATTGAGAATATTAATGGAGAAGATTATGGCATTGATGGTGCTGGTGTAGACAGTGCTGGTGGAGAAGGTGGTGGAGGCATTGCTGGTGGAGGCATTGCTGGTGGAGAAGTTGGTGGAGGCAGTGGTGGTGGAGGCAGTGGTGGTGGAGGCAGTGGTGGTGGAGGTAGTGGTATTGGGATTGATAGGTGTCGTATGTGGTTTGGTGGTGGTAGTATTTTCAGATGTGGTGTACTGATGGTTAGTCAATTTATTTGATGTTTGGGTTGGCAGTTGCAGTATTTGTGTGGTGGTTGTGATTATAGTAGTGTTGTTTGTGTTGATAGTAGTGGTATTTGGTGTGGTGGTGGTGGGTGTGATGACAGTAGTGTTGTTTGGCTTGGTAGTGGTGGTATTTTGTGTGGTGATGGTGGTGCTTATGAGAGTAGTAGTGTTGTTTGGGTTGATAGTGGTGGTTTTTGGTGTGGTGGTGGGGGTGATGACGGTAGTAGTGTTGTTTGGGTTGGTAGTGGTGGTATTTGGTGCGGTGGTGGTAGCGGTGATGGTTATTGTGACAGTAGTGATGTCTGTTGTCATGGTGTTTGGGTGTGACGGTGGTATTGCCAGTAGTAAAAGATAATAATCATGATTAGATACAATAAAAGTAATAATTCATTAAGAAAATAGTTTATAAAAAATTATTATAATCTTAATAAATGAAATAAAAAGTTACATAAAAATTAAATAATACATTGTGTGTATATTTATGTTGTTGTTCTTGTTGTCTGCGCAGAGCGATGTATCTGTGTTGAGTCCTGGATCCACGCTGTTCAACAGCCCAGTGCCATAAAGTCAAAGGTCAGCATGCTGCAGACGCACCGCCACTCATCCATGCTTACTTGTCCATTCATGAGCACACAGCAGCTATTAGAGGAGATCTATGCCATTTTGTCCTATGATACATTCATTGTTATGTAAATATCTGTCATAGATGTATTGATATGTAGTCATCTGCACATTTGTCACTTAGAGACACTTAGAGACAGCCAAGCAATAATGGCATGTTAACTAAGAGTTTCGTTAAAGCCAGTACATACATTGTATAACAGAGACACTGACCTACCCATAAGCTAATGGAGGAATCCAGTTTATCCATCAATCATATGATGTCATAATCAACTATGTGACATGTAGGATGACATCATAATCAATTATGTCATGAATGATGTGGCTAAGTTCGTCACGAATGCTTAATTGATGACGGATTAAGAGTTGTTGTTTGAATTGTGTCTACTACTTATTAAACGGGTGAAGTGTGGGTAGAGCTTAGCTAAAAATGGCTGGCGTATAGCGCTGAACAGGAACCCTCGGTTAGTCAAATCCTAGCAAAGTTCAAATTTTGCTAAGAGAAGCATGATTGGCTGCATGTTTGGCTAATACTTAATCCATTAACCCTCAATTTGTGTCTGGGAGCTGTTGCTAGTGTTTAAGAAATTTAAAAATAAATTATCCAGTTATCTGACTATTCATGTTAGCAATAATAAGCTAAATGTGACAAAAATAATAACTTATTGCTGTACTGAGTTGCATAAAACATGTTATTACCCGTGTCACTATGCGCAAGGGTTAATGCGAGCGTGGAGTGCGTCTTCTTGTTCTTAAGACATATTTAAATAACACTGTTTCTACTGAAATGGAAGGATCTTCTCCAAACTTAGGTGGAAGTTTGCTCGTAGGCTCCCAAAGATGTATACCAATGTTTGCGCTAAAAATTGAAAACGTAAGATTGACGCTTTCAACAGCCATGTTTTAAAAATGGAAACTTGACGCATTTTCTACTGGAGCGATCTTCTCCAAACTTGGCTGGATGTTTGGTCATTGGGTTCCCGAAGACATGTGCCAATTTGGGGGTAAAAAGCTAAACGGAACAGCAATTGCTTTCAGCAATATTGTTTCCATAATAGATGCTTTTGACATTATGGTTGCCATGTGAAAAATATATCAACAAAGTGGATAGTGGACAAATTTGTGCGTGTTTCCTGACAATATCTCGATTGGGATTGGATTTTAACCAAAATACAATTCCAGTATAGCGTCTTCAAATACAGTTTTGTGTGACTGAAAAGATGGTATATGCATTATTTTTCGCCATGACTCACAACTAGGGCTTTTTACATGTCCTACAACGCCACTTAAGTTGCAACCAGAGTGTGTTGACACTTGTTCTAGATAAAACTGGGACTGTGATGCCAGTAACAGTGATAATAAACTGTATTATTCTCTTGTTAAAATTAACTTTAATTAATGAATTTCATCTGCTTACATGGCATTTTATTAATTATCAATTTGTTATGTGCCGTATTGATGCAATGTTGTAGAATTTGTACATATTATGCTTCGCCACTTACACAAAATGTTCATAATCTGTATAGAGTGTTATCATATGGCTAATATCTATCTGTTAGCCTATATTTGTGTGTGTATGCATTTGCATGCATGTGTGTGTGTGTGTGTGTGTGTGTGTGTGTGTGTGTGTGTGTGTGTGTGTTGTGTGTGTGTATGTGTATGTGTGTGTGTGTGTGTGTGTGTGTGTGTGCATGCATGCATGAGCGTTTGTATGTGCGCGTACGCTTCTGTAGCATGCGTACCTGCTAGGGATGGGCATGTTTAAGCGTTTAATAATCTGTTAAGCGGATATTAAAATACCAAATGTTTGAACAAAAAATATATATATAAATTTGCATTTTTTCATGTACGTAATTCACAACAATTCATTCAAGTTTTTTGCCAGATATGATTATCTCTGTCCGGTGTTACTAGCATCCTGGGAAGAGGATTAACATTTATAAAGAAAAGTGGCGTCTTCAGTGTGTCTGAGTTTGTGGATGCTAATTCACCTTCCCAGAGTATCAATCCATCGTCTGACTTCGTATGATGTCATAATCATCTCAGCGCGTGTATGCTGACGTCACAATCATTATGTCACAAAGGCTTCCATATAGACCGTCACCAAATCTCAAACAGTCCGACATGTTGTATGAATTGTATGTCTTTGTAATTCTTTGCTATTTAATAAACATGCTGTTGAATATTTTGAAACTAATTTGACTGGGCACTATTGCTGCCTTAGGCAGCAACAGCACTCAGTCAAATTAGTATCAAAACATTCAACAGCTTACCTGTGTAGTTTTTTGGAAAATAATAGTCAGGGAGTTCAGCGATCGATTGATCCCAACACGAGCGAGGTGTGGGTGGAGCTTAGCTAGAGATGTGCGGGGCATAGCTAAAACCGGAAAAGTCCATTCCGATAAGGTTTGTCAATTCAGTTGTAAATTTCCTAGATCCACGGGGCTAGGTCAAAGGAAGAAATAAATAAATCGAAACCTATTGAAATTAATGATTGTCCAAAATCTAATATTACCCCCCCCCCCCCCCCTTCCTGGTGTCCCTCTTGAAAATCAGTTTCCAGATAAAAACTTTTCCGTTTGTCAGACTCGTTTAAAATTTCATAGATTCATTGGTCTATGTCGGCAGAATAAACTTAAGACTTTCACACTGGTATCAGCAAAAAACGGCTTCTATAGTTGAGAAATGTCGATTTGCAAACCAAAAGAAGATTTTTTTATTTTTAATTTACCGCGAATGACTGGCTCGATAACCAAGCCAGTCATTTCAGTGGTATATTTTCAAAAATAATCTTCTGTTGGTTTGCAAATCGACACCTTCCATGAGAAAATGTTCTTGAACAAATCTGAGGGTTAATGGGTTAATGAAAGGGATGATGATTTGAGATCCAATATGGCCACCAAGCACCAGTCGGAATCATGAATTTGTGATATAGGGTTCAAGTTTGTTATTGATTCGGAAAGTCTAGCCTAATCTTAGAGTTCAGTGCTTGAATATGATTATTGTAATAAGTGTTTGCATCGTGATGTTAGATGAGTGATTCAGATTATTTGTCTTCATTTTCTGCCATATTAAGATTTTATGGTGAAGGCGTTCTTGTGATCATACTATTAGCTAATGATTGGTCCACTCTATGGTGTATCATGTTTCTCCTGTCTGCATGTATGTACAATCATTCACTGAAAAACTTTTTGGCAAGCCATACACGATTAGGAGAATAGCCCCATGTAGCAAACCGGATAGTGTGCAGCATCAAACATGCAACCTCTGATCAGATAATTATACAGAATGTTAGTTTTTCAAAATGAACAGGGCCTCTAGTTTGCTCAGATTCTATTGCAAGGGTTGCTAAGTTTGAAGTTTGTCAATCAGTGGATTATAAAAAGGGTACATCATGTATTACATACGCTTTCTTGTAAAAATTGATGCTAACATATTATGTTAATATTTTATGCACACCCCCCCCCCCCCCCCAGCCTATCTTGAATTGTTAGCCTAGGTCAAGTTCGACTCCTAACCATAGTTAGCTATAGCTAACTAGATTCCGAGTCGAACTTCAAATGGTTAACTAGCTAGTCAACTATAGTCAACTGAGCACCCAAGCTCGGTTCAGATGGTTTGTTCGAAATTTGCGTAAAATCCAAAATGGCGGATTGGGTTCGCTTGCCACGGTAAAATGCACATAAACATGTTAATATTTCCCTAACCTATGTAATTTTGATAAAATTAGAATGCCCTATAGTAAATCAATGTTCCCAAAGCCGATTTCCTTCCCACTTTATAGTATTTGGTTGCTTTTTGACATCTTAGCGGATGAAAAAAACCATTTTCGTAGGCCATCAAAACATATGACAGAAAGGGTTAATGGAGACTGGTACCCGGCTTCAAATTTTCTGCAATAGAAATTCAATCGGAAATCGGGAACCAACGAAATATAGTTACCAGTAACTATTCAGCGTTCGGCTTGTCATAGCGACTGCGCATGTTCAGTAAACCAGCAAACTGACTATAATTAGCTAGTCAAACTTGACTCTAAATGACCTTCAAACTCTATCAAATAATCTGACTGGTGAATTTGCTCATTGGTCTTCTTGTCCAATTTGAATTTGCCTCCAGATGTCTAAGCCACGTGGATGACGTACACCAAGCTTGACTGGAGAGACCCTTAGATTATATACTGGCAAATTGTATTGAGGCAATTTGCTTGAGCTTAGATTTATGGCATAATGAAAATGTCATGAAATTCCTTGATCTCACCTTAGAGTGTGGTATAGAGAGACTTCCTATTGATTACCCTCTGTTAGGGGAAATAGGGCAATGTAGTCTGTCTGTTGATTGTTCTTGTATATATTTCACAGATTCTATGTTAACCCTTTAACATTTTAACCATCGAATCTGTTCAGGAAAATTTTAATTTTCTCAGAAAATGTCCATTTGCAGACCAAGAGAAGACTATTTTTAAAAATTTACCACTGGAATGACTGGCTCGGTTATCTAGCCAGTCATTCCAGTGAGAAATTTTAAAAAATAGTCTTCTCCTGGTCTGCAAATGGACATTTCTCGAGACCACTGCAGAAGCTGTTTTTGGCTGATGTGAGTGTTAAAGGGTTAATGGTCAAATTTGGTCATGAAAATTTTAATATTTGTCTATTAAATGTCCATTTACAGGCCAAGAGAATACATTTTTTGATAATTTATCACAGAAATGACTGGTTCGGTTTTCGTGGCAGTCATTTCACTGGTAAATTTTCAAAAATTGTATTCTCTTGGCCTGTAAATGGACATTCCACAAGACCATAGCAGAGGCCAGTTTTGACCGGTGTGACCATTAAAGGATTAATAGAGGTATCCATTGGCAGCAACAGCCCAGTCAAATTAGTTTCAAAATACTCAACAGCCTGTATATTCAATTATAAATTCCTCCCAGACATGTAATTCAAACACTAGTGACAGGGTTATATGCCATTATGACATCCGCTAACTAGTGACGTAATGGAGGAATCCAGTTTATTGATCAATCATATGACATCATAATCAACTATGCCACATGTAGGCTGATATCATAATCAATCACGTCATGTGTCGCAATTTAGTCAGTTATAAATGCTTAATACTCGGTCAGTTTGTACGAATAGTATGACTTTACTATTTAATAAAAACACTTGAATATTTTGAAACTAATTTCACTGCCATAGGCAGCAACAGCACACAGTCAAAAAAGTTTCAAAGTATTCAAAAACTTACCTGTATAGTTTTCTGAAAATTGAGATTCAGTGATCGATCGATCCAAACATGGGCAAAGCATGGGTGGATCTTAGCTAGAGATGGGCGGGGCATAGCTGAAACTGGAATCATCCATTGCTTATGATGTCGGATACTTTAGTGATGGATCGGACCCCTTGATGAAAGCATTTAAACTAGTATTGGTAGCTAGGGGTTTTGCTTCTGTTTTGCATAGTATGAAGTTTATTTGGTTGAAAACTGCTGAAGTCTATGAAGACTATGAAGTGTATTTGGTTAATAAACGAGCCAGTCATAGTAGTGGTAGAGCCAGCATAAGTTTATGTTTTCTTTCTAAAACTGGTCAAAAGAAATAGCTATTTGTAGGACAAGAGAAAAGTATTTTTGTAAATGGATCTTCGTAGAGAAAAATTTGAATTTACCATTTACAGGTTAATTGATAAAAGAACCATTTTGAAGCACTGTTGACACAAGAGGGGTTAAATTCTAATCTTATCTCTCTATGCCTGTAACACATATCATACTACTGTATCGTTATTTAACCCTTAATTCCTCAAATTTACCACTGCAATAACTTAGCTATCCAGTCATTCTAGTCGTTAATTTTCAAAAATAGTCTGGTTCTGCAAATGGACATTTCTCATAATCACTGCAGATCACGTTTTTGCTTGATTAATGAGTTAACCCTTTAACACTGATATCATCCCAAAATGCCTTCTGAAGTGGCCTTGGTAAATGTCCATTTGCAGAGCAAGGGAAGGTTATTTTTTTAAATTTATCCCTGGAATGACTGGCTCGATAACCGAGCCAATCATTCCAGTGGTAAAATTGAAAAAAATAGTCTTCTCTTGGTCTGCAAATGGACATTTTCTATGAGAAAATTAAAATTTTCTTGAACAAATTCGCGGGTTAAAGCGGTAAGAAAGAAGTCTGATTAATTACTAATTCACATGCCATATTTTGTGTGCCACTAGATTATGTGATTTATGCAAGTTTCGGTTAATCTTGTATAGTCCATGGAGGGATACGACTTGTCAATCATGTATCTGATGTCATAATCAAATTACGTCACGAAGATCGAAAAGTCTGAGTGTACGAATTGTTTGTCCTTAGTGAATTCAAAATTTACTAAACATTCTGTTGAATATTTTTAAACGAAAATGATGGAGAGCTTTCCCCCCCCACCCAGTCAAATTAGTTTTAAAATATTCAACAGCTTACCTGTAAGCCATAGGCAGCAACAGCGCACAGTCAAATTAGTTTCCAAATATTCAAACGCTTACCTGTATGATTATCTTGAAACTGGGATTCTGGTAATTTATGGTTTACGGTATATAAATTGATTCCAACACGCATAGAAAGTGCATCGAGAATGGGCGGGACGCGGCTAGAAAAGGATCCCTCTATTGAATGACCACCTGTCTTAAAGTGACACCATCGTTTGACGCTACAAAGGCATATCTGATGGTAAATCAGTGTGTATTAAGATGTCACCTGTGTCTAGTGACCACCTGTTTGTAGTGACCACCTGTCTATTATGACCATGTGTATATAGTGACCACATGTCTATTATGACCACACGTATATAGTGACCACATGTCTATTGTAACCATCTGGCTATAGTAACCACATGTATATAGTGACCACCTGTCTATAGTGACCACCTTTATAAAGAGCCCACCTGTTTATAGTGACTAATTGTTTGTTGCATCAAGGGTTGGCTTCTTAACTTTTGCTAATATTTATAACACCTTTCTGTTCATATATACATAGATAATTTATTGATGCGGAAAATATTGTATTAAATATGACGATTACATGAAAGATGGAAATTAAAATATGTGAATTAATAAACCGACCATTTCAGTATTTGTTGTTGATATCATGGTCATTTTTAGCTCACTTGGCCAGAATCACCAAGTGAGCTTATGGTATGGTGACCGTCCATTGTCCGTCCATCCGTCTGGTATCCGTCCATCAACTTTTGCTTAAAAATACTACTGCTCATTAACCGCTTTGCGCATTTCAACCTAAATTGACTGGCAGGACCCTATGGGGGTCGGCTTCAGAACTTTTATACAGAATTTTTATTGGTCAATTTTTTTCACAGACCATATTGAATTTTCCGAAAAAATGGCAGGAAATTGTTTAAAGCGCCACCCCTCATTAACTGCAGCAATTTCAACCGGACTTGGCTGGGAGTATAGTACGCTGGTATGTTTCAGAACTTGTATACAGAATTTTGATTGGTCAATCTTTCCGGTCACTTAAAAGCCTACTCGATAATCCTCGGGACGATTTCAATCAAACTCGGAGGGAAGAACCATAGCATAGTATGCTTCAGAACTTGTAAGCATAATTTTGATTGGTAAATGTTTCTGGCGGCTATCTTTAATTTTCTGAAAAACGGCAGGAAATTTTTTAAAACGCTACTCATTAACTGCTTGAGCAATTTCAACCAAACTTTGCTGGAAGGATACTCGGCTGGTACGTTTCTGAACTTATTTATATAATTTTTTGGTTAAATTTTTCCGCCGCCTGTCTTGGATTTATGGAAAATGGTGGGAAATCGTTTAAAACGCTACTCCTCATTAACTGCTTGATCAATTTCAACCAGACTTGGCTGGAAGGATACTAGGCTGGTAGATTTCAGAACTTTGATTGGTCAATTTTTCCGCTACCTATTTTGGATTTTCTGAATATTTTGAGAAATCGTTTAAAAGGCTACTCCTCATTAACCGCTTGGCCGATTTCAAGCAAACTCACCTGGAAGAACCCTAGGCCAGTACCCTTCAGAACTCGTATACAGAATCTTGACGGCTTGATATTGATGGTGACCATCTTTGATTTTCCGAAAAATGGGAATTCATATAAAAATGCTACTCATTAATCGTTTGGGCAATGGGAACCAAATTTGGCTGGAAGGATCCTATTGTCGTAGCCTCTAGATTTTCTGAAGGTTTTCCGGAACCATTTAAAAACAGCACTCCTTCAATCAATAGTCAGATTTCAACAAAACAGATGGAACGATCCTATGACAGTAGGCTTCAACATATTAAACGAGAGTCTTGATTGGTCAGTTTTTTTTGTGCCTATCTTGGATTTTATGAAAATTATCCTTCATGTGTATTTAAATGCAAATGTCTATGGTCCAGGTGAGTGCCACAGGCCCTTGGACCGCTTCTTATCCCCAGCAGCAGCAGAAGTAGCACAACCACCATCAGCAGCAGCAGCAGCGCCAGCAACAGAACTACCACCATCACTATCATCATCATCATCAGCAGCAGCAGTAGCCTCACAGTTAAGAATACTGCCTGGATCAGCATACCAGACCTCACTGACAAACTAGTGGCTCTCACTCACGATCCTGACATCTTCAGTCTCGAGTCTGTGCATATGCAGCAGATCGAACGCTTCATCGTAATCATGTACAGCAAGGTGTGGTGCAGCTGATGTCAAAGAGGCCAGGCATCAACTCCACCACTGGAAGCAGATCGCTGAAAAAGCCTTGCTGTTCCAGAGTGTGCGTGCTAGTACTACTACAGGCGAGTTTCTACAGGATTAAGACCACCTCGGTCCAGCTGAAAATCTCTGACTCCAGGTAGTGTGTCTGTCACAAAGATGGCACCAGTACATGGCAACCTCTATTGGCCACTCTCAGCAACACCAGTGGAATGTCCCATTCTCATCCCTTGCACTGCGGCTGCATCAAGGTATGCACAGGAAGGTGCAAATGCAACCACACCTGTCTGATGCACGAACATGTACAAATGTGAAGGCGGGTGTGTGAATACAAAGAGGGCAGTGATAGAAGAGCGACGGGATCGGCGGTTTTCCCTGATTGGCTGAGAGTGATTACATCATCAAAATTTAAACTAGGTCATGGCCACCTTTCCCCCCGCCAAAAATTACTCAATTAGGATTGGTCGATAGAGAAATCCTTGACACCATCACTCTCTCAACCAATCAGTAAAAAGCCGCCCATAAAGTTGCCACTTTTTGGTATGCAGATCCTTTAATGTGCTGACAAATGACAGGTGTAATGAGGTATGAAGGCGCTATGGGTGTGCCTTTGGTCATGTGACCAGAGCCATCTCGATTTGAATCGGATCGACCAGAACATTCTAAATCGTCCGGTTCAGTTAAGTACACTTACCCTACAACCGGGCAGCACACCCATGTGTACAATGGGCATACATGTGATAAGAACTCAACTCTGTCTAATCCACCAACCGTGAGTGATGATCAATACCAAATATGAGCTGGCCATTTGGTACAGACACCACAGATTATGGACTTGTAGAATTCATTATTCATCCAGCTATCTGTAATAGTTGTTTAGTAATCACCTTTATCAACGCCAAACAGTAATTCGTACTAGACAAAACAATTAAATTGTAACTGTACTATTACAATAATAGACACATGTAGCATGGTTATAGTTTCGAAGTTTTTATATGATATAATTAGAGCTTCAAAGTTTTCATGTAGCATGATTATAGTTTCAAAGTTTTTATATAATATAATTTGTTATAGTTTCAAAGTTTTAAATAGCGTAATTATAGTTTCGATGTTTTTATGTAACTTAATTATAGTTTGAAAGTTTTCACATGACATGATTATAGTTTCAAAGTACAAAGTACAAGAGTATGCTGAAAATTGCTTAATTGATCATGTAGATTAAGCATGTTAGGGGATTCCTATGAGTGTATTCACAACAAAATCTTCATCGTAGTTTCCATGTTTGATCTATCTAAATTTGGAACGGTGGATGTCATAGAATTTCAGTTATACTTAGTTGAAAACCTTATAACCTATTTTAAGCTTATCCGTCTGCCCTCTGCGTACTTCGGTAATTGGATATCTGTTTAAAGGTGCATATTCACAGTAAAATTACTGATAATAAAATTGTTTAAATTATATACTTTTAGAGGCTTAAATTGTGAGCCTATATGTAATGAAACGAAATAAATCTTAACATATGATGATTTTATTCCATATAAATTAATATAATTTTTTAAGTTGCGAAATCGAAATAGAGGCACAAGCCTCTATTTCAATTTCGCAACTTAAAAACTTTATATTAATTTATATGTAATGAAATCATCATATGTTAAGATTTATTTCGTTTCATTACATATAGACACATAATTTAAGCATATAAAAGAATACAATTTTAGCAGTTTTATTTCCAAGCATTCTTGTGTGAATACGCACCTTTAATGGTGGATAGAAATTAGAAACGTTTGGGAAGCAGACGACAACCACATATGAAGGGATGTATTAAATAATCCGTTTTTTATCATTTAAACCATATTTTGTTTGAGCCATCCGGTTTTCTCATCAAGACAGTCATTTAATTAGCAGTATTAACTTTTATATTAATCACAACTCGAGGGAATCCCGGTTTTACTAAGAGTTCTATGCGATGATGGACCATGGAATTGTATCCTAGGTCTTCGTCACTTCTGGAAACGATATCTGTAAAACCTGTGATAACTTAAAATCCCTGTTTTATTTTTTCTGTCAAATGTTCCTTCTCTATATCCAGCTCATCAACAAGTGTATCTGGGTCAGCACATTGGCTAAGGGGAATATCCTGAAAGGCCACAGCCTGTATTTCACAAAGTAATGCTCTCGTCTGGATAAGCAGTATTCTTGTGGTAATAATAAACATGTGAACATCTACGAAATCTGCTGATGAACATTTATATGTAACAATTGTCAGTAAGATGTCACGGTCAGCTGGCAGTTTTGACTGCAATCTGGGTTGAAGTAGCCCACAAGTTTCTCATGATCTAATGTCATTTGTAATACATCCCTTGATTATAGCATTGCTGTTAGCAGGAATTTTAACTGTTTTCACCTCTGCATACAAGGCAAACCCAAGACAACCATTGCTTCTGACCAGATCCCTGTCTTGTACTGTCATACTTTGGTATGCCATATACCAAAGCATTTGAAGTGCAGCACATTGTAGAAATATGGGTCGATAAGCTTCTCTGCACCTCGCCAACACACAATTAAGTACATTTGTCCCAAGCAGTGCTGGGACACGTGTGTTGTAATTAGTGCCAAGGATAACATGCAGCAAACAGGTTACTATGTTTTCTGCATCAACACCTTCACCAGGAATTGTAAGCTCTGCTTAAATAAATCCTTGATACGGCAATGATTCCCTACCTGCATACACACTATATCCACAATATCGGGAAGAGATGACATAAGAAGGTGCTGCAAATGTGTCTTGTAAAATGTTTCTGAAATTATGGAAACCGAAGCACCAGTGTCCAACAATTCCTTCGATATGCATCTCAGTTTCATTCGCTTTCCCTAGCAAGCTTTCTGGTATATTTTTACTAAGGATCTGACTTCATGTTGGCCTATGTGTGCCTTCCATACATAGGCCTGGGGCAGTTTAAAGTATGGCGCATGTGGTCAAGACAGGCACGACAACCTATTGCAATGTGTCCAGGATAACCCCATCGAAAACAGGTCGTCTATTGCGTTACTGTGTTTGCTGAAAATCTCTGTCCATTATATGACCACACAGATTGGGAATGTAGAATATGACCTGTTGGCACAGGCTGTAGCGGTTTTCTAGTAGGAGGGTGCTCGCTATTACACTGCTGGGCAAACAAAATCATATTTTTTATGATTACTCGTTCATGTTAATAAATACAGGTGAGATAAGTGACAATTTTTCATAATATTGTATGCATTGTCTGTGTGCAGGGTACCTTTTACTATGGGATAGCCTTTCCCTTATTTTTTTGGTCTCAGAACTCACCTATTCGGGCAAGCTGTTGGAAAGCTTTTTGCATTGTGCTGCGTCAATGCTGTTCCATTCATGTCTGACTGCTTTCCACTGCTGAGTGAGCCAATTCGCATATCAAAAGCCATCTACTGAATGGAGTCTTGTTCTATATTAGACCTACATGCAAACACAAAAGACAAATAGTGCGTCTCTGTGTTCAGGATTTAAAGTGAATTAACTAACCAACTAGCAAGCTAGTTGAGTTGCGCTGACCGAGGTGACAAGACATTAGCCATTTCTGTAATCTCTGTGTATTACCACACTGTGCCTGAAGAGTGAAGTTGTTATTTTTGATTCAAAATGTCTTCAAAAAAGGCTAAATTCCATGTACCTGTCGAAGTCAAAAGCCGGATCGCAGGTCTTCATCAAGCTGGAAAGTCATATCCTGAGATTACGAAAATTCTAAAGTCTGAGGATATTCAGATTCCACTGTCTACAATACAGAGAATTTGCCACACATTTCAAGTGACAGGTTCTGTTACCCAGAAAGCAGGTTCTGGACGAGCTAAAGTGACAACATGTCGAGATGAAAGAAGGCTGAAAATGACTGTTCTGAAAAATCGTAAGAAGACTCTCACCAATTTAGCAGAAGAATTCAGAAATTCACAAAATAAGGCTGTTTCAAGAAGAACAATTGCAAGGAGGCTCAAGGAAGCTGGTTTTTCATCAAAGCGGTGTGCTAAGAAACCATTGCTGTCCACAAAGAACGTTGCAGACATACTCAGATTTTTGGCACTTTATCGTGACCATGATTCTCAGTGGTTTGAGCGTGTTCTCTGAAGTGATGAGTCACGTTTTGAGCTGTGTACAGATGCCCCAGAGCGCTGTCTTCGTAGGTCAGGTGAAAAATATAACACAGAATGCCTCCCCACCACTGGGAAACATGGAGGAGGTGGAATTATGGTATGGGGTGTGTTTTCTGAATCTGGTGTTGGCGAGCTTGTGCAATGTGAAAAGTCCATTAATGCAAAGGAGTATCAAAACATATTAGAAAAGGGGTTGCTTCCAAACCTGAAATAGTTGTGTAGTGGAAATAAAAGACAAAAAGCTATTTTTCAACAAGATAATGCCCCGACACACACAGCAAAAACAACAAAGTCATGGTTTAAGCAGCATTCTCTGTCAGTGATTTTTTGGCCTGGACAGTCACCAGATCTTAACCCCATAGAGAATATATGGGCGCATATCAAGGCCAAACCGGTTGGCAGAAAACTTGGGAGCACTGACCAGTTGTGGGAAGCAGTCAGACATGAATGGAACAGCATTGATGCAGCACACTGTAAAAGGCTTTCAGACAGCTTGCTCAAACGGCTGAGATTTCTGAAGAAAAACAAGGGAAACGCTATCCCATACTAAAAGGTACCCTGCATACAGACAATGCATACGATATTATGTAAAATTGTCACTTATTTCACCTGTATTTATTAACATGAAAGAGTAATCATAAAAAATGTGATAAATCGTGTTTGCCTCATTTTTTTGCCCAGCAGTGAATATTGGGTAGTATGGTTGTAGGCTGAGCTATGGCGTTCGCTAACTTGATATGGTTGGCTAAATGTAGATTCAGCTTGTGGATGGTTAGTAGAGTAATTAGTATCATGAGAGCTGGCATGATGCTGACATACACGTGGGGCTGGGCGGTTTGGCCTAAAAGAAAACCAGTGATGTTATCACTAATTAAACCGGTTTTTAATGAAATACCGGTTTAAGGGGTTAGAATGATGGAAAATAATTTGGAATATGAAAATATGCCGTTTTCATTAGCTACAGTAAATGTATTTTGTGATTTAACAACTGACGTAAATTTTCACAAAATTAGAATGGTAACTACGTACGACTGCTCACTTCGACGATACGTACGACTGCTCACTTCGACGATATCTATCTCAAAATAGTAGTTAAAATAAATAGAGTCTGGTTCATGTGATGTCTTGAAAATAACACTAACTACTAAAATGTTGATTTTCAACATTGCTATTAGGTCACTATTTCCGAAAGTGTAGTAAAATCTAACACATGTAAGCAGGAACCGGGATGTGAGAGAGAGTTTAGGCTCCTAGTAGAGTAGCGCTGATACAGTTAGAGTTCGTATAACCACCTACAGCATGATCTAGTCTAGTAAGTAACGTATTTGTATTCGGTATTTAGTAATATTCCTCAATGAACTGTCATTCACGTGGGTGAATGTCACTCAGCACGTAACTAAAGGGTAGTCATTTCCCGAAAACCGCACCAAGAATTCTCACAAAAAGCTGTGTTTGACTATCTTTCGAGGTTCATACATCATATAATAAGAGATTATGATAATTTGACAACATAAACGCAATGATTCGTGCGAATCTAACTTAAATCTCCTTAAATTAACACTCCATAGTCTGGAAGATATACAAAGATGAAAAGGACTGGGCCGATCCATAAAACAAAACAAAGTGATTGTAACTCTAT
Source organism: Chaetoderma sp. LZ-2023a (assembly GCA_034401795.1). NCBI lineage: Eukaryota > Metazoa > Mollusca > Caudofoveata > Chaetodermatida > Chaetodermatidae > Chaetoderma > Chaetoderma sp. LZ-2023a. Next base: position 29,007,348 of record CM067359.1, on the reverse strand, counting down.
CAAGCAAAAGGGGCATGTGATAAAAAAAATACTAACATTTACATGAATTTCATTCATAAAATCAGTAGTAGTGAATATCCCGGCAGAAGAATTCGTTATCCACCAATCACATTACACCTGCTCATATTTGAGAATCTAACAGGTTTATTTTACTTGTAACTTCTCCGCCAACGTAAGAAGCGACTTAATCATTTTCATTTCTCGGGCGTTCAAGCAATTTATCTCGTATGTGTTATTCAGTGCTGGATCATTTTATGTTTTTCAAAATCTAAGAGAAATAATGACATGTTTGGATTTGGTGTTCATTGTATGTTGTCGTTGTTTTCGTAGCGCGGTTCTTGAATTGTTTTGTATCGTGTCACATTTGGAATCCTAATTAAACATATAGCATACTCGAATTGATAAAAAGATTATTTGTTACAAAGAAGAAATTTAGATTATCAAATTATTCAATCTTACCATGAAACCGCAGAGCTTACGTTATGTAAAATTCACTGCTGGGAAATCAAATCATTTTGCCGAGTGTCGTCTTCTGCCAATTTGTTGGGATTTCACAAACATCCTTGCTTTCCCACCGCTTATTCATAGTTTCGCACATCCGGGAATTTTGTGATCGGCATGCTTTAGAGTTGGGCCAACTACTACATGCTAAAGAGCACTGCTGATAGTAATACATTGTTTATATTTTCATGAAGCTCAGACCATAAAATCCTGTATCAGAAAATCTGTAAAAACTCCATCCAGTATCAGTAAACATAAAATCGCAAATGAATTTTGCAAGATAGTAAACAAAATGTAATTAAGGTTTTGCTACCCATTGCTCGTAATGTTAAATTAGCCCCTCCAAAATGGCGTCGTTCCCAGGGTATTATGGGAAAATTGATTGTGATGACGTCATCGTGATTCTATGAACAGTTATAGATGACTGCATTTCATGGCCCTATTAGCAAATGGTTATCCACTATATGATAATATTAAACTGCAAGTCAAGAGCAAACTAGTTTAGGACAGTCACCAGATTTCGTGCAATGGTGATCTTACAGATGGTTTTTCAGTTTTTTTCTTTTCGTAATGGTTTTTAAACCGTCATCATAAAAAACGTGAGACAGGTTGAAACCGGTATACCGGCCAGCCCTACATATACGCCCATGCTGCATATGTTGCTGTTTCAATTTAACCGTTTCCATTTTTAAGTCATTAATTTGAGCTTCGAAATTATCTGTCCCCCTGAATGGTGCAATGCATTGCGAAGTGGATTTCTCAGCTGGAGGAGAGGTAGTACCTACAGGACAATCCATCTTAGATGTTGCTGGCCTTTTATTGGACACACCAGCTTTACCCTTAGTTGTCGCGAGCTCTATTTCTCTTAAGCACAACCCTAAGCTCATCAATATTTGATCAGCCCTTTAATGTGCGGTTTAATCCATCACACACCTTTGTTCTCAGCATCTCTTTCTCCATCGGAAAGCGAAATTTCTTTTGAAATCTGAAATAAAAGGTTTTCTAGTCGACAACACCATGCAGTGACATCCTCATTTTCGATTTTCCTCCTCGTGTACCCAATGCACTACTAAATTTTGATAAAAGCCTGGCAAGAGAACAGTCTTGACCAAGCTTCATAGCGAGTAATCCTGCACCGCCCTTCAATGATTTCCTCACAGCTTGTAAAACCACCGATGGGGAGTGGTTTCCAACCTGTACAAGACATTCTATTTCGTACCACCATATGTCATGGTGAGTTCATTCCCGGTTCTCCACTGCAAAATGGCAACCTAGGAAAATAATGATAGGTTGTTTGGAAGGGTGATTCAGTGATAATAGGTGGGTGGATGGTTGAAGCACTCGCCTCTGTTTTTATTGACATGTTGTCTTTTCCTGTAACCACAGGTTAAGTTCTTCAGGTGTGTCAGCCTTTGGTGAAAATCACATATTCTCAAATACCTTCACCATGTTGTCTACTTCACTCGAGGTAAACTCCATGTTGAAGCAGTAGTATTTGCATATATACACAACTGATGACGCAATAATGGACAAATGGCACCTATAATACTAGTAACTTTTAATTGAAGTCTGATTGATAGCAATAGCTTAATAGTAGATAATTGCAACACACTTGATTATAACATGAGTTAGCACAACCGAGATGAATTGAATAAGTGAACCTATAGCCACCAATAGAACACAATTCATGAAGAAAGCCGAATAAAACAGGCAGAAGAAAGAACATGGTTTTCTTTTCTCAACCTATATAAGAGCACCTCTATTCCCTTGTTGGTTTATACGGGATTATGCCCAACTAAGTATCCATATAGCAATGTGGCATTTAGTTTATTGTGAGTATGCAGCATATACTATATCTGTTGAGCATACAGTAAATCAATCGTATATCGTGTATATATATATATATATATATATATATATATATATATATATATATATATATATATATATATATATATATATATATATATATATATATATATATATATATATATATACATATATAGTGGACCCGTATTCAAACAAGTGGTATTTAAAAGATCGTATCTGCGATGGTTGAATGTTAGATTTACATGTTACATATTATTATTTTTATTATTATCATTATCATCATTATTATCATCATTATTATTATTATTATTATTATTATTATTATTATTATTATTATTATTATTATTACCTTTATTATTATTATTATTATTATTATTATTATTATTATCATCATTATTATTATTATTATTATTATTATTATTATTATTACCTTTATTATTATTATTATTATTATTATTATTATTATTATTATTATTATTATTAGCATCAACATTATTATCATTATCATTATTATCATCATTATTTTTATCATCATTATCACCATCATCACTATCATCATCATCATCTCCATGGGCCATGCCTTTGATGGACTACCTGTTTAGAGTATTTATATGTATTCAAAAACCAGGAAATAAAGCAACTTTGAACTTGAACTTAAACTTGAAAATCATCATTACCATCATCATTATTATCATCATCTCCATTATCATTATTTTCATCATCATTATTATCATCATTATCATCATTGTTATGAAGGCATTTGACAAGGTGTTGAAGGATGCCCTCTTCGTGAAGCTCCGGCGCACAGGCATCTGTGGCAACATGTTCCGATGGACCAAGTCGTACCTACACAATCGCAGGGCTAGGGTGCTGGTGGATGGACAATCTGGACAGAATGTATTGCTGAGACAAGGGGTGCCACAAGGCGGAGTATTATTACCAACTCTGTTCATACTCTTCACTAATGCCATTGTAGCAGAGCTGCCCAATGGGATCCAAGCAGCCCTCTATGCAGATGACCTCGTACTCTGGTGCACCGAGGAGTACACAACGACTGCCACGTACAGAATGCAGCTCGCCTTGGACAGAATTACAGCTTGGGCCAATCGCTGGTGTATTACCATCAACAAAGAAAAATCATCAGCCATGCTATTCTCCCTGTCCACCAAAACCAAGGTTGGCAATCTGACATTGGGCGGTACTCCACTGGAGTACGAGGACCAGCAGACATACGTGGGAGTCACCTACGACAGAAGATTAACATGGAAGGAGCACATACAGAATACAGAGGCAAAGGCCAGAAGAAAGCTAAACATCATGAGGAAGCTGGCAGGAACAAAGTGGGGTGCCAATGAAAGGATCCTCAAGCCCATCTACCTAGGTGCCGTACGACCACACCTTGAGTATGGATCCAGCTCATGGATGACAGCAGCTAAATCTCATCAACAGAACCTCGACAGAGTACAAAACCAGGCAATGCGCAACATCACTGGTGGAATTAGATCAACACCAATAGAAAAAATGGAGCAGACAGCAGGCATCCTCCCACTTAGCAAAGGAAGGGAATGCAAAGCACTGATCCAAGCTGCAAAGTTCAAATCGTTCAGCAACCACCCGATGAAGATCAGGCAAGCACAGCTGTCATCAGGAAGACTTAAAAGATCAAGTTTTGTGAAAGAGACAAAAGCACTTCAAAGGAAACACCAAGAAATGTTGCCAGCACAAATAGAAGACCCAAACCACACCCTTGATCCCTCACCCTGGGAAAACAAACTAGAGAGCATAGCTATTCGCACCACAGTACCTCGTCTCACAACCAAAGATGAACACAGTGATGTAAGCAAGAAGGCCCTGACCCTAGCCATGCTGGAAGAAATGTACCCTCAGGAGACATGGATACGGATCTACACAGATGGATCAGCCAAAGATGCAATTAGAAGCGGAGGTGCCGGACTGCACATACAGTATCCAAACGGACAACATGAGTCAGCTGCAATACCGACGGGCAAACACTGCACACACTACAGAGCTGAAGTCGAAGCACTGGTGCATGCAGCTAATACCATCAGCAGAACAGCAGACCCTATTGCACAGATTGTCTTTTTATCTGATGCCCGCTCTGTCCTTGAGGCTATCACCAAAGGTAAGCTGCCACAACTTGAAGAAGCACTACAAACCATCAAATGCTTTCGGATAGCATTGCAGTGGATCCCCTCACACTGTGGAGTCCAAGGAAATGAGGAAGCAGACAAGATGGCAAAGGTGGGTGCAGAAGAGAATCAGACAGAAAACATGGTTACCCATACAGAGATGAAGACTATCATCAAGTCACTCTATAGAACACCTCAATCAGAAGATGCCTACCATCATCTCTCGAGGCCAGAGCAAGTGACCATTTTTTGTCTCAGAACTGGACACAACAGACTAAACCAACACATGTACAGGTGGTTCCACCTTACAACATCGCCCGCTTGTCCTTGTGGAGAAGCAGAACAGACCACAGAGCACATACTTCAATATTGCAGTACGTATCAGCAGCTGAGAGAAGAGATCTGGCCTTTGTCAACTTCTTTTCTTGAAAAGCTGTATGGGCCTGTGGAAGAACTGCAGAAAACCACAGATTTCATCTTGAGAACGGCTCTCCAAGTGTGATACCAGCGATCGAAAAGAAGAAGAAGAATCATTGTTATCACTGTCATTATCATCATTATTATTTAATATCGTCGTCATTCCCATTATCAAGATCAAGATTGAATAACTGAAGTGAACACGACATGCTCAACATCACAATTTATTTCGCGCTCAGAGTGCTTATTATAATCATGGCTAATTTAGAGCCATTTCCCACTAGGTTTCTCGAATATCTTCTTAATGAGACGCCATAGCTTTTGCAGTAAGTTAAACTTACCGGAAGAAAGTAATTGTTGGAATTTAAAATAGGGCGATTTCGTGATATAATATTTCGGGAGAATAGCTTTACGAAAGTCAGCAAAATGGTCACACAGGAAAATGTAGTGGGATTCATCCCCTATATCATCCTGTGTGCAAAGATCGCATTTCCTGTTTGATCTAGTGATGTTGGTCCAACTACCTGTTTCTACCGGTAACCTGTGGTTTGACATTCTAAATTTAGTGAGAGTTATTCTATTATTGTCATTAAGTTTAATGAGGTATGGTTCTAGACAGAATTCTACCTTAAATACCTTATATAATTTAACCTTCGATGATATTTCCAACTGTTCAGCACATTGCTGTACGTATTGGTCTATTAATCGTTGTTTAATACGTCTAATTATATTTTTCTTATCGCCTATTAGTGTTTGCGCTACCCAAATATGTCTGAAACCTGTAGTGTTTAGTACTGTCTCTCTTTTAAATGCCAATTTGCTTTTCTCACCTGTTACAAGCGATGCCAGAAGATTTAACATGCAGCATTTATTTGGATGGGGTATCTGCTTAGTTCTCCATATACCATGAATGACGGGGTGTTTTTTTACTTTCAGTATGTATTTGAGGAATTCTAAGTGGATAAGTTTTAATTTATTGCTATTTTCAAATCCCCATATTTCACTCCTATATTCAGCTATCGGCGATATAGTTGCATCGAATAGCTTGAGTTTACAATCCATTGTTAGATCTAAGTTAGTAATGTGCCATAAGAGACAGAACATGGCTTTACAGCATTGCTCCGTTAAGTGTTTTATCACTTCTGTAAATTTAGAATTCCTTGCACGATATATTCCAAGACATTTGTATGTGTTGACTATTTCGCTTTGCATACCTTTCATAGTGAAATTCAGTGTCCTTGTGAGTTGCACAGACCTCCAAATATTATAATTTTGTTTTTTTCTATGTTAATTTTAAGATTCCACTGCTTCCAATAACTACAATATTCGTTCAGCATGATTTGCAATTCATTCTTATTTTCTCTCCTAATGTTTGTAACATCTGCATAAAGCAATTCTAAACATTTCAAAATTATGGTATGGTCGTCATTAGGCTCTATTCCTTTGCAGTTTTTGTTTTCTAAATACTCGAAAAGATAATTTATATACAGGCTGAAGAGTATGGGGTTGGGTGGGGTGGGTGGGGTGGGGGCTGGGGACAAATTTTCTCCTTGCCGTATACCCCATTTACAAATGACTGTAGCAGATGTATCCTCATTTAATAATTTTCTAGATTTAATATGAATACACTTATTTCTTATTACATTTCGGATTTTATGGTTTATATTATTTTGCAATAATTTCCTCCACAGAGCCTCCCTCCAAATAGTGTCGAAAGCTTTTCCCAAGTCGATAAAAACACAGTAAGGCTTTTTCTTTGTTTTGGCGCAGATTTGTAGTAGTGAATGAAGAGTGAAATATATGGTCAGACGAAGAATAGCCTTTTCTAAAACCAGCTTGATTTTCAGTTAAAATATTTTCGGATTCAATATATTTGTTAATTCTTGTGTTTAAGACGGATGTGAAAAGTTTTCCGAGACAACTAACTAACATAATGGGTCTATAATTTTGAGCATCATTTACGTTTCCTTTTCCTTTGTAAATTGGCCGGATTAATCCCTCAGTCCAGTCCTCTGGTACATGACCATGGTCTAAGATATTATTGAATTAATGACAATATATTATTAGGGTCATAATATGCTTGGTTGATTTAATATATTCGTTCATACTATCATCGGCAGCGCCGCGTTACCATTTTTAGCATTTAAATAGCTCAATTCCTCACTGGGGCCTCAATTTGTAACCGGACTTGCATTGGAGTGGCAAGTACAACACTAATGCAGATTATGGGGCAGAGGACCTTTTGTTTTGCTCCTATGACAATCGATGACAGACGAACACAATTCCAATGAAGAAGTAGATGAATGCAGTCAAGACAGTTGAACACCACAAAGACAATAAAGATGACCAAGATGATCGAGATGATACCCCCGTGGTTAATACTTGGGAGTGATGCGTTGTCATACAATAATCTGGATGACCAAACTAAAAATTTTTGGTCTGTGTAAAAATATCCAACTTGGGTCTGTCAAAATGTGTATGGTGTATAGAATAGTTACAGTGATAATGGTAACTTTGTTAGTTGTACGCTTGGTTAGTAAGTGAATAATAAAACTCATTACCAAAATTCCAAGCCATGGCTCTAAATACTTAAAGTTGTCCGTGATCAATAAATGGGCATATTTAATACAATTTAATAAAGTTAAAAGAACAAAGGAAATCGTGTCTGCTGAAATAAAATAACAGGTTAAAATTATAGACATGTATTGATAGAACCCTCCCACATGTTTTCTAACATATGATAAAAACCAATATATACAAGACTGCCTGTTACAGTAACAAGGTCTGTAAAATTTTGTAGCTATGGGTAAAGCATAAAAAGTAGGTCACCGTGAGGTCACACTGTCTACTTTCTTATGCTCCATGCCATAAGCCTACAATGCATACATACAACAAGTTTTATTGTAGTGTAGGAAAAGCTCTTGAATGACAGCCCAGAATAAGCTTTTGTGAGTGACTCGCGAATGAACTAACCAACTAACAAAGGAACATCATGGCCTACTGTTACATGCCCGACCACCTGTCTAACGCGACAAGTGACAGCTCTTCATATGTAAACCAGCAAAAATGTAAGCAATGTGCGTGTTGTTCATTGTCCCTGTTTGGAAAATAATTAATTGTGACTGTGACCCTGACATTTGACCTTTGAACCCCAAATTTATTTTCAGACAGTTTTCAAAATATTCGTCCACATATTCAGTTTAATAGCGGCGCGGTGGCCCTGACCTACGACTTGTTGTCCCCAAATCTCTCAGACACCGTCTACCCAAGTCTTGTCAAGATCACCAGAGTTATCCTGAGAACTCCTGTCTGAATAGTTTTCAAAATAATCTATTTTTGATCTGGTCATAAGAATATCAAACTAAAGCAAACCACACTGGATTGACATAGGATATTTGGCCAATTTATAACCTATTACATCCTCAACACTGACAGAAAAATTCCTCGTTTCTCAATTTTCAGACATTCAAGAAATTTAGTAATTTCCTTGAAATTCAGGAAATTTGTTGGCTCGTTTGAAATTAATTCCTTTGGAAGATGTTGCTTCCAGATTAATTTCAAATATTCAAAAGAATATGCATTGCATCATAGCGAAGTTGGTTTATCTAGAAATGATTGTTGAAGAAGCTAACTACATATAAGTCGAGTTGTTAATTACACTTGCCACATTAAACAATCTCAAGTTTGCGATGCCATCATCCCTCTCATCATCTGTGCCTGAAATAGGTCTATTTGAATTACCATTGGCAAATGTGTCTTTAACATGTGATGCCTGTCGGGGTAGGAGTGTACCTAGTTTGAATGGAAATGTTGTTCAGCTATATCCATGTGCACATATAGCATTCAACATTTAACATCTGTGATTTATAGAGAAGAGGAGACAGTGAAGTATATGCATTGTCGAAATTATGCCATACATAGGTTTCATAGTTTACTCTGTGAGATCTGAGGCCATGTAAATCATCACTGAGTGGAATTCTCATAGTTGATTTTTGCTTCACAATCATCTGGTTTTTTTACTGCCATCGTTAAGTGTTGTGCTATGTTGTCGCTGTAGACTCATTTAGTTATGGTCTGAATAGTTTCTGGTAAAGCAGTGTCTAACTAAGAGATGAACGAAAAGTAAGATGTCTCGATATTGTAGTTCAGTCAAATGTTTTTGGGAGTCATAGATGGAACCTTAATGTTTCAATCCTAACACCTCATATATTTAGAGATCAGCTTAAACATAGAGAACAACAACAACAACAGCATCTGTACCCTCTTAAGAGATTACAGTGATATCGTTAGCTTCAGTATTCTACATTTGAGAATAATTGACCAGCCAGTTAGTATTAGCTTCAGAACGTTCACATTCAAATCCATCAAGGTGCCAATGAAGTGAGACAGATAGATTTATCAGCGAATAGATGAAGCTGACACTTATCTTTTGAGAAAAAAGTTGCACATTTGTTCGATAGAAATTTCTGAATATGCTGCTTGTTTGCTTGGTTCTGAAACATTTGACATAAATTTTATCACTCATCATGGAAACCTATCTCTGTTCAGGTAGACATTTTTAAGATCCGAATGAATACTTGCTCATGGTCCAATCGCTTAATAAGTCCCACATCTTTGATATTAATAATGTTATCATATTAGGGATCAATTAAAAGATTTCTTTTTGGAACACAGTAACTGTTTTAACACAAGTCCTGAATCAACGTTTCAGATGCAATCAGCCAAGACTGGAGGGTTCGAACAGTTGTATTGTTAAGATCAAATCGGTCACATGCAAATTCATCACTCAGACAATCCTTGTTTTGCATTGCTTGTTCAATTTGTAAACAGGCGAAAAACTGAATTAGTACTGTTAGAATTTGCGGCAGTATGTACAGATCTCGTTTGCATAGGTATGTAATGCCTTTGTACTCTTAAGTAACCGTTTCCAGCCAGCCTTAATTTTGGATCCTTTGTTTATTGTATATTCAGTCCATAGATGCAATGACATACTGGAATATGGATTCCCTGCCATTGACTGGGAAACAAGTCTGCAGGAACGCGGACATTTCTAGCCAAATCGCTTCTAATTAACGTCTATATTTGTCTCTATCATACCCATTTAGCCATTGTATCATTAACCAGAGAGAGACTTTCAATCAACTCCAATCAGTGGTTCACAAACTGAATATACACTAAGAGGATCCCAATAATGTACATAATACTAAACTAGAAAGTTGCGAGCAGGATCTTTTCTTGTTTTACGTTCTCAAACAGACCATTGACATTGGGTGGCCTATCTGTGTGTGACTCCAATGTCTTCAGGGCAGCTAAGCCACCTTTCTCTGAATTCTCGTCAGGTTTCTTTAACCTTCAAAATATATCTCTTACTTCATCTGCCAGTTTCAATCCCACTTCAAATGCCTTTCGGATTAGACATCTTGAAAGAAAGTCACAGACTAACTTTGCATAAAATGAGAATTTACTATATTATGGATTGATTAAATATCCTATAATTTATTGTCTCGCCTGCGAAGCAGAAAGCAAGACATATTTATCACTTTTCTGACGCTGACGACGGCATCAACAATGTTAAGTTTTTGCGTTTACCAAAGATTTTCAGCTTATATTTCAGGATCAGTTAACCCTATTGCAACTAAACATAGCTATGTGGTTGCTTATACTGTTGGGAAGCGGCATGGTGATAATGAGGTCACAACGTCTCGGTCAATGTGACCTTGATGAAAAACTGTTTTAAATGTTAAGATTTTCTGCTTCAGAAAACATCTTGGCTTATCTTTCAGGATTGGTTAATTCTATTGGAACTAAACTTAGAGACATTGTTGCCTATAATGCTGGGAAGCAGCATCCTGACACTGAAGCCACAACGTCGAAGGTCATGGTCATTCTCACCTCTACAAAACCTTGTTATTTTTCACTGTTAAGTTTTTAGTCTTAGCAAATCTTATTATGTTATATTTCGGGATTAGTTGACTCTAATGGAGCACAACTGGGTACATTGAAGATCACCTGGTTATAGGTCAAGGTCATTCTGACCATGCTATTTTACCTCTACTTTTTCAACTTTAAATTTTTCCGTTCAGCAAATTATATACATTTATTTTTCCTAATTACTTAATATTACCAGAACTAATCTTGGACACATGACCCCCCCCCCCCCTATGAAATAAGGAAGCTGTGTGCTGATAGTGACAACGCTAGATACACGGTCAAGGTTATTGCAGACTTGATATTTGACCTCTGCCATGTTTGTATTTCTAATACTAAGGTTTTTTTGTTTGCCTATATTTTAGGATTGCTTAATCCTACTGGAACCAAACTTGGGCACCTGGTTTCACATACCATACCGAGGCATCATGATAGTAAGCTCATTAGGTCAAAGATCAAGGCCATTCTAATATGACTTCTGCTTTTTCAGCTTTAAGTTTTTCCATTCAACAAATTAATTATATTTCAGGATTGGTTAATCCTATTGGAACTAAATTTGAATACATGGTTACCTATAATGTTAAGAAGTTAAGTAGCATGATAACACGCAGGTCACACGGTCAATGCCACTGTGAGAAACAGGAGAGAAGCAAAATATTTAATTCTGCGGAATTCTTGTGTCAATCTATAATGCTTTGACTTAGTTTGATATTCTTATATAAAATAATAATAAATAGTAGTAGAAACAAGCCATGGAAAACTGGAAACTAACAGTAAATGATTTTTCTGAATATGCATTAAGCATTATTTTGATATGCAGCAGGGTAATAGCAACAATCATATTTTAAAGATTTAAGTACATTGACACAACTTGCATGACATTATCAAGTATAAATAAACCCTAATTACAAGGGACTTTTAAACAATGCATTTAATAAGCTTCAATTTGATATGAATGATGCCATGGTTTCTTTGATTATTATGTAATCTACAGCAAGAACGCCGATATTAACATTGCCCATCTTGGAATCGCCACCTAGTAGCCATTCCTCAACCTTTGGCGAGGTATACCCCGACTCGTCTTTTCAGTGGCCCCTGGGTATATCGAAACCATGTTCAAAACAAGTTCCCCAGACATTGACCATGGATCCTATGACAGTCTTCTACTATATTAGTATTGGAAAAATCTAAAAAGTCTAAATGTTAATGGATGAATAAACTTTTAGTTATGCCCCACCAATAAAAATAATCTCTAGCTAGATACAAGATTCAAGATTCAAAATTATTTACTTTCATATTTAGTCATGCATGTAAAAAAAATTACAGCAGGCAGTCCACCAAGCATATATATATATATCATGAAACATAAACAGACGCATGCTGCATATATTGCATGAACTGTAGATACAAAGGGTACACTCTTGAATATAATGGAATGGAGGGTGGGAGAGTGGGTGGGGGCAGCGGGGCTCGTCTATTATAGACTTTCATATTATTATTATTATTATTATTATTATTATTATTATTATTATTATTATTATTATTATGCTCCCAAGCTGCAGGCTGGAAGCCTTTTGGAATTGATCTGATTATTATTCCAATTCTTCTTATTTTTTTTATTCCACTATGAATTTTCAAAGATCTTCCTCTCCATAACCGCTATTCACCTGACACAGTTACAAAACGAAACAGTTAACATGCTAATTAGTGTGAAATATTTTCCTGGTAGACACGGTAGATATATTGTTTTCCAGGCATTTTCTCAGTTCTTTGGCGTGCATCCTAAATTGTTCCAATGCCTAACCACAATAGGAGTCTGTCTCCGACTTTGCATTAGAATTCTATACCATTCTCTAGATGCCATGTTGCGTTTTAAATGTTTTGACTTAAATACTAATGTCGATTGCAACATATCTTTGTTGCCACGTGCTTTCGGCAATTTGACCCATACACCAGGTATTGCATTCTTTATTCTAACAAATAAGCGTTGGCATCAATATGTCTCATTGATGTTGTTCCTGCTACATCCTGCATCGTAATCCATTTACGAGATTTCGGATTTATCAAGTCACATAAATATTGAATGCCATTTTTGGCCATATAGGGCAAATATAATACAGCATCATTATCACGAATCAACTCGTTGCCCCAAAGACATTGCTCTACGTCATTTTCCCAACAATTGGGTTGTGGCATTGATAGTGTAATTATTTTTAAGGCTTCGAGCTGTTCTTTATATACATTTGGTATCTTTTGATGGTTAGGTCGAAGTTTATTGCACATAAATAAATATTCTACTGGAAAGGGGTCTACGTACCTTTGTAGAAGTGCCCTTGAAACACTTGACCAAGATGAGTTTAAAGTGAGTAACTTATTCAAGAATTTCAATTTTAAAGAAGCACCCTTTGCTGAAACATTAACCAAATCCAGGCCTCCGCCATGCTTTTCATTGGTGAGGATTGACTGCGATACTAAATGGGCTTTGCTCTACCATAAGAAGGACAAAAGTAACATGTTGATCTTTGACGCTACTGATTTGGGCTACAGAAGCGGTATACCACAAGCAAATGTCCTGCCAAGGACAGTTAGGAGACGTCGTTTCCAATTTACGAATGCACACTTTGGCTTGGATAGCCTTTCTTCCCAGCTTGTTCTCTACTAAAGAAAATACCCAAAATCTTTATGACATCATTTGACCAGTTAATATGCACCACATTGTCAGTTGTGTCCTTCCAATCACCCAAAAATAAACCCTTAGATTTGTCTCTATTGACTTTAAGCCCTGATGTCTTTTGAAAATCTGCTAATACAAATGTTAAAATTCTAAAATCCGTATTTTTACCCGCAAACACAGTCATATCACCTTTAGTGGCCTTTCTATGCCACATATACATATTCCCCGAAAGTCATTGCATTGTCTCAATGTGGCCCCCAACGATTCCATAGCTATGAGAAATAGAAGCGAGGACAATGAGCAACCCTGTCTGACTCCTCGTTCTAACACTACAGTTTCGGATATCTGATTGTTTCCTAAATAGCAACTGGTTATATCAGTATATAAAATATTTACCCATTTAACAAATCTTGAACCAAAGCCGATATGGTCTAACAACTTAAACAAGAACTCCCATTCAAGTCTGTCTTACGCTTTCTCGTTATCAAGTGCTATTATTGCTGCTGGGATACAATCCTTTTCAACTAATTGAAAAGGTCCCGTATAAGCAAAGTGTTGTTTAAAATTGATCTTCCTGGCACAGAGCAGGTTTGATCATCATCAATGACTTCGCCTAGGACTGCGCCAAGTTTTAATGTTAGGGCCAGAGTAATAATCTTATAGTCTACACAGAGTAGAGAGATTGGTCTATAATTATGTATTTTATTTCTGTCACACCTCTTGTATATAAGCCGAACATATTCTTGGGATATCAATGGAGGGAGATACCCTTGCTTAAAAATGTGGGTTGCTATTTCTTCTAATACTGGCCCAAATATGTGCCAGAATGCATGATAGAATTCAACTGGAAGTCCGTCGCAGCCAGGAGACTTTTCTAACTTCATACCTTTGAGTGATTTTGTCAAATCATCAATTGTTATTCGTGACATGAATCTGGAAGTCTTTGCATTATATTAGCTAAAAAATCTCTAGTTGCAGTTTCATTACTTCCCGCAGATTTATACAATGATTTGCAAAATTCGGATACTGTTTCCATCATTTCTGCATTTGAGCACACTGATACACCACCATTTAGTGAGTGCATTAATTTCTCCATACCTCTTGCTTTTTCTAAGTTACAGAAGTAACGTGTAGGCTTTTCGCCCTCGGTGTGCATTTGTGCTCTTGACCTTATTTTGGCGGCATCAAACTGATATTGTTCTATTTCATTTAGTCTACCTTTTAATTTAACTATTAGTTCGTAATAATTATATTAACCATCATTAATTTTTTTAAATTAATTTTACACAACGACCTCTGAAGCGCCTTTATACGCTTTCGCATTTCTCGTGCTTTCCTGGTGGAATACTGCCTTGAAATATATTTCAGCTCTGATTTAGCATCTTCCCACCAGTCTATTATACATTCATACGAACCTCTTTTTTCACCCAATGCCTCCAACAACTTTCCACACATTTGCGATAGTAACTATCTCGTAGCAATGCTACATCAAGTTTCTAAAATCCATCTCCTCGTTTGACCCAGTCAGCATTGTCTAATGTGATGGAAAACATATTGTGATCAGAGAAAGTTACTGGTTTTATGCTAGTTTTACACAGGTAATCTTTCAATGAACGTTCTACATAGATCCTGTCTAACCTTGAAGCTAACTTACCATCGGTTGAAAACCAAGTAAATTCCCGGCCTTCTGAATTTTCAATCCGATAACTGTCTATCAAGCTTTTATTTTCACAAATGTGTTTCAAAATATTATGCGATGTGTCATTAAAATTAGACCTAGAGTTTCTGTCTTTAGCTTCATCTAATATGCAATTAAAGTCACCGCCCATAATTAGGTTTTCAGGCGTTCTGTCTTGAATTATTGTGGAAACACCATTTAGAAATTCATGGCGCAATTGATGAGAGGTTGGTGCATAAAGGCACATAAAATTTAAACCTGTGTTTAGTACATCAATTGATACACAAATCTATCATCCATTTGTATCTGATGACGACGATAAACGTCAACATAGTTGAGATAGCGGGGCAGGCTAAGAATGGCTACTCCCGCACTATTATCTTGTGATAAAGAATAAAAAATCTACTCTTTTGAAATAACTTTGAGAGATTCATAGACTTCAGGTTTCTGAATTTTGGTCTCTTGTAGAAAAGCAATTTCTTCAAGCACGTGGCGCTGCTTTAATTCGGTGTTTAATCCTATGCAATTGATGGTGCAGATAATCATAATTTGTAAAATGATGTTTACAACTGCCATCATTAGATTAACTTGATTTGTTTTTTTAGCTCATTTCTTAGACCATTTACCTAATTTTCCTGCGAATTCAATGTTTCCTAGTTCTACCACAGACAAATATTCATATTTGGAAATATCAGAACCATGGCGCATTAGACGATATTTCTTGCCTCTAGCCATTACATATCGCATTAACACTTCACCACCTTCTGATCGGTACATTACCATTTCATCTTTCATCTGTGAACTCTGTGTTTGAATTGACACATTTGATTCTGCAACTGAAATTGTATCATCACCACAATATCATTTTCCTCAATCTCAGATTCTGAGCTATTGTCTTCTTTACGGCGCTTATTGCCACTTAAGTTACATTTGGCAGGAGCGTCATTTACCATATCTTCAAGCTGACTTAAATCAAGTGGGCTTAGCGGAAAATCGATTAAACTCTCCGTCTTCTGAGTCCTAAATTTATCCTGTCATAATTTTAATTCATCTTCTAAGGAATAGTAATCTGGCTCTTCTCTAAGATCATAAATTTTCTGCGTGTCTTTTACAACCACGTTTGGCTCCACTGCATTTTGATTATTTTCTTGGCTTAAGGTTATACCCTCCTCTAATACCTGAATTTCATCAACTGCAGTTACTTTAACAGGATTTGATGATTTGTTTGTTTGCATTAGCCTGCGTAGCGGTTGCTTCAGAAGCATTTGACTCAGTTTCATTCTTTAATGGCTGATTATCTCCTGATACTGAGGGCTTGTTTTGATTTTTTGGACAACGCCATTTAAAATGGTCAACTGAACCACAGAGCAAACATTTGTATCAACTGGAACAATCTGTTGCCAGATGGTCAGTACGTAGGCAGATCCGGCATTCTTTAGTTTGCCCTGTATACCATAAGGGCAGGACAAAACTGCCATCAAGCATTAATCTGCTTGGTAAAGGGCTATCCACTTATCAAACCAGATGCGTCTTACACCGTTTTCTAGCATTCTGTCAAAGGGATACGTTTCCCATTCAATCTTTTGCACTTTGCTATACCTTTTGAGTTCATTCATGATTCGGTCATCTGAAATTTCTAGTGGAACTTTCATCTTCACTAGCAACCTATCTGACTCGATTTCCTCTACATTACAAACTTCGCCTTTTACAATAAGAACATCTTCTAGAAGCTTTTCCTTGATCCCCTCATTTGACAATGTTACATTCCATACCGTTTTGTGACATTAATAAGTCCCTGTAAAACAGTAGGTCCCGCACCAACCACGTCCTTTAACCCATGGTATACGTCAATAGCAGTAACATCACCTCCCTTTGTTGTAATTTTAAGGCTTATGGTACGTTTGTAATGAGTTGCCATTTTGATATTCCGGCGCAATAGGAATAACTAAAGCAAACAACCTATCAGGAGAAACGACAATATAACGTCCCTTTAAAATGCCGGGTCAGTATAAATAAACATTATACTGCCATATATATGTATATAGAATGTTAAGCCAAGTTTTAACCAGAATACCAACACGCAAAGAGCTAAACACTAATAAATTAGTGTCCCCTTTAGAACGCGTGGTTCACTAACCCCCTTATAGGACCACACACAAAGAGCTAACCACCCAAAAATTAGTGTCCCCTTTAGAACGTGTGATCTACTGACAAATATCCGGTGATATTAACAGCTGTATATTTGTCAGTCTACTCTAGTCAACGATCTTCAGCTAACTGGTGTAGCTTAAAATCGTCACGGCTTTGAACTAACAAATTGATTAATTAGCAAAAGATTTGCCCACCGAAATGCCAACTATAAAAGTTCCCCATGGTAAAGCATTGTTACTAATAGGAACAGTCAAAATTAACAACTTAGACGGCCCGAATCTGGTCAAGGGAAAAAGAGAAACGAGTAGGCTCGGTGATCAGCAAAAATGGCTAACCACAGGGGCGATTTTAGCTTTCAAACTGAAAACTCAAGTCATGATTGCGACTTCCTACAATCAAAAATATATAAAGTGACAAGAAATAAGGAAACTATGTGCAGTTAGAAAACCAACTGAATAAAATATATATACATAAGCTTACTAGAACCTAGTAATACTAGTAGATAGCGTAGAGCTAAAAAACACGTCTGTTCGCTTTGAAAACTACTACTACTACTACTACTACTACTACTACTACTACTACTACTACTACTACTACTACTACTACTACTACTACTGATAATGATACTGCTAATGATACTACTGCTGCTGCCTGCTGCTAATGCTACTACTACTACTACTACTACTACTACTACTACTACTACTACTACTACTACTACTACTACTACTACTACTACTACTACTACTACAACTACCACCACTACTACTACTACTACTACTACTACTACTACTACTACTACTACTACTACTACTACTACTACTACTATTCCTGCTGCTACTGCTACTGCTGCCACTACTACTACTACTACTACTACTACTACTACTACTACTACTACTACTACTACTACTACTACTACTACTACTACTACTACTGATAATGATAATGCTTATGATACTACTGCTGCTGATAATACTACTACGACTACGACTACTACTACTTTTTTTTCTTTTTTTGTTGAAAATCCGAAGCTGACGCAGTCGGACAAACTTCACGGAGGAACTGCGAACCCCCAGAAAAAACCCTGGTGAACTAGTAAGCCTGATTAATATTACACCACAACAAAAAATAAATAACATATCTAACTAACGAGCATTAATACGATCTATAAATACATACTGCTTAAATAGTATAGATACGAAACAATAAGCTGATAAAGATCTGATAGCAAAACAAAACTTAACAAAGGCATTACTATTCAATCCAGGTGTGGTAGTAGGCCCGTGTGGCGAGTGCAACTGTCCAACAATTGAAAAGTGACTCGTCAATCAATGACAAATAAGTCAATCATTAACGCCAGTGGGCTGATTCTTTAAAGATTAGCGGGGGTAGTAGCATTTGGGTAGTATAACAGATATAGTCCCCAGGAAAATTACAGAAAAATAGATGGCGCCCATGTTTACATTTTCGATTTACTTTATTGTAAGGTTTTGTAAATTACCCGGGAACAAATAACTCTATAAAACCCTGTGCAAGTTTCTAAAATTATCTGTGACTAATTTATAATTCAATGTCAACTTACTTTATCGATTGATTATTAAATTACCCCAGTCTGTTTTTTTGTTAACATGTATTATTAAACATAACAAAATCAAAATGCAGACTAAAATGAATTACAAGACACAGATTAATTAAAAGACACAGATAAAACAGTTGTAGTAATTAAATGATTTACGCTAGTGCAGGCTCATTTATTTTTAGTTTCCAACTTTATTGAAACTATGTTTGTTTTGCACCATATGTCCTTGAACACTTCTTCTTTACCATGATGTTTTAATCTAAAATATTCGCAAGGAATATGATTCAGCAGCAATGAATGAAATATTTCCTTTATTGCTCTACTGTGATTGCCCATAGATGGATTTTTCGTCTGCGCACACCGATGTTTCAAAATGGCCCAAACACCTATAGTTAGCATTGTTATTAAAATAGTCTTATCAGACTTTATGATATTTACACCGCTTGATCCAAATTCTCTAAATAAGACTACATGCGTTTCTAGAACAATGAGCTTAGCTCCAAATTGTGCCAAGATTTGGCTGAAATACTCTCAAAATTGTGACGATATTGGACATTCTGCAAATAAATGCTCGATTGTTTCCTCGTCTGTTTGACATAAGTAACACCTATCAGAAGTCGTTATATTGCCCTTGTATATCAAGTGTCCCACCCATAGCCGTCGATGTAGTAATCACCACAATAAACCACGAGCCATATTTGGTATGTATGGAGAATGTAAGATTTTCCATACATTTTTCCAACTGGATGGTTTATAGCTTGAGTCATCCCATCTCCTAATTGCCATGGGAGGTGTTACTTGTTTTCATCTCATAACGTGGTACCATTCCTTGGATCTCATTTCGTATTTTAACATCTCGTAATCAAGAACTAGTGCAGGTTGCAGAGTCAAACTATTATGATTTACATTTGGTAGACGAAACCATTCAATTGGTACAGCATGTTCTATTTTATTTGGTAACCGCTGGACATCTATATGCCTCATATGTGCTTTTCTAGCTTCTTATTGCATTGAAATTCATCTACGTGTTTGGGGTGTATCATATCAGACAAACATTGAATGCCATATTTTGCCAAGGATGGTAGATAAAGTACTGCATTGTTATAACATATATTACTATTGCCCCACAATTGCTGTTCTAGTACTTCCTTCCAGCACGTAGGTGGAGGCATGTATCTGCCAAATATGTCTAACTCCTTAACTTGATCTTTAAACATATCTGGTATCGTTTGGCTATCCGGAGGTGGCTTCTTTGAGGTAAAAACACACTCCGCCAGAAATGGTTCTACAATTCACTCCATGAGAGCTCGTAAAACACATGCCCACGTCGCATCTGATGTAATAAGATCATTAAAAAATTTTAACCTTAAAGAAACATATTTCAGCTTAATATCAATTAAATCAAGTCCTCCTTCTAACTTAGCATTATTGAGAACACGATGGGAAACTAAATGATTATTTTCTTCCCATATGAATGATAATATCAACTCGCTAACCTCCTTTTCTACATGTTTTGGCATGTGTACAACAGATGCTATATATCATAGCCCAGATAATACCAAGTTGTTGACAACAAACACTCTACGAAAAATTGAAAGACACCGAGGCTTCCAATTTGCTAATATTCTCTTAAAGAGAAACACCAGACCCTCTATACTACTTTGTATAAAATGAATCTACAGACCGTAACGTTTTCAAAAATATAATTGTACGCTCTGTCCTCAAATTAGAAATATATATATTCGTTATTTAAATATGTGATACATTAGTTAAATTTCTATTCCAGGATGAGGCTTATGACGTCATAAGTTGAACGTTTTTCTCGGTGTCATCCAACACTATCGCAATTAAATAGCGAATTGCGTTTTATAGGGTGTTTCTCTTCAGCGGTGTTAGGAATATATAAACCATATTGCGGAAATGTTGAAGAATATATAATAACAGTCCGTTGTCTGATTTCTCTGATTGTGCCGATTTTGACATCAAGTTTTGATCTTTAGATAAATGAATGACGTGATAGTATAGTCATATCAATATAATTGCCACTTTTGAATAAACACTCTCACTGGCGCTACGGCAGATACTGTTATTAACGTTTCATCTATTAATATGAGTTTAAATAGTTCTTACACACATCCAGTCCATCTTTAGGTACTTATGTTCTCTTACTAGCCTCAAAACTTCCTGAGATATTGTAATATTCATGTAATTGGCAGATAGCTTCTTAGAAAATTACCATCTTAAGGTTCGGCAACTAATGTATGAAAATAACAAATATTTTCCATAAAGTTGCGATAGTGTGATACACGTCTTAATCTCTTCAATCTGTACATATATAAATGATGTCGAGAGCATTATCACTGATAGAGATATCACCATCCAAACGCATGCACTCCTGTCTTCAGAGTGCCGCTATCATGGTTCTTGTCGGATGGGATTCAACCTATGATGTCATAGGTTTAATTAACTCGGAGAAGATTATAGTAACATAGGGTTTTTAACACCATTTTAATTGGATTTATATATAAACGTTGCAGGGAATTTTTACACAGTAGCTTACATATGGGCTCTACGATAGAACTGCGTGTTTTATGCAAACGATGGCAACCCTTTTTGTGTTCCCCTTTAAGCTTAGATACTCGTTCATTCCAATTTTGTGTTGTATTCGGTTTCCTGCTAAATAGATGCCTAAAATCTTAATGGTATTATTAGACCAATTTTAAGTGGCTGGTCATTCCGCTCTTTCCATGGCCCCAAAAATAATTCTTTGGATTTTCCTTTATTGATTTTCAAACCAGACGCACTTTGGAACTTTCCTAGTACTTGGTTTCAAATTTTAAAATCATTGTTTGAACTAGCAAACACAGTTGTGGCATCAGCATATTGTGACAGCTTAAGTGGGGTTCTATGCCGTGAATACATATGCCTTGAAAGTTATTATTTTGCCTCAATGCTATGCCACGGGCTTCAATCACAATGGCAAAAAGTGATGGCGATAGGGAACAACCCTGTCTAACACCACGTTCTAAGACAATTTCTATGGATAATTGATTGTTCACTAAATAGCTACTCTTGATATTCGTATATAAAATCTTAACCCATTTAATAAAGTTTGTGCCTAACATAAACGATTGCATAGAATTAAAAAGAAAATCCCATTCCACACGGTCAAATGCCTTTTCGTTGTCCAAGACAATCACAGTTGAAGGGATGCTATCCTTCTCAACCAATTGAATAAGGTCTCTTATTAACATGGTGTTGGTTAAAATTGTCCTCCTAGGTACAGCACATGTCTGCTCTGTTCCAATAATTTCTCCTAAAACACTACCAAGTTTCAATGTCAGTGCCCTGGATATTATTTTATAGTCTACACATAGTAGAGAAATTGGTCTGTAATTCTGAATTAGACGTCTGTCATCTCGTTTATATATTAACTTTATGTATGTCCTAGCCATAGTTGGTGGTAAATGGCCTTTCTAAAAATAATTTCAGTGCCTAACTCTTCCATTATTGGACCTACAAGGTGCCAAAAGGTTTGGTAAAATTCAACTGGAAGGCTATCACACCCAGTTGATTTTTCTAGTTTCATACCTTTAAGGGATTTAGTTAAATCTTCTAGTGTTAAGGATTGATCACAGAATTCACTGCCTGTGTCTGACATTGTTTTGTCTATATTTGCTAGCAAATCCAATTTTGCATCTTCATCAATTCCCTCTGACTTGTACAATGACTCATAGTAATTGCATACAATAGTACTCATTTCATTGTTGGTAAAGATGGTTGAACCATCTTGCATGTTTAATGAGCACATCACCGTATCTATTGCCCGGTTTTTTTTCTAATGTGCAAAAATATCGGGTTGGCTTTTCCCCTTCTGCATGCATCTGGGCTTCAATCTCATTTTGTTCTATATCTCTTATTTTACTTTTAATTTTAACCAGTAATTCATAATAATTATCTTCACCATTATTTACTTTGGCATTAATTTTCATCAGTGATTGATGAAGTGGTTTTTTTGCATTTGCGTATTTCCCGTGCTTTTCTAATAGCATACTGTCGGGAAACATACTTTAAATCCAGTTTTACATCCTCCCACCATTGCAATGTGCTCATATATGATGCTTTCCTATTAATCCAATGCTGCCAACATCTCTCTATATTATTTTTTATAAAATTCTTCTCCCAACAGTGTTGTGTTTAATTTCCAAAACCCAACCCCTTTTGTTACCCGGTCAGCATTGACAAAGGTTACACAAACCGTGTTGTGATCTGAGAATGCGACTGGCTTAATATTAACATCTCTCAAGTACCCTGTCAACAAACTATTCACATAAATTCTGTCGATCCTTGAACCAACTTTACCATCTG
Organism: Chaetoderma sp. LZ-2023a; assembly: GCA_034401795.1. Lineage (NCBI taxonomy): Eukaryota > Metazoa > Mollusca > Caudofoveata > Chaetodermatida > Chaetodermatidae > Chaetoderma > Chaetoderma sp. LZ-2023a. The sequence goes on along the minus strand of CM067359.1, from coordinate 28,984,075 downwards.
CCGAAAAACATGTACGATCTTTACCGTGAGGTTTTGATATTCTATAGGTGTCAACTAAATCGTCATTATCACATATTTGCTTTAAGAGTTTATGTGATGTATCAGTATAAGTTGAAGTTGCATTGCTGTCATTTTCCTCATCTACTACACAATTAAAGTCACCACCCATTACTAAGTTCTCAGTGATGTTATCTAGTGCTGTTGTAGACATCTCATTAAAGAAATTACGACATAGTTGATGAGACGCAGGTGCATATATATGTAGTTCGGATCAACCAGTTAGATACCGGCTGTACAAGCTGAGCTGGGTACGCGCCGCCCGTCCTGGATTCGTTTCCTGAACACGCCCCTCTGGGTAGAGCCATAAGCATATATAGGCCTATGGGAGAAATAGCATGTCGAAAAATGACTAAGCTCATTTAAACGCATGATGCGCATGCGCGCTAGGACGCTGTTTATATGGAGTGCGTAGTTACGACCTAGATAAGATGGTGCTTTTAGTGTATCGAGATGGTACCATATAGTTTTTTTTATCGATTGTCTGTTCCCGTTAAGTCTGGCATTAATCAAGACGAGAATTTAACGGGCTTTTTAAATCTGTAAACCATTTCCAAATCGGTTGATAAATGGCTGAGTTATCCAGGGAAAACTCTTCATGATTATCTTCAAACTATTGCTGTGACGTCATAACCACGTGGACTCAAAGCTTCTAGAATGTTCTAGAACGTTCGACTGCGCTATTATTAGCTGCGCGCTGATTGGCTCTTGCTCGAACGATGATTGGACAACGCCTGCGCCTGTGACGTCGCGAGGAGTTTAAAAGGAGAAGCGGTCCAGTGATCGAGAGCATCCTCGGCCAGGGGCCGAACAGGTTGGACTTGTACTAGCTGCGATCGATGGATATAAAAACAATTACGGGAGTAATTTGGAACTTCTGATAATTGTTCACGAATACCAACAGCTACATTCAGAACACAAATTTGCGGTGAGACCTTTATGGCCTGAATATGTGAGTATACAGATGTAGAGACGGGATGTTCTTTGATGGATGACTCGCCGGATCTGCCGGCCATGCCTAAAAGTGGTATTTCAATCATTGCCGCACTTACATCGTGTCGGTTCTTTCGACTTTCGACTTTCGACTGCAGCAAGTAAACTCTGACAGGTGCATCTTCTTGAGCTGGTTGACGTACCCAGCACTGTAAGCTTTGTTTTGTATCCTCGTTTGCCTTTGACAACCCCGGCTATTTACGGGTTGTTTCCACCTTCCATCCGTGCTATCGGTGTACGGGAACTTTCTTCACCACATAGTACCATCGTATTTTTTACTGACAGCTCGTTAGACAATCTATTAAGCCTACAGCACTAAGCGATGGACTCCTGCCATGAGTGTTCGTGCGGAAGTCTTGTTTGCGGAAAACAGCTTGCAGGAACCAACCTGCGGGAACTTTCCAGCTTCCGGAGCGTGCATCATTTCACGTCGACTATGGATCAATGTACTGATTTCAGTAACATGGTAGCCTAACTTAAGAATGATTACCGAGTATTCAAGTAACTATACTTCACAGTTTAATTATTTCTCTATATAGGTTTTGTTAATTATATTGTATCCGCAAAAACGGTCCCGATGACTAATTTCTGTATTTGTTTATAGTTATTCTCATTTTCTGTAAGGTGTTTTACTAACCGCACCATAGTAGGTTCGTGAACCTGTACTGTTATATATATTTTCTATGAATAAACAAAACATATGAACGGATGGCCCCTGGCCATATATATATATATATATATCTCGATCACTTGACACCGTATTGATTTTTCTGGTTAGATTATGTATATATATATGGCCAGGGGCCATCCGTTCATATGTTTTGTTTATTCATAGAAAATATAGGACTGCAGTGCACGTAGGAAACACTACACAGCAACACTTATATATGCAGCACTTTCTCCCACCACCAGCAATTTTTCACTAAGGAGGTCGCTGTCTGTGCTATAACTCTGTTTAGCATGCTACCAACTAAACCTTTTCTATTCAGCTCAATAGGATATGTTCGAAATGATTAGAGACACTTTCTTCATTACATACTGTGTAATATACTCATCTCTTCCGGTAGTGCGATAATCTAGCCCCGCACTCCGATAAGACTCATAAGTAAGATTTTGTCTCTCTTTGTGTTCCACTCAGCCTTGTGGCTTCTTAATTGTTTGGATGTCCCTATCCGCACCATGGGCTGATCCGACTCTGGGAAACTGTTGGGGTTTCCAAGCGGTGATGGCCAGAAGTGCGGTGCCACATACATTTCCCATGTATCTTCGGATACTTAGTAGTTAGCACTTTTAAGCCAATGTAGGAAAGCACTGCGAAAACACATGTATTAATTATTATTATCCAATTTACTGACACTCCTCCTGCACCCCAGTGCAAAACTGGCAACTTGTATATAAACCTAATAACAGGTAAAACGGTTAGTTCCATACGACCCAGTGACGGGCGAGATGCGCATCCCCACCGAATTCTGTTAAAATGTCTAGGCATGATACTTAGATCTGTCACGCCCTTGCGGGGAGGACAATTACAGTGGGAATTCGTTTCTCTCACCCCCACCATAACGATAGGACAATGGCCTAATAATGCTTTTGTGAAAAGTAACCCATGTCTTGTAACGTTTTATGTGGTTACGGAGCGGGATATCCGGATTCTTATCCAGTTCGGAGATCTTACTATGTAACATGTATGAGCGCTGTCGCTAGTATGGATGTCTTGGGGCATCTGTTCTCTATGACATCCGTGTCTAATAGCTAGGTAGATAACCACCAGTTGCGGCCAAAAATAGTTCTTGTTTTGAAAAACACCTAACAATAAATTAAGCAAAGCAGAAGGCCTGCATAAAGAAAGTGGCACCTACTAATTCAGCCAACCAAGAATCACATAAGATGGTGACGAGGGAATCCATCGGGAATCCTCCGTCCCGTCTTCACGTAAAACAATACGCACCCCTATAGTCATAATCTCACTAGGTATGGTCTTTTCTTTCTAAAGCATTTTTGGTTGAAATATTAGAGTGGGCCCATTTTCGCCTACTACTCTTCTCCCACTTTAAGCAGTGGCGACACTTTCCCGAGATGGAGGCCCACACGAGGCACTTGCCTCTTGCAAGGATTCAGCGACGACGGTCCCCGCCAGGATAATACTCCTCACCCAAAACCTGCATCAGGAGTAGTGCCCGCGTGAGACACCTCACTTTTCATCTGAAATAACCTTTTTCCTTTCAGCATAGAGGTATAATAACTTTTATTAAGTTAATTAGTTAAGTCTCGTGTACGGGAGCCTTCCTTGCGGGGATACCTCTGCGGACCTACTAGTCTGTGTGGTACCTCAGGGAGCCCCATGTTCAAAAGTTAATCTACCTGTCTCTAGTCTCGTATTTTCGTATGCTCTGATTGTAGTTTTATCTAGCATATTTTTAATTGTTTAGGTAAACGCATTGTACAGACTTATATTTTGTAGGTCACCAAATCAAATCTTGTAAGTCCATAGATCACGAAATTGCTATGGACAGGCATACTGGTGACACAAACTCGTGGGATGAGACTGTTGTGTTTAACATTCGCGACGATGGTCGCATGGCCCCACCGGAATGATTGAGTTCCACCGGCCTTAGGAGCTGGTTTTTATTTCCCGTAGGGTAGTCTCGTACAAGGTCCATCACCCCGAGACCCGATGCTAACCAGCGTCATCACTCGTCATGCACTTGTGGCGCGGTGAGTCGACACGATACACCAGAACGGCCCAACACTACCCGGCGAGCTACATATACACAGCAACGTGAAATGTGTTTGTTGTGTATCTATTGTGACTCTCACCCAGCGACCATTTGCATCTGATACTGAAGAGATTATATTTACATAGGCTGAACAACGAGGGAGCACTATTATCTTGAGATAACGAATAGAATATTCTGGATCCAGAAATCTTTTCTAAATTATCCTATAATTCTGGCGTCTGAATCTTTGTTTCCTGTATGAAAGCAATGTCAATCTGGTCATTTTTAGAGTCTCTAGTAAGTGCCGCTGCTTTATGTCACTATTTAAGTCTCTACAATTGAGTGTACAGATTAGCATAAAAAGTAATAAAATGATGTGTACAACCGCCATCATAAGCTAACTAGATTTTGGTTTTTTCGACCCTCTCTTAGACCATTTACCTATTTTACTCTCAAACTCTGTACTCCTTAGTTCAACTTTTTCCAAATGCTTATATTTTAATATATCTGAATCATGACGCTGATGCCTATATTTAACACCTTTTACTGTCACATATGGAACTATCTCTTGCCTCGGACTTGTACATGACCATCTCATCGGCTGATTTAGAACTCTGTGTTTGAATGGATATATCGGATTCAGCCACTGACATATTATCGTCCTCTATATCACTTTCCTCTATTTCTAATTCAGAACTCTCTCCATCTTTCTGTCACTTTGTTCCACACAATCGATCCGAGATACCAATTACTTTCTCTATATTATATAAATCGTCTAGATTGATTGTACTCAGTGGCAAATCAGAATTAGTTTCAGTATCTTGCGACCTGAATTTTACTTGTCCTAAATTAAAACTTTCTTCCATAGGGTATTGATCATCATCTTCAACTTGTGTGAAATTAACCTCTCTGACATCAGACTTGGATTGACTTGTTACTGAAGTAAGATTTAGCCCCTCATCTAGAACCTCTATTTCATCGCCTGCAACTACAGCGATTGGATTCTTAGATTTCTCCCCATGCTTCCCATTAACATGGACTTCAGCTACAATCTCAGCAACTACCGGTTCTATTACATTTTCTTTAGAAACATGCTTCTCATTAACATGGACTTCAGCTACAATCTCAGCAACTACCGGTTCTATGACATTTTCTTTAGAAACATGCTTCTCATTAACATGGACTTCAGCTACAATCTCAGCAACTACCGGTTCTATGACATATTCTTTAGAAGCAACTTGCTCTGCACTTTTATCAGCACCCTTTTTGACAGATTTGTTCTGCGGGCATCTCCACTTAAAATGATTTGATGACCCACAAACTAGACATTTGTTTTCGTTAGGGCAATCTGTTGCAAGATGTTCTGTGCTTAAGCAGATTCTACACTCTTTGATTTGCCCCCTGTACCATAATGGCAAGATAAATCGAGCATCTAACGTGATCTTACTTGGGAGAGGTTGGTCTACCTTTTCGAACCAAATTCTTCTGATGCCACTTTCTATGGTTCGATCAAATGGATAGGTTTCGTGTTTTACTTTTTCTACTTTGCCATACTTGATCAATTCATTGATAACCCGTTCATCTGGGATCTCTAACGGAACCTTCATCTTAACCAATAGACGATCAGATTCTATTTCCTCCACATTACACACCTCGCCCTTCACGACAAGGACCTCGTCGAGCAACTTTTCCTTCACCATGTCATTAACCACAGTGACATTCCATACAGATTTGGAAACGTTAATGAGACCTTGAGGGACCTGTGGGCCTGCCCCAACTACGTCCTTCAACCCATGATACAAGCCTTTGTCGTGATTTTAAGACTCATGGTACGCTTATAGGAAATTGCCATGGTGTTTTTAAAAAAAGGGGAAAACCATACTATTACAATATCTAATGGGGATAATACAAATATATAATACCAATACGTCAGGGAAAGAGCTAAACACTAAATAAACAGTGTCCCATTTTGAAACCATGACGTCTACTAGCAAATATACGAACAGATAGTACAGTCATATATTTGTTAGTTTGAACCACTTATTAAGTGGTTCACTAACACCTAACCGATTAAAGTGGTTTCCTAATGTATAATAACATATTACAGTCATATATTTGTTAGTCTGTTCGAGTTGACCGGGGACAGTCACCTGACTATAAAGATTTATATAATCAAAGAACTAGGCTTGCACTTACAATTGACAAAGGAATTAAATCCACTCACTCAAGCGATCTTGCCAAATATAATGAGCTAGCCAACGAACTATAGACATAGAATACTGGCACGGGGAGAAATGTATTACATTGACCACAGTAAGAGGAGACCTATTAAATGGCGGAAACAGCCAGCTAAGAGGAGTGCCTTTAGAAAAGGGAGACACAAAATCCACTCCAACCAAGACACGAATTTACAAATTAAACATAAAGTTTGAAAGGAAATACTAATACTAAATATATGTACAAAATTTATCTTAGAATTGCACTAGAAACTAACTAATTCGGGCAGCAATTGCAGAGCTAAATAAACGCGTGCATTTACTTCGACTACTACTACTACTACTACTACTACTACTACTACTACTACTACTACTACTACTACTACTACTACTACTACTACTACTACTACTACTACTACTACTATTACTACTACTGCTGCTGCTGTTATTCCTTCTGCTACTACTACTACTACTACTACTACTACTACTACTACTACTACTACTACTACTACTACTACTACTACTACTACTACTACTACTACTGCTGCTGCTGCTGTTATTCCTGCTGCTGCTACTACTACTACTACTACTACTACTACTACTACTACTACTACTACTACTACTACTACTACTACTACTACTACTACTACCAAATATACTAAATTCGTTTAGTATGTGTACATATGTTGTTATATATTTTGAACCCAATTTGACTGAATGCGGGTGCATGTTCAAATGGATAATATCCAATAATTACCTTTGATTTTGGGGCTCCTTATTTTTCGTGGCCACATGGCTGTAGCCCCGTTAGCCATTGCCTTAATGCGGTGCTGGTTTCCAATATATCATATTGCTGATCCAGTAGGACATATTTCTACATATCAGTTATTCAGGGCCTTATATGTTATGTCTTCAAATCTAAAAGTAAATGTGATAGTCAATGTTCAGCCAAGCGTGTGCTATCAGACCACACAAGTAAACACATACCACGTGCCCACTGCACATATGCTCCCCTCTACATACAACTTGCCATGGATGTAATGACATACTGTGTTCTGCCATCAGATGCAATCAGTCCTTCTCCTCCTTTGGCCACTGTTTCCTGTCTTCGGCGAGAGTCTTAGCTCTATCAGGTTCTCCATGGTCGTTAGTGTACCCAGTCAGGCCTCTTTTAGAACTACGTAGCACACTGAGAACGTTTGTGCAGTGGCGTCCTCAACGAGCTTTCTACATGTTGGCACTGAGTTCATCAAATTCCAAAGCTTTCTGTGCAGAGGTGTCTAACTCTTGTGGCATTCTCCGAACATGGTCAAACATAGACCATTGATGTTGAGCCCCATTGACTGACAGCCGCACTGTATGAATAGTAATGTTGGCACAATATCTATGAGCTATGCAACTTCTGCAGCACCTTATCCATAGACAACATACACGTGACAATTATACGTAGAGAAAAAAGACTGTACTTGATGACTGTATCAACTATATAGTTCACAAGGCGAAAAACTAATAATCATGGCTTTTACTTCCGTTCTAATATCTCGTGAGCTGAACAGATACAAGAAGGGATTCCATATGCTGTTTGAGAAGGCGACAAGCCACGTGGTGTTATAAACAATGAAATGAAATGATGCTTCCGGAAATCCCAAGTAATCGTGGTAAGCATCATGGACAAATACTGGGGTCGAGGATATGTAGAACATTACTATTATCAGCGTGACAGTACGTGCACTGGTACTGCGACCTCGGTCTTTAATCACATCTCTGGAGATTCGGCGGCGTCTGGAGAGAATACACTGTTTGACGACATGAACAAAAGCAATGAATAGCGGGGGAATAGTAATCCAAAATACGTTCAGCAAAATATCTTTCAATTGATTGTTACCATGGAAAAAACAGAAGTTCCTTATACGGCCGCGATGAAACACTGGATATATTCCCGTATATACGGCCAGTGGAGAGGTTACCGTAAACGCCAATGCCCAAAGGAGGTAACATAACTTTACAACTCGGCCAGTGGATAAGTTTACCATAGCAGACAGTGGATATATCAGCTGCCAAAATCGGATACTCGCCAGTGACATCAGATGAAGGAGACTGGAGCAGTATGTTGTACATACCAAGTACATTATTATCTTGCACGTTACGTCAGGAAGGGATGCTATAACTTCCGCGTATAAAAGTTTTTGTGCTAAAATCAAAGCAAAACATGTACCCGTATCACAAACTGACAAACTGGTTAATATCGCAAAGACTGGAGACTTGTTCTTCCCAGACCAGATCAGGTAGACAAGCAACACTGCATTTGCGCACAGACCGATAGTGAACATTGTTACAATAATGCCAGAGTAAATCATTGGTGAGAATGGGTAATAATTATCCATTAACGCAATAATGATCATATCCAGTTCCGAATATGATATATTTTCTTGACTTGTTATACCTTCTGTGGAATCCATTGCTGACCGTCACGTTGCTATTGACTTATCTTTTAAAGCTAATTTGCAACATTTAATCATCTTCACAATATCTTTATCATGGTCATTATACTTTGCTTGAATTCACTCGGACTAGAGATGTACGCCATTAAGGAAGTTAAACAAATATAAAAAACAGTTATATTTTACAAAGCGACTTTGTGATAATATGCACAAATAACTCATTTTTTTCACAGTTCGATGCATTGCATAGGCATATATAGGTTTTGAAAAGTACTTATTTTTAATATGAGATCTGCACGAAATGCTACAGAGAATCAAACACGTGATATTAAGAGCTGAGACAATGACACAATGATCGGCGACGTTGTATATGACTGTTATGAGTATGGCGTTGCTCAAGGATGTAAACACGTGGACTAAGTGTTACTCGTGTACCGCCATCGATAGGCTTGATTCAACAACGCACATGGGATGTCCCTATATATGCCTTGCCATCGTCAGGTAATTGTTTCCCTCCATCGATATATGTCGTTATAAATATGATACGAGAACCGTCATAGTCGTATATACAATAACGACTTTCTTTGTGATTTACACGTGCCTATTTTTGCCAAACAATTAAGGATCCATACACACAATAGAGGAGACGGCGCTTCGTTTGAGTTGATGTTTGCATAGAAGCTGTCAGTAAAAGTACAATGTATGTTGTCGATAGACAGAATGATAGGGAAGGGATGAAAACAAAAGAAAATCAGGAAACAACAAACGAGTACAGAGTGGCTGTGATTATATTTGAAACACTTCCATTGCGAATACAATGGATGGATTGCTACAAATGGAAATTATATTAACCTTTATATCACTACAGAACAGCCACGAAACATTCTTTATTGATGTATTGAAAATACTGATTAATATTTTGAAAATAATTTGACTAGAATCTGATATTACCTGCTATATAGTGGCCGTGATGAGTGCCCATTTGCAGGCCGAGAGAAGACTGGAATAGGCTCAGTAACAGAGCCTGTCATTCCAGTGGTAAATTTTCAAAAATACTCTTCGCCCGACCTGCAAATGAACACTAGCTAAGCGAAAACCTGAATTTTCTTTATCACTATCCCTTTTATGGGCAAACAGGCCAAAACGGTATCTGCAGTGATCATGAAAAATGTCCATTTGAAGGCCAACAAAAAGACATTTTGTATATATATATATAGCAAAAATAGCCTTCTTATCCTGCAAAGATTAAAATTTTCTTGAAAAATCTGGTTAATAGAATTAAGTAGCTCTTTTGGAGGCTTTGAGGCACTGTTGACATAAGAAATGTTAAGACTCGAACAACCCCACGGTAATAAGAGTTGTGCTGTTGTTATAGACAGCGGGACAAAATGTTGATCAAAAGAATTTCTTCAAAAAAATGTCACGATCATACCATGGTAACAAGCACGACGTCGCTGTGTCAAAATGCTGTTAAATATCTTGAAACAAATTTGATTGAAAGCTGGTGCTGTCTAATTTGTTTTCAAAATATTCAATAGCTTATGTATATCATGACTGTATTGGGGAGATGCTGGGATCAAAAGGTCCAAATGGGTAAATGCGATAATTGTTTTGATTTGAAGGCCCCTTATTTTTCGGAGCCCCTGGGCTATAGCCCCTTTAGCTCCTGTCTTAATCCGGATCTGAGCATTCTTAGATTCAAACATAAATTTTACAAAATTCAATAAGCATGGTCGATCTTTGAAATAAAGTAATCGCATTCCTACGTGGACGAGGGGAATGGAGTATCATTGTTATTTCTCTAGGTGTATTGAATAATATAGTCCAATTTTCTCCTCATAATAAACCAGCTCCTTAAGAGTGTAAAACTCCAATGACATTGAGTGAATGTATTTATGGCAGTTACTGATATACTAAATGAACATATTACACAAAGTTATTTACATTTGCCATTACTCAATGAATGTACTCGATTTGTCACTCAAGAATCTGACACCTCAATCAAATGTGTCATATGCTAACTGACGTCACTATCAAAATGCCATAGCTCCATTACGAAACTCGAAGGTTCTGTCTGGAATGGGTATGAATTGTATGTCCTTGGTGAATTTACAGTTTAAAAACATTCTGTTGAATATTCTAAAACACTATTGACTGTGAGCGACTGCTGCGATGAATTAGTTTCCAAATATTCAACAGCTAATTCCCGGCACAGACAATCACAATTTTCTGCAAAACATGACTGAGAACAATGTTTCGCTGAAAAAGTTGGCCGTCTGTACTGAAAAAATCAGTAAAAACATTGTTAGCCAACAATGTTTTTGATATTAAACATGTTTAATATTGCCTAGCATCGTTCTCTCGTGTCCAGTGCCACACAACAAAACAGTGAAACGTTGTTGGCCATCTGCGGTGTTTGCCAATGAAGCTGAAAAGTACTTTTGATCAATTGACTAATCAGCGTTCATCTTGCGCTCACGTGGTTAAAAATGGCGGCCCATATCTATGTAATATATGTCTTTGATTAACACAATCGAATTAAAATACTTGTTTTAAATTGTGTCATCATGTGACTGTTGTGTTATTATGGGACTTTATTGTTGGCAGTGTTACAGAAAACACTGGCAGAAATTGTTGGCCGTCTGCGCTTAATTACCCTCATTAACCCTTGTCAAGCATCATTACACTATAGGGCACTAGGAGCCACGTGATTTAACGATGGGTTGGGGCTTCGCGATTGAATGAGTTCCCAAAACCCTGAAAAGAAGGGTCCAGACATGCAACCGGTCAATAATCATTATGCAATACATCGTCCCACCTCTACTCTTTTGTTGTCACCCATCGTCCTATTGCACGGTTTCACCCTTCCCCTTTGCTCCTGTATCGAGTACCGTGTTTGCAGGCCATGGTATCTGTGCTAAGTTAACGAAACGTCCTAAATATAAATTAACTGTAGGTCACAATGAAATTGCTCGATAAAAAATAAATGATATCCTGATTGGTTACCTTCCAGTCAACCAGCGTAATGTTACTTCACATAGCAAGAGATCAAAGGTATGCAAGTAAGGCCACAAACAGCGGAGGGATCTGAGTGTGCGTATGTTAATACAATGATTGCCAGCAGGCCAGTCCTTGAGATTGATTACACAGATGCTGCTAGTACGTGCAAATTATCAGGTGTAGCATCTTATTCTTTGCATCAAATAGAGAAATGGCATGAAATGAAAAAGTACCGTTGCCCCGATACTTACCTTCCCAGTACAACCAATAAAACTCATTCATCCACCTCACAGAGTTTAAAATTCATACTTAAAAGTATTGAGATGATAATATGCGTGACTGGAATGAAGAGAGTACCATGTTAATGTTTTATTTACTAGGCACTGTAGATGGCCCTTTGGGGTTTCACACTATGCGCTTGTTTTCAGTCATGTAGTTCACAGTCTATTAGCAGTATCAAAGGAACACTCATCACTCCATTAGACTAATCATAGTCTAATAGGTTATATCATAGATCTGCACACACGCTTACACAATATTCAATAATGCGCAGGAGAAAATATGAAGTTAAGACTACAGGTTCAGAAATTGTAGTTGTCAAGAATTTTTGTGAGACCTACATTAACATTAGTCACAATGCGCTACAAATGACAACAGGGTAAACAGCCCATTTCATGCCAAATATGAAGGACCATATGTTAATGCAAGTTGTTAGGAGAGTAACTACTAAATTAAGACACTTAGTGAAAGGAAGGCCACACATAAATTTTCATCACACCTATGTTAATAGAGATTATTTCATACTCCGTAAAAAGCGTATCCATTGCACATGTGAATTCTAAGGTTGCGCAATTGAGCTCTCATCAGTATCGTCAAAATAAGCAAATCAAATCAAACCAAATGCGGTTTCTAGCTTACAAGAAACACTGTTTTACTTCAATGAACATTGACACTGGTCCTTTCCATTAACGGGGGTACAGGGAAATACTTCTATGTGGCCATGCCAGACTAATATCACCTTTTGTCAGAAGTAGTGGGCTTTGGAAATATGTTCCAGTGCCATTTGTATTTAAACACGCAGGTGTTACCTTCAACCCATAATGAATACTCTTGTTGTTCCAATGGAGGAATCCAGTTTTAGCTATGCCCGCCATTCTTTATTAAGCTCGACCCAGACTTCGCCTGTTTTGGGATCGATGGATCCTTGAACTGTCTGACTATCAATTTCCAGAAAACTACACAGCTAGTGCCCTGTCAAATTAGTTTCAAAATATTCAGTAGCATGTTTATTAAATATTAAGACATACAATTAATAAAACAATGCTTAGTCCGTCATCAATTAAGCATTCGTGACGACTTACCTACGTCATTTATGATGTAATTGATTAGGACGTCATCCTACACGTCACATAGTTGATTATGACGTCATATGATTGATGTATAAACTGGAATCCTCCATTAAGAATTGTGATATATGTGACATCACTGTCAATTCAAATAATTGGGATGACCACATCAACACCATCCAAGAATTGTTCTTGTGTATAAAAGAAGCGGGCCTTACTGTCAATGTACCAAAAAGTTAGATAGCAAAAGGTACAATGACATATCCAGGTCACGAAGTAGGCCCATGTCAACTTCTTCTAAAAAATGAGCTAAGTTGGAGGTTATCCATGTTTATTCAGCCACTACAATCAAAAAGGAATATATGCGCTTTATTGGTATGGCAGGATTTCTTCCGAAATTTTTGTAAAATTCTCGCCTATATAGCAGCACCATATACAGTCATTTTCTGCTGATTAGGTTTACTTTCATGTAAAGTAAGAATCAGAGGCCTCTTAGATGAAGCTTCATCATGCAACCTTATTGTCTAACTATGATCCATATTAAAGGTTGTGACAATGTTTTAGCGCGCGCATTATCACCAGCTTTTTAGCTAAGTATGTTACTAAATATTTTGACAATTCCTTCACAATATGTCTTATGACATCTATATAAATCTCAGTTTTTGTGGTCTCGATCAAAGGAACTGTCTAATGGTGAGCGTCAGCTACCATAACAGATTCAGTCCTGGAGATAGTTTTAGTGGCCCTAACCAGTCATCTGGGCAACGGATATAACATCATATATGATCTCATTCTTGATTATGACTAAATAAATTGGCTAAATCTGAGATTCTATTGTGTCATCGGAGATCAATTGATTGCATTCTGAGAAACAGCATGAATTATATGCTAGTAATTGTTAGCTGTCAACCGTTGACTAAATTTAATGAATCTAGCACTACATAGACTATAAAGTGGCATTCTATCAGTAAGCATACTTGAATAGTTATGTATGACCAAGAGTAATAATTATTTGATTTATTGCTAGTTAAATTGTATTAAATGGTACATGGTTTTTTTCTGACCATGACAACTGATACTGACATTAAACAACTTAATTTACAACATGCATCACATTTAATCTCCAAACAGATTTCATTATTTAAACAAAATTATTTAAAGTCAGTCAATCAATAAGAATGACAAGTAATTATCAAATTTTAGATTTAAAAAATTCATCTCGCTAAATGGTGTAGATGGATCATTTTACTGGTTACATGTGACCAGTTCAGCTATGATGGTGAGAGATGATTTTCACGCATGAAATTGATTTGTGGTGGTGATATTGATGCTGATTATGATTGCATCAGTTCCTAAAACCTATATTGCTCCCCAAATGAAGGCCAAATAGGGATTTTAATTACTGAAGTATAACATAGTTCTCTGGGAGAAGGCTACCGGTTTGAAATCTGAAGCCCATCCTTAAAATTGTGTACACAGATGATTTGGTCAATAATGAACATCTTTTAAACATCTAAAATGTGAAATTCTTTTATTATCATCATTTGATCAAATCAGCAGTATTCCAGTAAATATTGTTTCTTAATATAATAGTCCAACTGTGTCCACACTGTCTATTACATCTACAAATTCCACATAGATCAGAAACGATATGGCCTGAGAAATGTGAAATGTGTAATGTGTAACCAATTACATATAAAACCCCCATCGTCGTGATTACCATCTGTTTAGTGTTAATTAATATATAGTATCTCTAGTGACCTTTGCTCCAGATTTATGCCAGATTCTCAAGTTGTTTCACTGTCTTCTTTCTACAGCATGTATAATTCAGGATGCTGTCTTTAATCGGCTTGGTAACAAACATGTAGATAAAGGGATTGGCAAGGTTGTTCAATACACAAAATAAATTTATGATAAGATACAATAATAAATGATAGTAAGGATATGGACACCAAACGCCTCATGTAAATAATCATGCACGAATGATGGAATCTAGAACATAAAGAATCCGCAATCATAACCACTATACACAGTCCCTTTTCTCTCACCCCTCGACACATCCTCAATCTCAGATATAGAGTTTGTTTATATGTATTTAATAACACGTAGTATAAGTAGTACTAATCCTTGTATCAACCACACTACAGCATGTCCAATGATGTCTCTAAGCTGATGGTTACCAAAGTCACAAATACAGACAAGTGGGAGAAGTAGTTTTTCTCGAGGAACCAAATATATGGGGTGGGTGTTAGATTGTTCATAGATACAGCTAATACCCATATTGTAAACGAAACCAGAACACATTGTTAAATGTGAGACTTACTTTTGCTTTAAACGGATAAATTAACTGATAAAAACGAAATCCAGAAAACAGCATTATATGGTACAGACTGACGGTTAGTGCCAGAAAACGTACATATTCAAACAAGGTGCAGAGCACTCCTGGTATAAACACACGGGCATGAATGGATGGATATAGAAATATGTATGAATGTGCTCATACTGATCAGCCATTGCTAGATTAGTTATGATAAAGAAAGTTTGTGATAGATATTTTCCACCAAAACAGATAGCATAAAACTATAGCATTGGACGGAATAACAATCATTAGGCAACACATATTGGTGTTATATAGCAGATAATAATGAGAGAGTACATTGAAGTATTTCATCCATATGCTCATATGCCACTGATAGAGTGTTGGTGGTGTTTTTGTGAGACTCATTCATGATGTCCATACTAATGAATTTGGTATTCTGTTATTGTCTGTACAATAGACTCAGAGTTGTGGTATGAGACTTAATCATGTTACATTTAAAAATACGACATTTTAATCATATTACCATTGTTATGAGAGTATCATGGACACCGGACACCAATGGTATCTGCGATAGTCTCATAATAATGGTACTATGATTAAAAGGTCGTAAAGTTTAACATGATTAAGTATGACAAGATTTCCCACATACTTGCTTTTCACATTTCTATCCTGAAAAGGTGTAATTATGTGTGAAAATTTATCAAAATGAATAAAGTTACACTTACAAAATACTACTTTTCTAATCCTGTTAATTTCCATAGTGTATCACACACCGATTATCACACATTCGGAAGATGTGTACCAAATCGCTGATACCATATGTCTTTAAAACACGTATTTGCAGCGAATAAGCCGCATAGCACATTTGGCACTGCATCGGGTACAAAGCTGATCAAATAGAGCAAAGAAACATTGTGAAAGATTGTACAATACCATATTTTAATTAATTAAATCTATGCCCTGTAAAACGGTTACACCATAACAATATACTCAGAATATTGTTTATTTTTTATACATTTAATCAACCCGTATTCACTGCAACATTAAACCACTGCTGTATCTATGAATCCAGAAGGTCACGCGACTTGTGGTGTACTCGATAAATAGGACATCACTATTATAGTCGCTAAGTACAAGATTTTCATTTATCATAGACTATATGGGCAGCAGTATCTATTATACAGAACGTTCAACGATAAATCACTTTGTTATTGTCAGATATAAGCGTCTCTCTGATCACCATTTACCATAACGCCTGTCTTCAGCGACCACCTTATGGTGCCACAGTAAACCTGTCTTAAGTGACCACCTGATGAAGTGACAATAAAACCTTTCTTATGTGACTACCTTATGGCGACACAGTAAAACCTGTCTTAAGTGACCACCTTATAGAGACACAATAAAGCCGGGTTTCCATGGTTATCTAATGGAGCCACAGTAAACCCCCTCTTTAGCTACCACCTTATAGAGCAGTAAACCATGTCTTAAGCGATTACCTGCGATTACATATACACAATTCGTCACAATGCACAGGTGGTCTCCTACTACAATGACACGCTATAGGATTTCCTCTTTCTACGCAAAAGATCACGCGTCTTAAAGATGCACTATCGTCTGCTCACAGAACAGGTTCCCATTATTAACATATGTTCTTGCAAACCTATGATGATTAAAGAAGACATGTGAAGTGGTTGTGAAACGGGTGGTGTTAATAATGGATCATCATTTAATAGTTTAATCATGTGTTATAACCAAATGAAAAAATACTATTTGCCTCCTAAATTCATCATTTTCTTTAATGTAATTTTATTGCGTATTATTGGACTCGGCTGAAATTGTATATTATGTTAAATTAAATCGTCTAATTTGGTAAGGTTCGAGGCGAGATTTCAGATGTATCGCATTATTCTGTAAAGGTTACAATAACGAATGTGGCACGTAAGAATTTATGAGTATACTACTGCATAGTACCTTTCTGACTCAAATGATGAATTCTAATAGATATTTATACCAGAATACCGTTAAATACGATCAAATCTTATTAATTATTTTAAATCTGATGCAAAAACTTTAAACTTTAAATTCTTTTTTAAAAATGAATTGGCGACGTACAGTTTGCAAACAATTTTGATGGAATATCTTAGACAGTAGCATCATCCCCACACTGGTTTCCAAAACATACAACGGTCTTTTCGCTATTCATTCGCTAAAAGATAGAATATTAACATCAGAGTTTTAAGGGTCATATTGGATTAATAGAGAACCTGCCAGTGAAGATCTCGATCTGGGATGTAACTATGGTTAAATACCCACCTCACACAGACAACCTCGTGTAGCCCATCGGCTCCAGCTGACCATATCCAATCAAACCAATTTACACAGCTTCTCTCTCGGGCACCAAGTATTATGATTTCCAGTGACAAATGTCCCTTTGAATAATCTTGAACAAGTGGGGTCAGCCTACACCCCCAACTTGAGAAAAGTGGCCACACGGGACCTTAGCTAGGCTAAAATTTCAACTTTTCGAAGAATCTGAGTAGTAGCTCAGTGCCTGGAACTCCTGGAAGTCAGAGTTTCTTAACAACAACACGTGACCACTGAACCCCTTTTGTGAGGAATGCTACAGACCCCATACATGCTTATTCCGGCAATGGGTAATTGGATACCGGGCAAATGTGTTTACCAGTTTACAATACATATTTAACTCTCATTGCTGTCTCCTGCTTATGCAACGCATCTAATTGTTCAAAGAGACCAGCTTTGGTTCCTAACATTTCTCAACATATAGACGTATTAACATATATTTCAGCAATAAAAAGTCAAACTAGAAAAACAGGTAGACCACGTGTTGCTATTTGTAGGCCATAAGGCATCAAAATGTTCAATTCATGGAACCTATCTGGTGAGCAGAGTTCTAGCCAGACGGAGGTATGTGGTCATTTCAAAATACAGATTGCGTCAAAAGCAAACGTCTACGGTAAACGTTTTCACTTACAAAAACGCCAGACAAAAATTAAGAGCATAGAAGCATTTATAAGCACGGTGTAAGCTTCAAGCATATTAATACAGCTTCCGCGATGACAGAACTAAATGAAAGGTTAATTGAACAGATTATTGCAGCAACCAAGTACTCTGATCTAAATAAAATAACTGCTAGGCAAAGACAATATATTGACATTCGAGCAAACACTAGGGTATGCTAGGGCAGACTAATCGTCTATAGAACATATGCAGCAGTTAACCTGAGCTCAGCCAGAGCAATCAAGTAGAGCAGTAGTAGCAGAAATCACCGGACATATACGGCCTAACAAAGCATGTGGCAGATGCAGTGGGCAGCATTCACACTAGCCGATATACAAATTTCCTGTGCATGGCTCCACATTTGTGATTGTGGCACGCTAAATCATTGGAAATGTGTGTGTGTGTGTGTGTGTGTGTGCGTGTGCGTGTGCGTGTGCGTGTGCGTGTGCGTGCGCGTGCGCGTGCGCGTGTGTGCGCATGTGCGTGTGCGTGCGTGCATGCGTAGTTGCGCGGGTGCGCGTGCTTACACCAACATCAAGAAATATGGGAAAAATTATGAACTCGATCCCAAAACGCATTCAAGGAATGTGCATTGCATTACAGATGAAAGCGATACTGATAATAGTGATACTGATGAACTATTTAGCTACTTGACTGTAAACGAAATAACACTGTCCAATGATAACTGTGATGAAGCGTTTACATATATCCAAATGAAAACGACAGAAAAACTCAAAATCGTGTATCATAGAATCAAGGTCGACACAAAGGCACACGGAAATATCGTACCTGTTCGTCGCCTGGATCCAGAGGAACTGAATGCAGACAGTTAATCCACAAGTCTGATTCGGTAAGCAAAAATCCGCCAATCTAACCACGTATAATAGGTCACACATACTGCAGTATTGATTCGCAAGCCTTCCCCGCATGTACAATCAGTCAAATTGGATCGAGGCAGATTTCTACCTTGTCAAATCAGATGGCCCGGCAGTTCTAGGCCTTCCAAGTTCTAGATACCCCAAATTGGTTACATTCCATTTACCGATAAACCAACGCACACAATTTAGAACCAATTAGCCCTGTTGATGTTTTAAAGCAGCTTTAGCCAGAATAATTCTTACCACCCATGCATGCTGCACATAAATGCCCCATCAACATAAAGGATTGTAGCACAGATCTACCGGACGGGTACCGATCGTCCCAGCTAAGCTAGGTATGGAACGGTCGTCTCGGATTCACTCTAAGCGCACCCACCTGGGTAGGATAGTACCCAAGAGAGGTTTTCGTTAGAACACGTAGTGCGCATGCGCAGGCACGTCAGAGCTTCCCTGACAACATGTGTCGAGATTGGGAGCGAGTATATCATTCAGTGTACTGAGACGGTACCCATAATTTCTTTAAACTGCCCGTTCTCTTCGTTCCAGGTACTGTCAAGACCGGAGTGAGACGAGGATGACAGTACTTTTTACTGTTTTAAAATCGGCCCAGAAATGGCGGAGTTATCGTCGAAGCTCCCCACTAAATTATACTTAAAATATTGCCTTGACGTCTTAATCGCGTATATATAAATACATATATATTAAACAGAATAGAGAGTGCTCTGTACACGTGATAACTATGTCACCACCTCTGCAACACGCTGATTGGCTAGTGCTCGGCCACTGATCGGCGGAGGCACCCAGCTCTGACGTCCCGAGGAGTATAAAAGGGGTGAACAATCAAGAATCAGGAGCATCACTGGCATGGAGGCCAGCCCGCGCAGGACGACTGGACCATCGGGATAGACGTGTGCAACTGCAAACCTACGGTGATTCCTACTTCATCCGGTGCCCTTCGGATTTCAGCTCATCCGTGGTGCTAAGGAGTCCTCGGCTTCCACATTTTTTGTGCACCCTTGGACGGCCATCCGAGGGTAATAAACTAAATTTAAAGTTATAACTCCCGCTTCCAAACCTTCCTAAGGGAGTCTTCCTACGGACGGGCCATGCGGGCCCGGGATGTAATCCTATGAAATGTAAAGCCGATGGTGGTTCTTGGTGGATGACTCGCCGGATCTGCCAACCATGCTGAAAAGTGGACTTCAACTTCCGCACTGCATGTCACTGCATGTCGTGTGTGATAAATTAACTTTCGATCAGTCTGGGTGAACTTTGCCCAGTGTGCCGCAAGAGCTATACGACGCACCCCGCACTGTGTGCCAGTGATTGTACATGCAATGTTATTATATAAGTAACCCTCCCTGTTAATGGGTTACTCTTAACTTTCATATCTCCGTCGCCTGATGGAAAACTTTACAACTTCTGCTGGGATTATGTATCAGCTATAAGACAATCTAGTGGACATTCTTGAACTGTTCCGTTACCTGTCCTGAGAATGTACCATATCCTACCTGCCTGGAGAAGTCGGCCTGCGGAGACCTGCCTGCGGAGATGTGCTTGCGGAGACCTGCCTGTGGATGTCTTCCTGCGGAAATCTTTCCAGCCTTGAGAATGCGCCATCTCGCGCTATGTGTGTAATAGCGCCTCAATTTCAGTAACTAGTGAACTTGTTCCATACCGATGACCAATAGGTACTCAAGTAGTAAACTATTGTACATTTAGTTATAAAACGTTTAATTATTTCCGTATAAAGGTACTGATGACTAATCGGTACCATACCGATCCTAGGACCGCATTCCTATAATTTCTGTTTCATACTGTGAATATTATCCTTGTTTACTGTGGTGCTCTCAACTAGCGGCACTGTAAGGTCTAGTGGCCTGTGATACTTTATAATTATCATATTCATTATCTTCGTATCCGTTAGTTTGTGTATTGGTTAGTTGTGCATATGGCAAGTAGCCATCGAGTTCATTCGTTTTGTTTATTTATAAAAACTGTAGAATGCAGTACGCTAGGAAATACTATACAGCAACATTATATCCGCATCACTATTCCTGTCAGCATCAATTTTACACTGAGGTCGCTGATCATGCTC
The DNA here is from genome assembly GCA_034401795.1 of Chaetoderma sp. LZ-2023a. NCBI lineage: Eukaryota > Metazoa > Mollusca > Caudofoveata > Chaetodermatida > Chaetodermatidae > Chaetoderma > Chaetoderma sp. LZ-2023a. The sequence goes on along the minus strand of CM067359.1, from coordinate 28,962,988 downwards.
TAATTGTTTGAGCCTGACATGTTACTGACTAAACCTGGCTATTCAGCTCGATAGGATAGGTTTAAAGTGGTTAGGGACAATTTCTTCATTACAGACGCATAGTGTACGCCTCTTTTCCAGTGGTTGTGGTAATGTAGCCCCACACACCGGCAAGGTTGTGTAAAATTGGCGAAGTGACCTATATGGCCTCTTATATATAGTAAGTTATTGCCTCTTTCCACGCATCCACCAGCCTTAGGGCTTATTAATTGTTTGGATTCCCAATCGACACGTTGACTGGATCCGACCCTGGGAAACGATCGGAGGTTTCCAAGCAGTGATAGTTAAAGTCCCGATTTAAATATATGTACCCCCCCACCCCCCCACTTGTGTCTTCGGCTACTTATTAGGTAGATTCCCCCGCCAAAGTAGGAAGCACAGCGAAATAATAATATTAATTTATATGTTGTGATACCAGCCTGCAGTGCATCTCTGGGCATTATGGAAAATAACCCCCACGACAGGTCAAATATTAGCTCCATAACACGCGGTGACGGACGAGATGCAGAGCTCCATCCAATTCGTTGCAGTCTCTGGATGAAGTGTTGGAGCTCATCACGCCCTCACAGGAAGGATGCTCGCGATGGATATCCGTCTCTCCATCCCCACCATAAGACATGTCAGTATTTAAAATTGCTTGTGTGGACTGTGAAACTCGTCTAGTGATGTTATATGCAGTTGCGGAACCTGGAAGGCAGGTCGTTATTTGATTCCGTGCTTTGTTCCGTGACTTGTGCGCATGCTGTCCTTGGAGGTAGAAGATGCTATGCGGGTTGACCTACGGGAAGCTGAGCATCTACGCTCAATGGATAACCATATCTAAAAGTTAGATAGTAATCCCTGCCACTTGTGGCCAAAGCTTGTTTTCGTTACTAACATCTAAATGGTAGGTTAGGATGTAGCAGAAGGCCCGCATAAATAATGCGGCAACTACCAATGCAGTAACTTTGGAAGTACATAAGACGGTGACCTGGGAATTCTTCACGTAAACCAGCGTGCAAAACCGTAACAGTAGCTTCACAAGGATTTTCACCACTTAGCATTTTCTGTTGAACAAAAGAGTGGCCCTTTTTGCCAGCTCTTTTCCTCCACTTCAGCGATGAAGGCATTTTCCTGTGATGGAGGCCCACGCGAGGCACTTTCCTCTCGCAACAACAATATTTTCTTTGGATGTGTGTTAGGGGTATACTAGTTTATATTAAACTCCCTAGTGACTTCGTTGCAGAAGCTCTCTCTTGCGGGGATACCTCTGCGGATTCAAGGATCTGTGTGGTACCTCTGGCGAAACCATGTGGAAAGAACACCGGCCCGGCTCTACGTTGTGTATTATTGTGCTCATTCACTGTCAAATGTATATAATTGTTTGCATAGTGGTATAAATTCTGTGACTTTAATTATTATTACCATCTTGTCCGTAGTTCGAAATTAATATGGATTGTCATACCGGTGACACCAACAGTTGGGATGACACGATGTGGTTCAATCTCAGCGGCAATGGTCGCATGGCCCCACCGGAACCTATGTGTTCCACTGGCCTTAGGGGTCGGTCTTTGTCCTTTCCGGAGAGATGCGATATGGGATCATTTGCAGCGCGATGGATGGGAACGTTATGGCGGACCAGCACATACCCCCCACGAGCTACAGGATGAACTTACATCTGAACAAGATAAGATGGACCATGACAGTGCTATATGTAAGGTCCAGGAACCTACATAATTGGTGAACAGCATTGTTGTTTATCGCAAAAGTATCTGCATAAGATTGGATCCGAAAGACTTAAATAAACCTATCAAACGGTGCCATCATAAAAACTCCCACTTTAGAGGAAATCATATAAAGCTTGCAAGATCTACATGCTTCAGGGAAATGGATGCCAAAATGGATACTGGTTGATGAAATTAGACAAAGAAAGTGCTAGATTAACAACTTTCCAACAGTGCCTTTGGCCGGTACTGCTACCTACGAATACATTTTGCACTAGTCATTTCACAGGACGTGTTCCAGCACAAAATGGATCAAATCCTTGAGTGATATCAGGATAAAATTGGAATCTGAAATGATGTCACCTTCGTTGGGAAGAATGAGACAGTGCATGACGAATATATAGAATATATAAGACAGGTAAAACAGTGCTCCTAGCTGACACTCTCTCGCAACATCATAGCAAACATGATGAACAAATTAACCATGACTTGCTTATTGGCGTCGCACAGTTCAGCACAAAGATCGAACCATCTTCACAAGGAAACAAACCATGATCCTACACTAACAGTGTTGATAGACCTTATTGTAGAAGGCTTGCCTGAATGAATGACAAATCGTCCCAATAAACTCAGACCCTTCTGGGCATATCGTGATGAACTTTAGGTCGAACACGTATTACTGTTAAAGGGTGGGCGTGTGGATATCCCATAAGTTATGCATACATTTATTCTTACAAAGATCCACGATGGACACACAAGCTTAGAAAAATGTAAGAGAATGTCTCTTATGGATCAACATAAATAATGGAATTGAAACCGTAATAAAAAATCCTGTGCAACCTGTCAGGAATTTCACAAGTCTCAAACCAAAGAAACATTGCTGCCATATGACATCCCTACACGTGTATGGCAGGTTTTAGGTACAGTCTTATTCTATTTGGATGCTGAGAACCATCTCATTATAGCAGACTACTAATCAAAGTTACCTTTAGTATGTTAAATGACCCTACACAGTTCAAGCCATTCTGCCACCAGTGCCACGAAGCAACTGTTCTCCGAGCAAGGAATTCCAGATCATGTAATCAGCGGCAAGGGTCCACAAACCGTGCAAACGCTTACTGTTTTGATCATGTTACAAGCTCTCCACATTATCGTCAGTCAAATGGTTTCGTAGAGAGAACAATAGGAACTTTAAAATCCACATTAAAAAAGGCAAGGCTGATAAATTAGACATCGTCCTGACACTCCTTTGTCTTCGCTCAACACCAAATGACCATCTCATACCTAGTCCAGGTTAGCATCCAAATGCAAGCAAGTTCAAACCTTCCAGTGTGTGTCAAAAACACATCGTATCATTGTGATGAAATCACCATTCGTCTACACGAAAGACAAGACATACAAAAGCAATACGATGATCAACACGCAGTGGACATACCACCTCTCCTCATATGTCAAACTGTCCACTTTCAGGATCACATTATCAGAAGATGGTACCCAGCGAGCATTATGGAAAAGTGACCAGCACCGTGGGCCTAGGTCTTACAGACTCCTCTACCGGACCCATTTTTCATCACAATCACCAGCACATTCAGGAAATAAACCCATCTATGATCAAACATATTCGATTCGAATCAGATCAACCAGAACATTCTAAACCGTCCGATTCATTTGAGTATACTTACCCTACAACAGGTCTGCACACCCATGTGTTTTTTTTTGTACAATGGATATTCGTATGATAAAAACTAATCTCTGTCTAATACACCATCTGTGAGTGATGGCCAACACAGAACGAAGCTTTGGTACAGTCAACACAGACTATACACTTGTAGATCTTAATACACATATAGCTATCTTCTGTAGTTGTTGTTTAGCAATCACCTTTATCGACACCAAACAGTTATACATACTAGCCAAAACAGTTAACTTGTAACCATTCTATTACAATAATAGACACATGAAGTATGATTCTAGTTTCAAGGTTTTTATATAATATAATTAGAGTTTCAAAGTCTTCATGTAGCGTGATTATAGTTTCAAAGTTTTTAAATAACGTAGTTCCAGTTTCAAAGTTTTTAAATAGGTTAATTATAGTTTCAATGTTTTTATGTAACTGAAATATAGTTTGAAAGTTTTCACATAGTATAATTATAGTTTCAAAATTCAACAGTATGCTGAACATTGCTTGATTAATCATGTAGATGATGTATGTTAGGGGATTCCTATGAGTGAATTCACAACAAGATCTCCATCGCAATTTCCATGTTTGGTCTATCTAAGTCTTATCATTTAAGCCATATTTTGTTTGAGCCGTCCAGTTTTTCTCATCAAGAAAATCATTTAATTAGCGTTGCTAACTTTTATATTTATCACAACTCGAGGGGATCCCGGCAGAGAAGCAGACGACGACAGCATATGAAGGGACGTATTGAATAATTTGGTTTTTTTTCCTTTTATCATTTAAGCCATATTTTGTTCGAGCCGTCCAGTTTTCTCATCAAGAGAATCATTTAATTAGCGTTATTATCTTTTATATTTCGTATCTCCGCTGTTTAGTTTTGTCTGGGATTTCATGCGTCTCGAGTCTAACTAAATTGAGTCTCCAGTCTCCAGTGCTGCTATTAACAAGCGGTTGTCTATTTTAAGAACATCCTAGAATATCAAATAGTGTTTTATCCTGCCAAAATGTGATTTATGTCGCTGAATACTGGCCTCTGACTGCGCCTCCTGACTGATGACACCGATGCCTAGTCCCTTAAATCTATAAACTGCAACGCACGCACCCATCTTATTATTTCACCAGCAACAGGTTATGATTCTAAGTTCTAATCTCAGGATATTTCGTTTACATGCACTCAGTTTTCTGTTCAATATTTCTCGTCTCTTGACCTTTTTATTCACATGGCATTAAATTAATTTATATTTCTTCTTGATTTAACATAACATAACATAACATATTTACAGCTTACTAGGACATCATGCCCTATTAGCATCTGGTGTGTTTTAGGGCTTTATTGCCATTTTTGGCTGAGTAGGTTTATCAAGTGCCCTACAGTTATAGTATACAGGATGAGAAATGAATACTGTGTCCAATCTAGTTTTCAAGGAATTTAGTGATGGTGCCTCAGCAGCGGTTTATGACTCGACTGGAGAAATAATTCTGTTTGTGTGTGATGCATACACTGGCCTTTGCATGCTTGAATATATGGCCACGTGTTCTGTCATCTTGACTAAGAGAACAAAGTTTGGCATAGTTAACTGAATACTGTTTATTAAGGTATCTATGGATGTTAATAAGATCTCCACGTATCCTTCTATATATTATTGTTGGAAATCTTAGTTTTATCAGCCGATTTACTTATGGCATGTTGCGGAGACCTGGAACTAGCTTAGTGGCTCGTTTGTGTACCTTTTCAAACTGCTCAGTTAGTCTCCATGTATATGGGGACCAGAGTGACGTTGCATATTTCAGCTGTGGGCGAATTAAACTTAGGTACAGTAGTTTGAAGATGTCTGGATTGATGTTCTGAACTGTTCTACAGATCAGACCAGTTATTTTACTGGCTTTAGATACTATGTTTTGCATATGTTTTTCAAATTTCAGCCTGGAGTCTATTAACATGCCTAGATCATTCGTTATATTTTGTTTGTGCAGTGTTATGAATTCATTATTTTCATGCATGTTGTAGGTTACAATGCTCTGGTGATGATATGGGCCAATGTGCATTACTAAGGAGTTGAATTTTAACTTTTGAACTGTGAGCAGATCATTTTGTAGAATTATTCTGTCGCTGTCATCGCATACAGCGATATATTGATAGCATTACTAATTTTCATCTCACTTTAATATATTTATTTAAATTTGAGCCCAATTTGCCGTCTAGATCTAATTTCAAGTCTCTGCCCTACTCCAGACCAAAACACAATTTATATCTTTACCCAATTAAAGGTACCCCAAGGGAGCTCTTGATAAGCAGGTTATTTGTGTTTTCACCCTCCAAAAATGGTCATTCACCCAATTAATTGTTAACATCACGAGCATCGAAATATCCAATTACTAAATTAATATTGCTAATAATGTATAACAATTTAGCTAAAAAAACCCAATTAAATTTAAAAAAACCTATTTACAAAATTTGTAGGAGTGAATGTACTAAATTTCTGAAAAGTTTATTTAGGGGTCTGGTAACCCTCTCCAACCCAGCCCAACCTACCCCAACACAGACAACACCACTGCACCACACGCATGTGCCTTGCAACAGTACATTAGGAGACAGCAACATTTCGTTCTAAGCAGCAAATTTGTTTTTTATTTCAAATTTCAAAATATTATTTGGATTTGTGTGACACCGGACCTATCAATGAACTTCCGGTCGTCCCCGAAATAAATGTTAAATGTGTTTACCAGTTTACAATAAATATCTAATCTTTCAGCACTGTCTCTCGATTATGTAACACATCTAAACATGTTAGGTGGGCCATGTCTAAAACTGAATTCAGCCATTATGGAAATGAAGTGAGAAACCCATTACATTTGCATAACCTAGACTGTCATAGAGTTAGGACTGACCACTCAAAATATTGCCCGTTGCTTTTAATTAGAGTAACTCTGCATTGTTGTGACTAACAAAGCGCTAATAAAAGAGTATTCTTTTGTTAACATCTTAATGTAACTAGACTTGCATTGGAGGGTGGGGGCGGTGAGGGAGGATTCTCACAATATAACACCAATGCAGATTACAGGGCAAAGGACGTTTTGTATTGCTCTGATAACAATCAATGACAGACGAACACAATTCGAGTGAAGAAGTTGATGACTGCAGTCAAGACAATTGAATACCACAAAAGACGAAAAGATGATCAAGACGACACCCCAGTGGGTAATATATCCAACTTGTGTCTGTTAAAATGTGTCTTCAGTGTGAATAGTTACAGTAATAATGGCAACATTGTTAGTTATGCACTTGGTTATTAAGTGAATAAACTCAGTATCGAAATCCAAAACCATGGTGCTAAAGATGTCCGTGGTCAAGAAATGGGCATATTTAATACAATTTAATCAAGTTTACAAAGGAAACGGAGACTGCTGCAATAAAATAACAGGCTAAAATTATAGACATGTATTGAACCCGACCACGAGTTTTCTAATATATGAGGTTCCGTTGTAGAGTCAATCTTCTTCCTTCACCACTTTCCTTCGCCACAACAAACATATGTATACTTGTATCCTGCTGATGAACGACCATGTACCATCTTCTTCCCACTTTTCAGCAAGTTTGTGACGGCCTTCAAAGGATAGAATTTTCACAATAGCTCGGTCACCATGTTGTAGTGTGGCAGCTCTACCTCGCTGGTCGTAATTTAATTTCTGCTTTGATTGAGAGTTACTGACTGTCCTTGAAGCTACGTCATGTGCCTGTTTAAGCTGTTTTTATGGCTTTTGTTTACTTCAAAATTGACTGTGGCTTACTTCAAATTTGTCTTTTCTTATTGTCTGGATCCAGTGTGCCAAGCATGTTGCCAAGTGTCCACTTGAAACGTTCACACACACCATTGCCCATAGAATGGTATGGTGTGGTACATGATTGCGCTATCTTTAATAATTGCTACAATTCTTGCATAAGTTTGCGTGCAAGATTGGCATGTTGAGCAGAATGAACATGTTTCAGCAAACCGTAATGAACCACAAAGTTGTTGACAAATGTCTCAGCTGTTGTCTTTGCTGCCATGTTCTTAGTTGGATAGGCTTGAGTATATCTGGTAAAGTGATCTGTAATCACAAGGACATACTCCTGTCTTCCGCGTGATGGTTCCAGTGTGAGAAAATCCATACATACCGGTTCTAGTGGTTCTGATGTAACAATATTAACAAGAAGTCCTCTGATGTTTGTGGAGCTCTTGCAACGGAAAAACCTCTCACATGCTTGGAGATGTTTATCCATATCATCAATCATTGTCGGCCAGGGAAATCGATCTTCGGTAAGGAGATTGTCCTATCCTGGCCAGGATGACCAACTTGATCATGAAATCCTCGAAGGGTTGCTGGTTGCCATTTGCGTAGCAAAACTAACTGCTCTTGCGCTGCACCTTCCATCTCATAACACCTATACAATACACCTATCTTGAATTTGACCTGATGAAAGTGTTTTAGAAGGGTGGTCATTTCTTTATCGCTAATGAATTGATTTCTATCGATTCTCGTTCGATTGATCAAATGTTGTATACTTATCGTACGAGAGGGATCGTTTGCTCGAGATTTTCTCCAGTGTTTGGCATTGGTTTTGCATATATCGTCTGTCACATTAAGCACATTTGTTGACATACTCAGGTTTTCAATCAAGCTTAAATTCACCCTCAAGGCATCACATACTGCTCCAACAGAGTTCATAGGAATCATTTGTGTAGGACTTGGCTCTTCTTTCATTCGTAATCATGATAGTACATCTGCATCTGTGTTCGCTTTTCCTTGTCGATAGCCAATACTGACATAATAACTGGCTAGGGTAGCTAACCATCTGTGCCCAGTCACATAAAGTCTTGCACTAATCCATACACAATTTAAGGGATTATTATCAGAACTCACAAGAAAATCGCGCCTGTAGAGGTAGTCATTGAACTTATCAGTAATAGTCCACTTCAGACATAAAAACAGTTTATATGCAAAGCAGTTTCGCTCAGACTGGCCCAATCCTCTGCTGTCATAAGCAATCAGATGTAACTTTTCCGCATGTTTCTGGTATAATACTGCACCTAAACCCTGCCCACTAGAATCAGTGTGCAGCTCAAATGGCTTAGTATAATCAGTGCATCACAATATAGTGGATGAAGAAAGTTGATACTTTAACTCCCTGCTCTAGATCCCATATCCAGTGTACATTCGAGCTCTGATGTTTGCGCTTCTTAGATGTGCACTTGGGCATAAGTGCACTCAAAGGTTGAGCAATCTTTAAAAAGTCCTTAATAAATTTTGTGTAGTATCCAGCAATACATAGAAACTGCTTTACTGCTTCTGGGCTGGAAGGAGTAGGCCAGTTTCTGATTTTCTCCACCTTGTCAGGATCAACTTCAAGGCTGTCTTCTGATACAATGTATCCAACATGCTTTACTAGTCGCTTAAGGAACTTGCACGTAATTGGTGCTAGCTTAAGACTACATTCCTGTCGATTTCCCGAAAGCATTGTATTATACCAACAAAATCCAAGTGGCACAACTTTAAATGCGTTTCTCAGTTTATGATCTTCTTCAACTCCTACCTGGTGGTACCCACGTTTCATGTCCAATACGGACAAAAATGCCATACCACCTAGGCTGTCAAACAACTCGATCCATGGCAGAGCGTATGAGTCTTTGATGGTTTGGCTGTTCAGTGATCGGTAGCCAATGCACATCATTAGGCTTCCATCTTTCTTATGGTCTAAAACAACATTGGATGTCCAAGGATTGCGCGATCGCCGGATAATCTGTGCTGATAAAAGTTGTAGGTGGTTACGTACCTCCTCGTACATGGCTGGAGGTATGCAACAATGGCTCTGATTAAACGGTGCAACACCATAGAGTTCTATACAATGGTGGACCATGGAATTGTATCCTATGTCTTCGTCACTTCTGGAAAACATATCGGTAAAACCTGTGATAACTTAAAATCCCTGTTTTATTTTTTCTGTCAAATGCTCCTTCTCTATATCCAGCTCATCAACAAGTGTATCTGGGTCAGCACATTGGCTAAAGGGAATATCCTGAAAGGCCACTGCCTGTATTTCACAAAGTAATGCTCTCGTCTGGATAAGCAGTATTCTTGTGGTAATAATAAACATGTTAACATCTAAAAAATCTGTTGATGAACATTTATGTGTAACAATTGTCAGTAACATATCAAGGTCAGCTGGCAGTTCTGACTGCAATGTGGGTTGAAGTAGCCCACATGTTTCTCATGATCTAAAACCATCTGTAATATATCCCTTGATTACAGCATTGCTGTTAGCAGGAATTTTCACTGTCTTTATCTCTGCATACTTAACACACCCAAGACAGCCATTGCTTCTGGCCAGATCCCTGTCTTGTACTGTCATGCTTTGGTATGCTGTATACCAAGGCATTTGAAGTGCAGCACATTGCAGAAATATGGGTCGGTAAGCTTCTCTGCACTTCTCCAACACACAATTAAGTGCATTTGTCCCAAGCAGTGCTGGAACACGAGTGTTATAATCAGTGTCAGAGACAACAAGCAGCAAACAGGTTACCATGTTTCCCGCCTCAATACCTCCGCCTGCAATTGTAAGCTCTACTTCAATAAATCCTTGATACAGCAATGATTCCCCAACTGCACACACTATGTCCAAAATATCTTGTTAAATTATGGAAAGTGTAGCACCAGTGTCCAACAAGTCTTTTACTGGAATTCCTTTAATATGTATCTCAGTTTCATTCGCTTTCCCTTATATAGGCCTGGGCCAGTTTAAAATATAGCGTATGTGGTCAAGACGGACACGACAACCTATTGCATTGTGTCCAGGATAACCACATCAAAAACAGGTTGTCTATTGCATTACAGTGTTTCCTGAAAATCTATGTCCATTATATTAAAAACAAATTGGGATGTAGAATATGACTGTGTTGGTGTGGGCTGTAGTGATTTTCTAGCAGGAGAATGGTTGTTACTATATGGGGTAGTTTGATTGTAGGCTGAGCTATGGCTTTCCCTGGCTTGATATGGTTTGCTAAATGTAGATTCAGCTTGTGGATGGTTAGTAGAGTAATTAGTATCATGAGAGCTCGCAGGATGCGAGCACACACGCCCATGCTGCATATGTCGCTCCTTCAATTTAACCGTTCCCATTTTAAAGTCATTAATTTGTGCTTCGAAATGATCTGTCTCCATAGTAGATGGAACAGTGCATTGTGAAGTGGCTTCTTAGCTGGAGGGGAGGTAGTACCTACATTGCACGCCATCTTTGATATAGCTGGCTTTTTATTGGACATACCAGCTTTACCTTTACTTGTCTCGTGTTTTATTTCTCTCAAGCACAACCTAAGCTGACCAAAAAGTGATATTCTGTTATAATTGTGAGCAGCTAAACCCTTTTAAACCCTTTAATGTGGGGTTCAATCCATCCCACACCTTTGTTTTCATCATCTCGTGTTGTTCTACAACTGAAAGTGAAATTTCTACTGAAATCTGAAATAAAAGATTTTCTAGTTGACAACCCCATGCAGTGACATCCTTCTTGTCCATTTGGATGACACTGTAGAATTCTGACATAATGGTGGTTTTCCTCCTCAGTGTACCGAATGCACTATTACATTTTGATAAAATCCTGGCAAGAGAACAATCTTGACAAAGCTTCATAGCGAGTAATGCTGCTATCACCCTTTAATGATTTCCTAACAGCTTGTAAGACCACTGATGGGGAGTGGCTTCCAAGATCTGCAAGATATTCTAATTCGTACCGCCATAAGTCATAGTGAGTATCCATTCCACTGAAAAATGGCCACCTAGGAAAATAATGATATGTTATTTTTAAGGGTGATTTAGTGTTAATAGGTGGGTGAATGGGGGTGGGTTGGGGATGGGATGGGTGGGTGGGTGGGAGCACTCACTTCCGTTTTTATTGATGCGTTGCCTTTTCATGTAGCCACAGCTTATGCTCCTCAGGTGTGTCAGCCTTTGGTGACAATCCCATAATCTCAAATACATTCACCATGTTGTCTACTTCACTCAAGGTAAACTTCACACTGAAATGGCACCTCTAATACTACTCAACTTTTAATTGAAGTATGATTTTAATTTAGTAGTAGATAATTGCAACAGTCTTGGTTATTACATGAGTTAGCACAGCCGAGATGAATTTAATAATTCTACCTATAGCCACCAATAGAATACAAATCGGCACGAAAGCTGAATCAAAGGGGCAGAAGAAAGAATATGGTTTTCTTTTCTCAACCTATATAAGGGCACCTCTATTCCCTGGTTGATTTATACTGGATATTGCCCAGCTAAGTATCCATATAGCAATGTGACATTACGTTTATTATGAGTGTGCAACATATACTATATCTGTTGATCATACAGTGAATCAATACCCGTGTTCAAACAAGTTGTATTTAAAGAGATCTGCGATGGTTGAATTAGTTAAGTGCAAACATGTTGTTAGTGCTGTGACATGCAGAGTGCATTGTATCAGACAGTCAATATTGGATCACTTACTGAGTCAGTTACAAAAAGCTAAACCAGTTTGGTTGTTTCTCCTTTTGAAGAGTTTACAGCCCTGGCATACATTAATGTTGAAAATAAAAGATGCATAGGCATACACTGGTGTTTGATAATACTACATGTATTCCCGACATACAATAAAAAACATGTTTACCCGATATACAATCTTGTTGAAAAAATACAAGTTCATATGCAGTACGACCGGTTGTGAAAGATAATTAAGAGGGTGGTGTGGGGACACACGGACAAATAGAGCTGTAATAATATATCAATATAGGACCATATACACCGCCGTAGTCTGATAGAGGAATATAGAGAAAATTGGGCGGGGGGTGGGGCGCACACAGAGGGGCGTGGCCATAATGATATATTAATATACGGTCAATATGGAACCTATGCAATTCGAATTACCGCCAGGCCACTCAGTATTGACAATAGATCGACATACGATCATATGTCATATGACATACGATATATGACATGTAAATAACTAACATTAACTGTGGATAATATAGTAGAATTAATATATCTTATGAAAATTAATAATGCCCCTGACAGATATAGTGAATACAATGCGAAGCGATTACGATGATGAAAATAAGTTGGTGATTATTATGAAGATAATAGCTCTGATGATAATGATAACTATAGCTATGATAACGACGGTAAGTGATAATAACTATGATGATGATCAAATGTTGATATCTATGCGAGTGTCAGTTGTGAAAATCTTAATAGTACCGCGTGGTACATATACTAATGTTGTTTACGATCATGAATTATTGGCAATAATATTTGTCTAATGTCGGTTGCTCATGGTACATAATTCGCGCAAATAAATGTCAATGTTGGTAGTCAAAATTATCAAAATTATAAAATGCGGGAAGCGCGAATATAAGCATACACTATATACTACAATCAGCAGTAACGCGTCATTGGAACTGTTACCTATTCCGTGAATTTACAGGCGTCCACAGATCACGAAGGCAGCAACACAATTCCTCACTGTGGGCTCCATTTGCAACCGGACTTGCATTGGAGGGGCTTCTCTCAACATAACACCAATGCAGATTATGGGTCAGAGGACGTTTTGTATTGATATGATAATCGTTGGTAGACGAACACAATTCGAATGAAAAAGTAGATGAATGCAGTCGAGACAGTTGAAAACCACAAAGACGATAAAGACGATCAAGACGACTCTCCGGTGGATAATACTAGGGCGTAACGCGTCATAGACTAATCTGGACAATCAAACAAAAAATCTGTTGTTTATGTAAAAATATCGAACTTGGGTGTGTCAAACGGTGTCTTTTCAGTGCGAAAAGATACAGTGATAATGGTAACTGTGTTAGTTGAGCACATGGTTAGTAAGCGAATACAACTCAGTATCGAAATAACATAAGCCTACAATGCATACATACACCAAGCTTGATTGCTGTGTACGAGAAACACTTGAAACGACAGCTCGGAATAAGCTTTTGTGACTGACTGACGATTGAACTAACTAACTAGCGAAGGGGCATCACGGCTTTTTGTTACTTGCCAGACTACCAGTCTAACATGACAAGCGACAGCTCTTCACATCTATACCAGCAGAAATGTATGTAATGTAAGCAGTGTTTGGAAAAAATGCAATGGACCTTTCCACTTTTAGCCCATCACTAGCTAAGCTCCACCCACACCCCGCCGTGTTGGGATTGATCGATCCCCAAATGCCCTAGCTATCAATTGCCTGAAAACTACACAGGGAAGCTGTTGAATATTTTGTAAGTAATTTGACTGAGTCCAGTCAAATTAGTTTCAAAATATTCAAAAGAATATTTATTAAATTGCAAAAGCAAACAATTTGTACAACAACGCATAAACCGTCTTCAAATATGCGTTCGTGACGTACTTATCGACATCATTCATGACGTCATTCATTATGATGCCATTCTACACATCACGCAGTTCATTATGACGTCATATGATGGGTGGGTACTCTGGAAAGTTGAATTGTGACCGTGACCGTGATATTTGACGTTTTGACCCCGAATTTATCACACCTCTTCGGGACCTCACGGACCTTCTAGTCACATCTGCTCAATATCTCTTCTCAAGACTTATTTTGAGAAGGTGTGTCTTTCAGACACAGTTTTCAAAATATTCGTCAAAATATTTGGTTTAATATTAGGGCGCCGGCCTTCACTTATGATATTTTGTCCCCAAATTGCTCACACATATTGGGGACCCTATGAACAACTGTTCACGCAAGTCTGGCCACGGTCGCTTAAGTAGAACCAGCGTTATTCTGAGAAATCATGTCTGAAAAGCTTTCAAAATAATCCCTGTTTTAGTCTGGTCGCCGTGGCCTTGACCTTGACATTTGGACCCCAAATGTATCACATATTTTTAAAACCCAGCGGACAACCTTCCCCTAGATCTGATTAACGTGTACCAAAACTATTGAAACACAGACTGGAATAAGCATATGTGACAGACCCACCCACCCACCGACCAACTGATCGACTGACACACCACCCACACACCGACCGGCCCATCCACCCACCGACCGACTAACTGATTATACCCTGCCAGAGGATCCCTGGTCAATGTGTGGGGAACTTGTTTTGAACGTGGTTTCCATGCTGATATCAGTTTTCTTGCTCTAGACTACGTGATTATCATACAAACTATGGTATGCTTCAAAACAAACTGATGCATTGTTGAAGTCACCTAAAATTACGTTTTATCTATATTTGATAATGCCATGCATTGTTTAAATTGTGTCAAGGCACGAAAATGATTAAAATATAACTGTTGCTATTATTTTATGGCAAAATTTACCAAGCTGCATATTAAAATAAAGTTTACGGAAATGCATCGTCGGAAAAATCAATTACCTTTAGTTTCCCGTTTGTGATGGCCTGTTCATGGTTAAATCTACCAGAACATTCCACCAAAGATTGATCACGGAATCTCTGGCATGATTTTCTACTAGTTATTTTTATTTTATATAAGAGTATCAAATTAAAGCAAACCACGCTGGATTGACATATGATATTTGGCCAATTTATAAACTATTAAATCCTCAACGCTATGACATAAAAATTCCCTTTTTCTCAATTTTCGGACACCCATTCAAGAAATATGGTTTGAAATTAATTCGTTTGGAAGATGTTGCTGTATTAGGCAGTATGTTTTCCAGTTGTATTAATTTCAAATAGTCAAAGGAATATGCATTACATCATAGCGAAGCTGGTTTATATAGAAATTATTATTGAAGAAGCTAACTACGTATAAGTCGAGTTGTTAATTACAATGGCCACATTAAATAATCTCAAGTTTGCGACGCCATCATCCCTCTCATCATCTGTGTCTGAAATAGGTCTATCTGAATAACCAAAGGCAAGCGTGTCTTTAACCTGTTATGTCTGTCTGGATCGGATTGTATCTAGTGTGAATGGGAGTGCTGGCGAGCTATATCCATATGCACGCATATATATATATATATATATATATATATATATATATATATATATATATATATATATATATATATATATATATATATATATATATATATATATATATATATATATCATTCAATATCTGTGATCCACAGAGAAAAGGAGATGGTGGAGTCTATGGATTGTCGAAATGAAGCCATACATAGGCTTGATAGTGTACTCGATGAGATCTGAGTCCATGCGAATCATCACTGAGTTGAATTCACCTTTCCAGAGTATCCATCTATCATCTGACGTCATATGACGTCATAATCAGCTAAGCGACGTGTAGGATGACGCCATAATCATTATGTCATAAATGATTCTATTTGGCCCGTCTTTAACTCTTAATAGTCCGAGACCGTGTGCGAATTGTAAGGCTCTACTGTTTAATAAACATGCTGTTGAATATTTTGAAATTAATTTGATTGGACACTGTTGCTGCGTCAGGTCAAATTAGTTATAAATAGCTGACCTGTATAGGTTTCTGGAAATTGATAGTCAGTGAGTTCAGAGATCGATCTATCCCAACACGAGCAAGGTGTGGGTGAAGCTTAGCTAGAGATGGGCGGGGCATAGAGCTAAAATGGAAAGGTCCATTCTCATAGTTGATTTTTGCGTCATAATCATCGATTCTTTGCACTGACATCACTACGTGTTGTGCTACTTTGTCGCTGTAGACTCATTTAGATATGAACAGTGTTATGCTCTGAATTGTTTCTAGTAAAGCAGTGTCTAACTAAGAGATGAACGAAGGGTAAGAATGTCTCTTGATTTTGTAGTTCAGGGTTAGTAGACTGAAATGTCTTTCGAACACAGTTTCTGAGAGTCATAGATGGAACCTTTATGTTCCAATCCCAACACCTTAAATGTTCGGTGATCAGCATAAACACAGAGAACCACAACATATCTATCCTCTTAAGAGATTACAGTGACATCTTTAGCTTCAGTATTCCTCATTTGAGAATAAATGAACAGCAAGTAAGTATCAGCTTCAGAACGTTCACATTCAAATCCATCAAGTTACCAATTTTTCAGCGAATAGATGAAGCTGACATTTATCTTTTGAGAGAAAGTTGCATATTTGTTCTATAGAGATTTCTGAATATGCTGCTTGTTTGCGTGGTTCTGAAACGGTTGATAGAAATTCTATCACTGATCATGGAAACTTATCTCTCTTCGGGTAGACATTTGTTTTACATCCTGTGAATAATTGTTCATGTTTAAATCGCTTAATAAGTCCCCTATCTTTGATATTGATAATGTTATAATAACATGGATCAACTAAAAGATTTCTCTTTGGAAAACAGTATTTCTTACATAAAGGCCGTAAAAAATTATTCATCCGCCTGCCTGTAGTCTCGAATCAACGTTTCGGATGCAATCGACCAAGACTGGGTGGTGGTCGAAGAGTTGTATTGTTAAGATTAACTCGGTCACATGGAAATTCATCAATCAGACACTCCTTGTTTTGTACTGCTTGTTCAATTTGTAGACATGCAAGATTTACTGTTTTTCCTTGTTAAAAGCTGAATTAGTACTATTAGAATTTGCATCAGTATGCAAGGAATCTTGTATCTCGTCCACACTATTTGCATAGGTATGTACTGCCTTTCCACTTGCTAACCGTTTCCAGCCAGTCTTAATTGGGGATCCTTTGTTTATTGTATATTCAATCCATAAATCCGATGGCATCCTGGAATATGGATTCCCTGCCATTGACTGGGAAAACAGGTCAGATATGAATACGTCACGTTCAGAAGGGACTGTAGCCATTTCTAGCAAAGTCGCTGCTAACTAACATCTATATTTGTCTTTATCATACACACTTAGCCATGGCACCATTAATTGGAGAGAGACTTTCAATCAACTCCAATCATTGGTTCGCAGACTGCATATACACTAGTAGGATCTCAATCATGTACTTAGCAAATCTTATCTGGTTATATTTTTGGATTGCTTAACCATAATGGAACACAACTTGGGCACATAGTTGCTTACACCAAAAGGATACTGGATGTCACCAGGTTAAAGGTCAATGTCATTCTGACCTTGCTATTTTACCTCTGCTTTTTAAACTTTAAGTTTTTCCGTTTAGCAAATCATATACATTTATATTTCAGAATTTCTTAATATTACTAGAACTAATCTTGGACACATGGCCCCCTATAAAATAAGGAAGCTACATGCTGATAGTGACAAAACTAGATACAAGGTCAAGGTCATTACAACCTTGATATTTACGCTCTGTCATGTTTGTGTTTCCAGTATTGAGGCTTTTTGTTTGCCTATATCTTAGGATTGTACTTGAACCAAACTTGAGCACATGGGTTCGCATACCATACTGAAGCATCATGATAGTGAGCTCATTAGGTCAAAGATCAAGGCCATTCTAATATTGCTATTTGACCTCTGCTTTTCAACCTTTTTTCCATTCAGCAAATCAATTATATTTCAGGATTGATTAATCCTATTGGGACTAAATCTGAATAGATGGTTACCTATCCTAATAGGAAGTAGCATGACAACATGCAGGTCACAAGGTCAAAGGTTATATAAATAATAAATAGTAGAAGACCCTGCCGTAGATTTCGTGATCAACCTTTGGAGGAATATGTTTAATATTGCAAATTGTCTTGTAGATATAAAGCATGAACAACAACCCGAAGAAAACTAGAAACTAAGTGTAAATGATTTTTCTGCATATGCATTAAGCATTATTTTGATATACAGCACGGTACACCTTGTCATAAAATAATAGTGACAGTCATATTCTAACGATTTAAGTACATTGAAGCCATGTTTTATTTGATTGCTACTTAGTCTACAGCATGAAAACCGATATTAACATTGCCCATCTTTGAATCGCCACCATTCCATAACATTTTGTGAGGTATACCCGACTCATCCTCTCGTCCCCTGGGGACATGGAAACCATGTTCAAAACAAGTTCACCAACAAGTTCACCAAACATTGGCCACAGACCCTATGACAGGGTCTTCTACTATTAGTATTAGAACAATAAAATGGCCAAAGTTAATGGATGAATAAACATTTAGTTATGCCCCACCCATTTTTCGCTAAATTCAAGATTCAAAATTATTAATTTTCATATTTAGTTATGCATGAAAAATAATTACAGCAGACAGTCCACTGGAGATAAGCCTATGAAGTGGTATATATAGACATATACACATTACTTGCAATATATAGTATGATGAAACATAAACAGACGCATGCTGCATGTATTACATGAACAGGAGGTATAAAGAGTACACAGTAGAACAAGACAATTACATTCTTGAGCATAAAGGGATGGAGAGAGGGAGAAGTGGGGTTGGTGGGGGAGAGGCGGGGGTGGGTGGGGGTGGTTGTGGGTTGGGGTGGGGTGGGGGTGGGAGTGGTGGAGGCGTACCTCTATTATATATTTTCGTATTATTATTATTATTATTATTATTATTATTATTATAATAATAATAATAATAATAATACAGGTTTACGTTAATGGTTTTATTCTGGTTCACATGCGCCTTCTAGTTAAACTACTGCACGGCTCATGAAAGAACCTGACACATTTCCAAAACAGGACAGTTAGGTAACATGTTAATTAGTGTGAAATGGTCTCTTGAGCTTTGGGAAGCAATGTCCTTCATCAATTTATGCTCAGAATATTCAATGGAAACATGACTAGTCGTTTCGGAGCTGCACTGTATAACAGCTCCATTCACGCTTTGCCCGTGTTGTGATCAATCGAACTCTGAACTCCCTGAATCTCAATTTCCAGCAAACTATACAGTTCAGCTGTTGAATATTTTGAATGTATTTTGACTTGGTGCTGTTGCAGTAACAGCGCCCAGTGAAACTAGTTTCAATATATTCAACAAAATGGTTATTAAGTAGTAAAGACATACAATTCGTAAACATTGACGGACAATTAATAGTTCCTGACAGACATAGATACGTCATTCATGGCGTATTTTAATTGTGTCGTCAGCCTACCTGTGGCGTATTTGATTATGACATCATATAATTGACTATCTAGCCTTTCCGTACTATCCTATGCTCTATAAGTACCATTCCAAACAGAGATTATGTAATTACTACTAATACTACTACTACTACTACTACTACTACTACTACTACTACTACTACTACTACTACTACTACTACTACTACTACTACTACTACTACTACTACTACTACTACTACTACTACTACTACTACTACTACCTCTACTACTACCACCACCACTACTACTACTACTACTACTACTACTACTACTACTACTACTACTACTACTACTACTACTACTACTACTACTACTACTTCTACTACTACTACTACTACTACTACTACTACTACTACTACTACTACTACTACTACTACTACCAGATATACCAAATTCGTTACGTATGTGTACATGTTGTTAAATATCTTGAACCCAATTTGACTGAAAGCTTGTACTGCCTTGCATGGATTATACATGTTCAAATGGATAAAATACAAGAACTATTTTTGATTTGGAGCTACTTATTTTTCAGGGACCCCGCAACTACACCCCAGGGATATATCCCCGTTAGCCGTTGCATTAATGCGGCGCTGATTCCCAATATATCATATTTCCGATCGAGTAGGACCTATTTCTGTATATCAGTTATATAGAGCCTTATATGATTTGTCTTCAAATCCAAAAGTAAATGTGGTAGTCAATGTTCAGCCAAGCATGTGCTGTCAGAACACACAAGTAAATACATACCACGTATCCATTGCACATATGATCCCCTCTACATACAACTTGCAATGGATGTAATGACATACTGTGTTCTGCGGCTGCAGTAGTTTGAATCAGCCTTCAGCTGCAATCAGTCCTTCTCCTCCTTTGGCCACTGTTTCCTGTCCTCAGCGAGAGTCCTTAACTCTATCAGTTTCTTCATGGTCGTTAGTGTAACAAGCCAGGCTTCCTTTAGATCGGTACATAGTACACTGAGAACGCTTGTCCAGTGGCGCCCTCAACGAGATTTCTAGATGCTGGAACATCAAATCCCAAGCCTTTCTATGCAGGGGTGTTTAACTCTTGTGGCATTTGCTGAACATGGCCAAACTTAGACCATCGTTGTTGGGTCACCTTCACTGACAGCCGGACTGTATGAATAGTAAGGGTGACATAATATCTATGCGCTGTTGCACCAACAACTTCTGCGGCATCTTATCCATAGACACCATACTCGTAACCATTATAGTAGGGGATAAAGACTGTTCTTGATGACTGCATCAACTATCTCGTTTACAAGACGCAAAACTAATAATCATGGCTTTTACTTCCGTTCTAATATCTCGTGAGCTGAACAGATACAAGAAGGGATTCCATATGCTGTTTGAGAATGCGACAGCCCACGTGGTGTTATAAACAATGAAATGAAATGATGCTTCCGGGAATCCCAAGTAATCGTGGTAAGCGTCATGGACAAATACGGGAGACGAGGATATGTAGAACATTACTATTATCAGGGTGACAGTACGCGCACTGGTACTGCGACCTCGGTCTTTAATCACGTCTTTGGAGATTCGACGGCGTCTGGAGAGAATACACTGTTTGACTACATGAACAAAAGCAATGAATAGCGGGGGAATAGTAATCCAAAATACATTCAGCAAAATATCTTTCAATTGATTGTTACCATGGAATAAACAGAAGTTCCTTATACGGCCGCGATGATACACTGAATATGTTCCAGTGTATACGGCCAGTGGGGAGGTTATCGTAAACGCCAATGCCCAAAGGAGGTAACATAACTTTACAACTCGCCCAGTGGATAAGGTTACCATAGCAGACAGTGGATATATCAGCTGCCAAAATCGGATACTCGCCAGTGACATCAGATGAAGGAGACTGGAGCAGTATGTTGTACACACCAAGTACATAATTATCTTGCACGTTACGTCAGGATGGGATGTAGTGACTTCCGCATATAAAAGCTTTTCTGTTAGAATCAAAGCAAAACATGTACCCGTATCACAAACTGACAAACTGGTTAATATCGCAAAGACAGGAGACTTGTTCTTCCCAGACCAGATCAGGTAGAGAAGCAGCACTGCATTTGCACACAGACCGATAGCGAACATTGTTACCACAATACCAGAGTAAATCACTGGTGAGAATGGGTAATAAGTGTCCATTAACGCAATAACGATCATATCCAGTTCCGAATATGATATATTTTCTTGACTTGCTATAACTTCTGTGGAATCCATTGCTGACCGTCACGTTGATATTGACTAATCCTTTTAGAGCTCCTTTGTTACATTTAGTCAAACTCACAATGTCTTTATTGTGGTTGTTATACTTTGCTTGAATTCACTCGGACTAGAGACGTACTTCATTAAGGAAGATAAACAAATTAAAAAAAACCCTGTTATAATTAACAAATCGACTGGGTCATAATATACACAAATAACTCATTTTTCCATAGTTTGATGCATTGCATAAGCATATATAGGTTTTGAACACTACTGATTTTTAATATGAGATCTGCACGAAATATTACAGAGAATTAACACGTCATATTCGGAGATGAAACAATGGCACAATGATCGGCGATGAAAGTTATAACTGATGAGTATGGTATTGCTCAAGGGTGTAAACACGTGGACCAAGCATTACTGGTGTACCACCATCGATAGGCTTGATTCATCAAAGCACACAGGATGCCCCTATATATGCCCTGCCATCGTCAGATAATTGTTTCCCTTCATAGATATATGTCGTTATAAATATGATGTGAGAACCGTCACAGTGGTATATACAATAACGATTTTCTTTGTGATTCACACGTGCCTATTTTTGCCAAACAATTAAGGATCAATACAGACGAATAGAGGAGACGGCGCTTCGTTTGAGTGGATGTTTGCATAGAACCTGCCAGTAAAAATACTATTTATGTTGTCGACAGACAGAATGTTAGGAAAGGGAAGAAAACAAAACAAAATCAGGAAACAACAAACGAGTGGCTGTGATTATATTTGAAACACTTCCATTGAGAATATAATGGATGGATTGCTACTAATGTAAATTAGATTAAGCTTTCTACTGCTACAGATCAGCCACGAAACATTCTTTACTGATGAATTGAAAATTATGTTTATTAATTTGAGCAAATTAGTCTCAAAACATTTAACAATTTCCCTGTATATTTAAAATTTTTTTGAGATACTGGTATATTAAGTGTTAAATGGTTAGGATCTGCAATGAAGTGCTGCTATAGATGGCCGGGATTAATAAGCACATCTTGACCATTGAATGGACAAGATGGTCAAAACGGACAATGCAATGGCCGTGAGGAGTGTCAATTTGCATGCCGAAAGAAGAATTTTTTGACAATTTACCACTGGAATGATTGGGCTCGGAAACCGAGCATGTCATCCCAGTGGTAAATTGTCAAAAATACTCTTCTCTCGGCCTGCAAATGAACATTGGCTGAGCAAAAACGTGATTTTATTTATCACTCAATATCCCCTTGATGGACAAACGGGCCAAAAATGGCGCCAGCTGTAGTTTTGAGAAATGTCCATTTGCAGACGAAGAGAAGAATATTTGTGAAAATTTACCACTAGAATGACTGGCTCGATAACCGAGCTATGCCCACTAACCTTCAGGCAAAGCAAATTGGACAGTATGTAACGGTGTATTTTGTTGAAATGTATAAACTCCAGACAACAAACTGATGTATGGCAATGTGTTTTGAATGGTAACGTATGCGCGCGCGTGTGTGCGTGCGTGCGTGCGTACGTGCGTGCGTGCGCGCGCGCGCGCGCGCGTGTGTGTGTGTGTGTGTGTAAAACTGCAACATTTACATAACAAGTCTTGCTGCAGTCATACCCTTGAAAATGAAAATAAAATAATCGTACGTTCTTGGTGGACTTCGCGGGCTAATACGTAAAAAATCAACACTAGCCAAATTCTTTCTTACACTTCTATAATTATTATGACTTTCATCAAAAGTTGGTGCGCGGGTTGGTTTCACTACAACTGCCTGCAACGATGTCACATCATTATAACTTCATTTTAATTTTATTAAATTCACACTATTTCAGGAACAAGTACTTGGAAAGCTAAAAGCAGTCTTCCGAAAATCTATTTTCTCACGTATGCACTTGGACGAGAAGAATATTCAAAATTTGGTACAAAACATATTTGAGCTGCGACCAAGCTCAGGGAGGTAATGGTTAAAACAAAACAGTGGATAGATGGAATATATCTTGTAAGATGTGACAGGCGAGCCTAAGCTGAAAGGTGGTTGAACGCAATGAATGACAGAAATACCCCGTCATGAACATGGAACAGTCCCTCACGTCTACGAATTGATGTCTTTGAGGGATTTATTATTTAAAATTTATTTTATAAACCTGTTGAAAATTTTCAAACTAATTTCACTGGCCCTAATTTGACTGGGAAGTGTTGCTGTCATTGGCATCAGCAGCCCAAGTCAAATTAGTTTCAAAACAGTCAACAGCTTACCTGTATAATCACGACGTTGTAAATGTGAGTCTGTGAATTAAGTGTTCAAAGTATATAAACTATTTCCAAAACAGGCAAAGCGTGTGCAGAGCTTAGCTAGAAATGGGCGGAGCTTACCTAGAAATGGGCGGGCAATAGCTAGAAATGGATACATCTTTGTTAGCAGGCCAGACATTGAGATTGATTGTACAGATGTCGTTATCGTGCCAATTATCAGGCGTGGCAGCTCATTCCATGTATCAAATACAATCCCCCCACCCCCCCTCGCAATGTGATACACAGAATAATAAGATAGCCCTTATTTGCTAAAGGGAATTGCTTTTGTGCACGTGATGTCATTGAGACCATGTAATCAGTGATCTTGTAAAAAGGTCTTTCCCTCGCATGGACCGGAAATCAAAGGACTATGAGTGTATACATGTTGTGTTTAATCATTAAATTGGAGATAGAGCCACTAAGTACACTGCACAGTGAAGTAAAATGGTCAACACTAATCAAACACGACTCCGCGCCTTTCTCAACCATTCTAGGACAAATGCAAGCCTTGTAAAATTACTCCAAGCCACGTCGCTGACATCTGAAGCTGTGATAAAATCGTTAGGGATGGCTCTTTCCACTCTATCCATCCATCATATGATGTCATAACCAACTACGCAACATGTAGAATGGCATATAATCAATGACGCCATCCTATCATGGATGACGTAGATACGTACGTCACGAACGCATAATTGAAGACGAACTATGCCTTGCTATACAAATTGTATGTCTTTATTACATCTGTTGAATATTTTGAAACTAATTTGACTGGGTGCTGTTACAAAATATTCAACAGCTTACCTGTATAGTTTTCAGGAAATTGATATAGTCAGACCGATCGATCCCATCACCGCGAAGTGTGGGTGGAGCTTAGCTAGAGGTGGCCGGGTAATAGCTAAAACTGGAAATGTCCATTGATCGGCAACCTGTAGCATAGCTTTGCTGCTGCTGATTGTGGTGGCATGCACGTGCGCGCATAATGTAGTGCAAATAAATAAATCTTACCATATGATGATAAAATTTCATATACATTAATATAATAATTTAAATTTTGAAATTCAAATAAAGACACATATCCCTTATTCAAATTCACAACAAAAGATAAATTAATTTATACGAATGAAATCATCATATGCTAAGATTTGTTTCATTTCATTACATTGAGAAAGATATACACCATTAACAATTTTAATGCACTCGGATGAGGGCAGATATCTGTTATGGGCGAATGTGACTTGGACAATGTAGACACAATGGCGGTGTCATCTACATAGACCATGGTGGTAGAGTCGTCATGGCTTGCCATGGATCATAGCAACGTGTCTATACAGAGATTGAAAATAAGATGGGCTCACCACGCACCATTGAGGAAGACCAACCTGTGTGTGTGTGTGTGTGTGTGTGTGTGTGTGTGTGTGTGTGTGTGTGTGTGTGTGTGTGTGTGTGTGTGTGTGTGTGTGTGTGTGTGTGTGTGTGTGTGTGTGTGTGTGTGTGTGTGTGTGTGTGTGTGTGTGTGTGTGTGTGTGTGTGTGTGTGTGTGTGTGTGTGTGTGTGTGTGTGTGTGTGTGTGTGTGTGTGTGTGTGTGTGTGTGTGTGTGTGTGTGTGTGTGTGTGTGTGTGTGTGTGTGTGTGTGTGTGTGTGTGTGTGTGTGTGTGTGTGTGTGTGTGTGTGTGTGTGTGTGTGTGTGTGTGTGTGTGTGTGTGTGTGTGTGTGTGTGTGTGTGTGTGTGTGTGTGTGTGTGTGTGTGTGTGTGTGTGTGTGTGTGTGTGTGTGTGTGTGTGTGTGTGTGTGTGTGTGTGTGTGTGTGTGTGTGTGTGTGTGTGTGTGTGTGTGTGTGTGTGTGTGTGTGTGTGTGTGTGTGTGTGTGTGTGTGTGTGTGTGTGTGTGTGTGTGTGTGTGTGTGTGTGTGTGTGTGTGTGTGTGTGTGTGTGTGTGTGTGTGTGTGTGTGTGTGTGTGTGTGTGTGTGTGTGTGTGTGTGTGTGTGTGTGTGTGTGTGTGTGTGTGTGTGTGTGTGTGTGTGTGTGTGTGTGTGTGTGTGTGTGTGTGTGTGTGTGTGTGTGTGTGTGTGTGTGTGTGTGTGTGTGTGTGTGTGTGTGTGTGTGTGTGTGTGTGTGTGTGTGTGTGTGTGTGTGTGTGTGTGTGTGTGTGTGTGTGTGTGTGTGTGTGTGTGTGTGTGTGTGTGTGTGTGTGTGTGTGTGTGTGTGTGTGTGTGTGTGTGTGTGTGTGTGTGTGTGTGTGTGTGTGTGTGTGTGTGTGTGTGTGTGTGTGTGTGTGTGTGTGTGTGTGTGTGTGTGTGTGTGTGTGTGTGTGTGTGTGTGTGTGTGTGTGTGTGTGTGTGTGTGTGTGTGTGTGTGTGTGTGTGTGTGTGTGTGTGTGTGTGTGTGTGTGTGTGTGTGTGTGTGTGTGTGTGTGTGTGTGTGTGTGTGTGTGTGTGTGTGTGTGTGTGTGTGTGTGTGTGTGTGTGTGTGTGTGTGTGTGTGTGTGTGTGTGTGTGTGTGTGTGTGTGTGTGTGTGTGTGTGTGTGTGTGTGTGTGTGTGTGTGTGTGTGTGTGTGTGTGTGTGTGTGTGTGTGTGTGTGTGTGTGTGTGTGTGTGTGTGTGTGTGTGTGTGGGTGGGTGGGTGGGTGGGTGGGTGGGTGGGTGGGTGGGTGGGTGGGTGGGTGGGTGTGTGTGTGTGTGTGTATGGCCCCTGGGGATGTTGGCTCTAAGGGATATTAAGATCATATCACATATTGCACATGGCATACCCCTCAAGAAGCTGGCTCTAACTGGGTATTGAACCCACCATCGCACAAGTCATGTTGTATACCCCATGGGAATGCTGGCACTAAATGAGCATTCAGACTGTCTCACATGATGTAGATCGTTTGGCCCCTGGGCTGAGGATGCTCTCCCTAACTGACCATTCAGACACTATCACACGAGGCTGAATGTATACCAACTATGGACGCTGGGTCTAAATCTGGTAGTTTGGACATTATGTTACAACTTATTAACACTCACACAACAAAGTCGTTGGCACAAAGGCCAAAACATCCATGGCTAGTAGCACGCTGAAACATAAAATTCGGATCCTGACATTAATGCTTGCCACAATGATATAGTCAGTGAGACAGACTACTCTGGAGTTGACAATGACTATGCCATTTATTGCTCGATAGGATAAATCATTGTACGTATGCCCAAGCCAATGCCCTTTTACAATTCTACAAGATACAGCAGCCAACCAATCTCTTAAGTTGTATTCTATTTTCAAATCACTCTTATAATAAGATCCCAATTCATGCCGTATACATGGAGGTCTTACAAGTTCTCTCTATACCATACAGATACGCACTGGCAACTTAGCATACAGCATTTGGATACGAGATAAATTACCAACTAAACACATTTCTCTGATATTAGGCAATATTCCGGATAACACTCACCTTAGCTCTGAATCAACAGAAAAAGTGTAATATCACGCAGCCAGTAAGAAGACGATACACTACCCCCCCCCCCCTCAGAGTGCTGCCTAATGTGTCTGATAACACAAGACTTAATCCAGCTGGAGAGGAAATGGACTTCACTGACTGTTCCCTGTGAACCGTGACACATATCCATCACCAAAGTTATGGAACAGGTGATGCCATCATGGGACTCGGTCATGATACATCAACACATAAACACACTTATAAATGTGTTATGTTGTAGGCAACGCTAAGCTTGAGTTCAGCCTTGGGTAGCCTGCACATATACAAGAGAGAAATACAGATTTAAGGCATATAGGCCCCTGCGTTAAGGACACAGATGGCCATCTTAATTACTGGATGTTTTACTGGTAGCAGGATGGTATCAAATTCACGCTGTGAAGTGCAAAACTCCTTAATCTGTTACAAATTGTCGAACAAGTTGCATTGCCATTTGTGTGTTAAAGTATTTGATACTGCCCATAATAATCCAATTTGTGGATGCTACTTAGGAAAAAAGGTAATATCCAACATTACTCATAATCTCTATCGGTCAAAGATCCATGGTGATGTGGAAAAATGGTGCACATCTTCCCATATGTGTCAGGTAGTTGGCGAGTCAAATCAGCTCATCCCTCCAGCACGATTAATGCTAATCCCATCATTGCTTGTCTACCAGGTTCCCACAACCTATAGCACTAAGAAATATCATAGCCAAATACATGGTAAAATCTTTAATAAAGTTCTTTGCACTATTTGGCTTACCACATCAAATGTGTTTGCTCAGGATTGTGAGGGACGTGGTAATAAGCACATTAAGTCTACCATATACCATCCTAAATCGCAGGGCAAATTACAGGATTTGAAGCATAGTTTAAAATTTATGCCTAAAAGTATTGACATGAAAGCATGCGGGACTGGAATGTACAGAGCATCATGTTAATGTTTAAACACAATGAACTTGTTTTCAATCAGGTAGTTCACAGTCCATTAGCTGTGTTAAAGGAACACTCATTATCGATTAAAATAATCATAGTCTAATAGATTGTATCACAGATCTGCGCACACGCTTGCAAAATATTAAACAACGCACAGGTGAAAATATGAAGTTAAGACTACAGGATAAAAAATTGTGGTTGGCAGGAATTTTTGTGAGACAGACTTTGACATTAGTGACAATGTGCTACACACGACAACAATGGTAAATAACCCATTGTAAGCCAAATATGAAGGCCCATATGTTAATGCAAGTTGTGATGGAGAGTAATTACTGCATAAAGACACCTAGTAACACGAAGGCCACACAGACTGCCGTAGAATTTTGCATCGCAAATATATTAATGAAGGTCATTTTAAACTCTGTAAAAGTGTATTCATTGTACATGTGAATTCTAATGCATTCAATTTAGATTCGCATCAGCATCGTCAAAAATAATCAAACGAAATCAAACCAAATGCAGTTACTAGATCACCAAAATCACTGTCTTCCTTCAGTGAACATTGCAGTTATAATTTTACATCAATTTCATTTTCCCTTTAAAGGGGCATACTTGTAAATAGATCTAAATGGCCATAACTGACCGATATCACCTTTTGCCAGAAGAAATGGAGACACCAAGCTGAGTGTACGAGTCAAGTCAGTGAAGTCTGTAGAGTTTGAGACATCAATCGGCTCCCTATAGGGAGGTGGTCTATCTCATGTACTTTTCACCTACTACCTTGCAGCCACATTGAAGTTTGTGTGGGAAAGTTTCACAAGACCAAACTCTCAGTGTCAATACTGGGCATGCTGCTAGAGATGGAATATGCTGACGATGTGTGGCCTTCATAGATGAAGAAAAGAAACCCCTTCACGACCTTCTCCCAATAGCTGCAATCAAACTAAAAATTGAGAATCTCTTTATGAATGAATCCAAAACAGAGATCACCCACATATACCTATCGACAAAGCATGAAACTAAAGAAAATGACGACCCACTTCGTGGCGGCGAACCATGGAAGAAAAGTAAACTCCTGGGCTCACTGCTTTGCCGTACTGCTGACATTTCTGTAGGGTGTGTCAGTGGGAACATAGCTTTCCAGTCCTTCTGGAAGCTATGGATTCGTAGATCAAAGATGCCCTTGATAAAGAGGCTACGTTTATACAATGCAACCTGCGTATCCTTGATGCTGTTTAGCTGTAACAGCTGGGTAGCTCCAAAGGCAGCTCTAGACAAACTCGATGCCTGCCACCGCAAACACCTATGCACCATCATGGACACCGATGGCCAGACAGCATAATTTCCAACTGTAGCTTGCGGTGTAGTGTCGGGCCATTCCAGTGTCTGGTGTTGACTTGCCGTGCCGCATGTGCATGACGAGTGATGATGCTGGTTAGCTTCCGGTCTCGGGGTTATGGATCCCGTGCGGTACTACCCTACGGGTAACAAAGACCGGCTCCTAAGGCCGGTGGAACTCAATCATTCCGGTGGGGCCATGTGACCATTGCCACGAACATTGAACACCACAGTCTCATCCCAAGAGTTTGTGTCACCAGTATGCCGGTCCATAGAAATTTCGTGATCTATGGACTTACAAGATTTGATTGGTGACCTAGTTAAAATAAGTCTATACAATGATTTTACCTGAAACAGACCGTCACGTATGCTAGATAAAAATGAGCATACGAAAATACAAGACATAGAGACAGCCTGATGAACTTTTAAACATGGGGCTCCCGGAGGTACGAGACAGACTCGTAGGTCCGCAGAGGTATCCCCGCAAGGGAGGCTCCCGTACACGAGGTAGCTAATTAACTTAATATAAGCTATTATACCTCTAAGCTGAAAGGAAAGAAAATTATCTTTTATAGTGTCAAAAAGCCATGTGCCTCACACGGGCACTACTCCTAGTGCTAGCTTGGGTGAGGCGTATTAGCTTCGCATGGGCCGTCGCCACTGAATCCTTGCGGGAGGCAAGTGCCTCGCGTGGCCCTCCGTCACAGAAAAAATGCTGCCACCACTTAAAGCAGGAGAAGAGTACTTGCCAAAAACGGGGCCTACTCTAATATTCAACCAAAATGCTGTAAAGAAAAGACCATACCTAGCGAAATTATGACTATAAGATTGCGTGCTGTTTTATGTGAAGACGGGACGAGCGATTCCCGAAGGATTCCCACATCACCGTATTATGTAGCTTCCAACATGCTGAATTAGCAGTTACCACTTTTTTTATGCGGGCCTTCTTCTATGCCTAACCTAACATTTAGTTTTTAGAGACAGGAACTATTTTAGGCCACAATTGGCTGGCGTCTACCTAACTTTTAGATACGCCTGTCATTGAGACTGGATGCCCTAAGACATCAATACTGAAGACAGCGTGCATACATGTTACCTCACAAGATCTCCGAACTGGGTAAGAATCCGGACATCTTGCTCCGTAACCACACAAAACGTCACAGGACATTGGTCACTTTTTACAAAAGCAGGTTCAGGCAACTGATCTATCGTTACGGTGGGGGTAAGAGAGACGACT
This sequence comes from Chaetoderma sp. LZ-2023a, assembly GCA_034401795.1. Classification (NCBI taxonomy): domain Eukaryota; kingdom Metazoa; phylum Mollusca; class Caudofoveata; order Chaetodermatida; family Chaetodermatidae; genus Chaetoderma; species Chaetoderma sp. LZ-2023a. Next base: position 28,932,028 of record CM067359.1, on the reverse strand, counting down.
ACCCACCTTGAATGTCCTTCCAGTGAGGGCGTGGCAGATCTTAATATCATGCCCAGACATTCTTGCGGAATTCGGTGGGGATGCGCATCTGGCCCGTCACCAGGTCCTACAGAGCTATCTGTTTAACCTGACGTTAGGTTTAAATGCAAGTTGCCCAGTTATGCACTGCGGTGCGGGAGGATTATCCAGCAGATAAAAGAAAATAACGATTAAGATATGGTTTCACAGTGCTTCCTACCTTGGCAAGGATAACTAACTACTGGGTATCAGAAGATATGCGTGAAATGTGTGTGACACCACACCCTGGCCATCACTGCTCGGAAACCCCAATAGTTTCCCAGGGTCGGATCAGTCCATGGTGCAGATAGGGACATCCAAACAATTAAGAAGCCATAAGGCTTAGTGGAACATGAAGAGAGACAATAACTTATAAATATGAGGCCATTAGGTATGTTGGCCAATTTTACACAATCTTGCCGGAGTGCGGGGCTAAATTTTCGCAACTACCGGAAAAGAGGTGTACACTATGTGTCTCCTAACGAAGAAATTGTCTCTAATCTTATTAAACCTATCCTATCGAGCTGAATAGAAAGGCTTTTAGTCGGTAGCATGCCAGGCTCAACATAGTTATAGCACGGACATCGACTTCAGTGAAAAATTGTTGGTGGCGGGAGAACGTGCTGAATATATAAATGTTGCTCTATAGTGTTTCCTACGTACACTGCAGTCCTATTTTTCTATAAATAAACAGAACATATGAACTGATGGCTACTTGCCATATATAAAACTAACCAGAACAAGCAATACAATGTGATATGATCAGAATAATATATAAAGTACAGGTTGAGGAACCTACTACGGTGCGGTTAGTAAAAACAGCTTATAGAAAATAAAAATAACTATAAACAGATACAGAAATTATAACTAGCGGTCTTACGACCGCTATGGTGCCTTTTAGTCATCGGGACCGTTTATACAAACAAAGTATAAAGATTAAAAATATAACTAACGGAATAATTAAAATATTAAGTATAGTTACTTGAATAATCGGTAGCCATTCTTAAGCATGGGCTATCGTGTTACTGAAATTGATACGTCATCCTTGGTGTGACGTGAGTGGACGCATTCTCTGGAAGCTGGAAAGTTCCCGCATGTCGGTTCCTGCAAACAGCATTTCCACATGTAGTCCAGGACGGGAGCTGATCGAACTCAGGACTGTAATCACAATATAGAATGTCTAACGAGTCGTCAGTACGTAATACCATAACATCACTGCTAGGAAGAAAGTTCACATACACTGATGGTATGGATGGAAGTTGATAACAACCCGTTCAGAGGGGGTGGGGGGGGGTTGTTGAATACGGATGAAGATACATAACTAAGCTTAACGGTGTGGGGTACGTCAGTTAGCTCTTAAGACGTACCGGGCAAAGATTACTTTCTGCGGTCAAAAAGTTAAAATAAACCTGCACGACATCAGTGCTGGGAAGGTTGGATAACCACTTTTTGGCGTGGCTGGCAGATCCGGCGACTCATCCACCAAAGAACATCGCTGCCTCTACATCTGAAGAATCACATATTCAGGCCAGGAAAGGCCTCACCGCAAGTTTGTGTTCCGAGTTAGTTCTTGATGCATTCGTGAACAATGTTCAAAAGTTCCAAAAATGCTCTCGCACAATCGGGAGATACAAAATTGCTTTTAGTGCGGTGGGTTGGATTGCTGCTGTGGCTACGGAAGAGAAACCTCCCGAGACCGAAGTGATCTGCTTAATGCCTGTCTTGCTGATAGTAGCTGCATACACATCCAACCTATTCGGCCCCTGGCCGAGGATGCTCTCGAGTTCGTTCGTTCGTTCGTTCAATTGGTATTTATTGGCCGCTCACACCTAGATGTATTTGGGCCATGACACACTCTTAGAGGTGCTTCCCCGAAGGGTTGCGTTGCTTCCCCGAAGGGTTGCTCTAAATAAATGAAAACTGAAATAAGTCGAAAAATTAAGTTGTTGCTGGGGGTGTGTTGCCTGATGTTTCCTAATGTATTGTAGTTGGCTAGTGTCTATGTTGTATGCAGTGTTGAGGAAGGGGTGGGAGGGGGAATTATTTTATTTCTCAAGGTGGTGGGGTGGGGCTGGAGGGCAGTCTGTAAAATAAAATCTCAGAATTAGAAATCAGGACAATTTAAAAATAAAAAATATTATGATGAAACTGAATGATAATACTATCAACTGAGAAGAAACAAATTAACATAATGGCATGTGATTAACTGAATAAGAAACGGGAAGAAGAAACTAAAGATCTAGTGTGTGCAGAAATTAGGACCTGAGTTACTAACTTAGAATTATAACCTGTTGCCGTTTGAAATGATAAATTGATTGAGTGTTGCTGTTTAGATATTGATGGGCCTAGTCATTGTCCGTCATCAGTCAAGGCGCAGGCTGCGAAGAAGGCTGTTCTCTTATATTTGTGCAGATTGGTTGTGAAGGAGAGCTTCAGCATTTACACCGACAGGGATGGTGATCTCTCGAGCAAGGCCATGTCGATCGCGAAGGTGTGGATCTCATCAGGCATGGGAGGCAGTTTTTTTTGTTTTTTTCCCCCAGTCTCCAATCGTCAGGGTTACAGATCTCGTCTCCATCTCAGTTCGTTCGCGGAGTCTTTCCCAGGTCAGACAGCACGTCTTTCAGCAGAAGAACCGACCACTCATCGACTACACTCGACCAACAGCATCCTTTTAGGGCGGATTTGGCAAATCTGCCTAATTTTTTATGTTACCCTTGTCCTTATGTGGCTATACACAAGTGCCTCTTTTTAGGTAAGTGTGTGTATACCCACATACAAACAAAAGTTGTTTTGACGGCTCATGGGCAGGGCCAATGGGCTTCGGCCCACTGGCCAAAGATTTCCATATCTATCCTGCCCCTGCACCTTTACATGTGCCAAATGTGTCCGAAAGCCTATCAGAAGTGTCACTTTCTGAGGGATTCCAACCCCAGTCCATGAGTTCTTTAACGTCCGATTTGCTTCAATGCTAATCAGACGGGACCAACTTCTTTACGTCCCTTCCGAAGGACGGTTAGTAGTTATTTTAGTTATGTTTTATTGTCTGTCCTTAGTGCAGTCAGACTTACCTTTTTTACACTGTATTTTCTGTATATGGTAGATGTTTTCTTGGCTTTTTTGTCCTATTGGGATGGCAGGCGTGGCTGGTTCGTGCAGTCCCATCCGCATGTAATGTGTTGTTATGAATAGGGGGTCATGTGGCTTTTGTACACAGGGTGCATAGTATTACCACTGGCAAATGAATGCCCGACCTCTACATGCACAACAGTATAATCGTTGTCACGTCCCTTTTCAGTTTTCTTTCGTGGCTGATGTAGGGGGTCTGGCTTTTGTACGCAGAGCGCATAGTATTACCATTGACAACTGAATGCCTGACCTCTTTGCGAACAGCAGTAAAATCGCTGTCACAACCCCTTAGCTGTTAGCTGGGTCGTAGTGCTTTCCGTGCCGCATTTTTAGTCGCGTAGGGGGGTCTGGCTTTTGTACGCAGAGCGCATAGTATTACCATTGACAACTGAATGCCTGACCTCTTTGCGAACAGCAGTAAAATCGCTGTCACAACCCCTTATCTGTTGGCTGGGTCGTAGTGATTTCCATGCCGCTTTTTTTTTCTTTTTTTTTTTTTTTTTTCCTTTTTCTTTTTAGTCGTGTAGGGGGTCTGGCTTTTTTACGCAGAGCGCATAGTATTACCATTGGCAACTGAATGCCTGACCTCTTTGTGTACAACAGTAAAGTCGTTGTCACAACCCCTTTTTTCTGTTAGTAGATCGTAGTGTTGTCTCTTTCGGTTGTTGCATCGTTGGGGGGTCTGGCTTTTTTACGCAGAGCGCATAGTATTACCATTGGCAATTGAATGCCTGACCTCTTTGTGAGCAGCAGTAAAATCGCTGTCACAACCCCTTTATTTTCGTGAATCAGGTGGCATTGAGTTCCATTTCTTTCTTTTGTCTTCAGTGTATGTTCTCTGGGCTTCAACCTTTGGGCGCATTAGACTGGCTTTCTTATGTTTTGGTCTGTCAGCCAGTCAGTTAATGTAATGAATCTTACCTTCATTCTTTCTAGGCCATCAATTTACCTACTCTGGCTTTCCTTACTTCTTCAGGTCTGTAATCCTCTTCCAGTATTTACTTACTTATGTGTATATCTGCATACGTCCTGTCATAGGTACTTACCTTTTTCGTTTTAATGTTGATGTTTATATATATTTATATATCTTGTCGTCTGTGGTCGGTCGATATCTATACAATTAGTCAGTCTACATAGTCTCTCAGTTGGTCGACCTATCGTCAGTCATTTTAGATTGTCAGGGCATCAGAGTCCATATTGATTTAGTCAGTCTAATTAGTTAGTCGGGCTACTCGGTCAGTCAGTCTTTCAGTTCTGGGTGTCTTAGAGCACTTCAATGTTATCATTTTCCGAGGGATTCCAACCTCAGTCCATGTGTTCTTTCACGTCCACTCAGCATAACCACTGGGCAGACGGGGCCAACTTCTTTACGTCCCTTCCGAAGGACGATTAGTAGTAAAGGTTAGCATTGTCATGTTCTGGTTCTCCGTCAGTTATTCTACCAAGTCATTCAGTCAAGTCAAGTCCTTTAAGTCAAGTCAAGTTAGTCAGGTCAAGTCCTTCAGTCAAGTCAAGTCATTCAGTCAAGAAGTCCAATCAAGTCATGTCATTCAGTCTAGTCAAGTTATTCAGTCAAGTCAAGTCAAATTATTCAGTCAAGTCATTTAGTCAAGTTAAGTTATTTAGTCAAGTAGGTATATTCAAGTCATGTCTTTCGGTCAAGTCAAGTCATTCAGTCAAGTCAAGTCATTCAGTCAAGTCAAGTCACTCGGTCAAGTAGATGCAGTCAAGTCATGTCATTCAGTCAAGTCAAGTCAAGTAGGTACAGTCAAGTCATTTGAGTCAAGTCAGGTCAAGTCAAGTCAGGTCATTCAGTCAAGTAGGTACAGTCAAGTCAAGTCAGTCGGTCAGGTCAAGTCAAGTCATTCAGTCAAGTAGGTGCAGTCTAGTCAAGTCATGTCATTCAGTCAAGTCAAGTCGGTACAGTCAAGTCAAGTCATGTCATTCAGTCAAGTCATGTCATTCAGTCAAGTCAAGTTATTCGGTCAAGTAGGTACAGTCAAGTCAAGTCGTCATTCAGTCAAGTCAAGTCCTGTCATTCAGTCAAGTCAAGTTATTCAGTCAAGTAGGTACAGTCAAGTCAAGTCATTCAGTTAAGTCAAGTCATTCAGTCAAGTAGGTACAGTCAAGTCATTTAGTCGAGTCAAGTCATTCAGTCAAGTCAAGTCGAGTCATTCAGTCAAGTCAAATCATTCAGTCAAGTAGGTGCATTCAAGTCAAGTCATGTCATTCAGTCAAGTCAAGTAGGTACAGTCAAGTCAAGTCATTCAGTCAAGTCATGTCATTCAGTCAAGTCAAGTAGGTACAGTCAAGTCATTCAGTCAAGTCAAGTAGGCACAGTCAAGTCAAGTCATTTAAGTCAAGTCAAGTCATTCAGTCAAGTAGGTACAGTCAAGTCAAGTCATTCAGTCAAGTAGGTACAGTCAAGTCAAGTCATTCAGTCAAGTCAAGTCCTGTCATTCAGTCAAGTAGGTACAGTCAAGTCAAGTCATTCAGTCAAGTAGGTACAGTCAAGTCAAGTCATTCAGTCAAGTCAAGTCAAGTCAAGTCATTCAGTCAAGTTAAGTAGGTGCAGTTAAGTCATTCAGTCAAGTCAAGTCAAGCTATTCAGTCAAGTAGGTACAGTCACGTCATTTAGTCAAGTCATGTCATTCAGTCAAGTCAAGTCATTCAGTCAAGTCAAGTAGGTACAGTCATGTCATTCAGTCAAGTCAAGTCTTTCAGTCAAGTAGGTACAGTCAAGTCAAGTTATTAAGTCAAGTCAAGTAGGTACAATCAAGTCAAGTCATTCAGTCAAGTTAAGTCAAGTCATTCAGTCAAGTCAAGTCATTCAGTCAAGTAGGTCAAGTCATTCAGTCAGGTAGGTACAGTCAAGTCAAGTTATTCAGTCAGTCAAATCATTTAAGTCAAGTGAAGTTATTCAGTCAAGTCATGTCATTCAGTAAAGTCAAGTCAAGTCGTTCAGTCAAGTCAAGTCAAGTTATTCAGTCAAGTCAAGCCAGGTCATTCAGTCAAGTCAAGTCATTCAGTTAAGTCAAGTCAAGTCATTCAGTCAAGTCAAGTTATTCAGTCAAGTCAAGTCAAGTAGGTACAGTCAAGTCATTTAGTCAAGTCATGTCATTCAGTCAAGTCAAGTCATTCCATTCAGTCAAGTCAAGTCATGTCATTCAGTCAAGTAGGTACAGTCAAGTCATTCAGTCAATTAAGTCCAGTCAAGTCATCACTCAATTCAAGTCATTAAGTCAAGTAGGTACAGTCAAGTCAAGTCTCTCGGTCAAGTCATGTCATTCAGCCAAGTCAAGTTATTCAGTCAAGTCAAGTCATTCAGTCAAGTAGGTACAGTACAGTCAAGTCAAGTCAGTCCCTTTAAGTCAAGTCATGTCATTCAGTCAAGTCAGGTCAAGCCATTCAGTCAAGTCAAGTCAAGTCATTCAGTCAAGTAGGTCCAATCGAGTCAAGTCAAGTCATGTCATTCAGTCTAGTCAAGTCAAATTATTCATTCAAGTCAAGTCATTTAGTCAAATAGGTAGAGTCAAGTCATGTCATTCGGTCAAGTCATGTCATTCAGTCAAGTCAAGTCAAGTAGGTACAGTCAAGTCAAGTCTCTCGGTCCAGTCATGTCATTCAGTCAAGTCAAGTCATTCAGTCAAGTGGGTACAGTCAAGTCAAGTCATTCAGTCAATTCCAGTCATTTAAGTAAAGTCATGTCATTCAGTCAAGTTATGTCATTCAGTCAAGTCATTCAGTCAAGTAGGTACGGTCAAGTCAAGTCATTCAGGTCACTCTGTCAAGTCAAGTCACGTCATTCAGTCAAGTCAAGTCAAGTCAGGTCATTCAGTCAATTCCAGTCATGTCATTCAGTCAAGTAGGTACATTCAGGCCAAGTCAAGTCACTCGGTCAAGTCATTTAAGTCATGTCATTCAGTCAAGTAGGTCAAGTCAAGTCACTCGGTCAAGTCAAGTCATTCAGTCAAGACAAGTTATTCAGTCAAGTCAAGTCATTCAGTCAAGTAGGTATAGTCAAGTCACTCGGTCAGTTCAAGTCATTCAGTCAAGTCAATTCATTCATACAAGTCAAGTCATTTAAGTCATATCATTCAATCAAGTCAAGTAAGTCATCAAGTCAAGTTATTCAGTCAAGTCATTTAAGTCAAGCCATGTTATTTAGTCAAGTCATGTCATTCAGGTCAAGTCATTCAGTCAATTAAGTCCATTTAAGTCATCAATCAGGTCAAGTCAAGTCAAGTCATTTAGTCAAGTAGGTACAGTCAAGTCAAGTCATTTAGTCAAGTAGGTACAGTCAAGTCAAGTCATTTAGCCAAGTAAGTCCAGTCAGTCAGTCAATTCATTAAGTCAGTCATTTAAGTCAAGTCATTCATTCAAGTCAATTCATTCCGTCTAGTCAAGTCATTCCCGTCTAGTCAAGTCGAGTCATTCAGTCAAGTCGAGTCATTCAGTCAAGTCGAGTTAAGTCAAGTCATTCAGTCAAGTCAGGTCATTCAGTCTAGTCATGTCATTCAGTCAAGTCAAATAAGTCTAGTCAGTCAAATAAGTCCAGTCATTCAATCAAGTCATTCAGTCAAGTCAGAGAGTCCAGTCAGTCAAGAAAGTCCAGTCAGTCAAGACAGTCCAGTCAGTCAAGACAAGTCATTCGGTCAAGTCAAGTCATTCAGTCAAGTCAATTCATTCAGTCTAGTCACGTCATTCAGTCAAGTAAATCCAGTCAGTTAAGTAAGTCAAGTCATTCAGTCAAGTAGGTCTAGTCAGTCAAGTGAGTCCAGTCAGTCAAGTGAGTCCAGTCAGTCAAGTAAGTCCAGTCCGTCAAGTAAGTCCAGTCAATCAGTCAAGTCAAGTCGATTCATTCAGTCAGTCAAGTCAAGTCAAGCCATTCAGTCAGGTAAGTCCAGTCACTCATGTAAGTCCAGTCAGTCAATTAGGTCCAGTCAGTCAGGTAAATCCAGTCAGTCAAGTAAGTCCAGTCAGTCACGTAGGTTCAGTCAGTCAAGTCATTCAGTCAGGTCAAGTCATTCAGTCCAGTCACGTCATTCAGTCAGTATGTCCAGTTAGTCAAGTAAAACCAGTCAGTTAAGTATGTCCAGTCAGTCAAGTAAGTCCCGTCAGTCAGGTAAGTCCAGTCAGTCAAATAACTCCAGTCAGTCAAGTAAGTCCAGTCAGTCAAGAAAGTCCAGTCAGTCAAGAAAGTCCAGTCAGTCACGTAAGTTCAGTCAGTCAGTCAGGCCACTCGAGTCATTCAGTCAAGTCAAGTCATTCAGTCTAGTCACGTCATTCAGTCAAGTCAAGTCAGTCAAACAAATCCAGTCAGTCAAGTGCGTCCCGTCAGTCAGGTAAGTTCAATCAGTCAAATAAGCAGTCAATTCTTCCAGTCAAGTCACGTCATTCAGTCAAGTTAAGTCAGGTAAATCCCGTTAGTTAAGTAAGTACAGTCAGTCAAGTCAAGTCAGTCAAGTCAAGTCGCTCAGTTAAGTTAAATCAATTTATTCAGTCTATTCAAGTCCAGTCATTCAGCCAAGTCAAGTCATTTAGTCAAGTCAAGTCAAGTCGTTCAGTCTAGTCACGTCATTCAGTCAGATAAGTCTAGTCAGTCAAGTAAGTCCAGTCAGTCCAGTCAGTCAAGTGAGTCCAGTCAGTCAAGTAAGTCCAGTCAGTTAAGTAAGTCCAGTCGGTCAAGTCCAGTCTTTCAGTCAATTCAAGTCGTTCAGTTAAGTCAAGTCATCCAAGTCAAGTCAAGTCATTCAGTCAGGTCAGGTAAGTCCAGTCAGTTGAGGAAGTCCAGTCAGTCAGGTAAGTCCAGTACATCAGGGAAGTCCGGTCAGTCAGTCAAGGAAGTCCAGTAAGTTATTCAAGTCATTTAAGTCAAGTCATGTCATTCAGTCAAGTCAAGTCAAGTCATTCAGTCAAGTAGGTGTAGTCAAGTCATGTCATTCAGTCAAGTCAAGTCATCAGTCAATTCAAGTCATTAAGTCAGGTCAAATTATTCAGTCAAGTCATGTCATTCAGTCCAGTAAGTCAAGTCATTCAGTCAAGTAGGTACAGTACAGTCAAGTCAAGTCATTTAGTTATGTCCAGTCAAGTCATGTCATTCAGTCCAGTAAGTAAAGTCAAGTCATGTCATTCAGTCTAGTCAAGTCATTTAGTCAAGTAGGTACAGTCAAGTCAAGTCTCTCGGTCAAGTCATGTCATTCAGCCAAGTCAAGTTATTCAGTCAAGTCAAGTCAGGTCATTCAGTCAAGTCAAGTCAAGTCATTCAGTCAAGTCAAGTCAAGTCATTCAGTCAAGTCAAGTTAGTCAGGTCAAGTCATTCAGTCAAGTCAAATCAAGTCATTCAGTCAAGTAAGTCCAATCAAGTCATCAATCAAGTCATGTCATGTCATTCAGTCTAGTCAAGTCAGGTCAAATTATTCAGTCAATTCAAGTTATTTAGTCAAGTAGGTATAGTCAAGTCATGTCATTCGGTCAAGTCAAGTCAAGTCATTTAAGTCCTGTCACTCGGTCAAGTCAAGTCAGGTAGGTGCAGTCAAGTCAAGTCATTCAGTCAAGTAGGTACAGTCAAGTTAAGTCATTAAGTCAAGTCATGTCATTCAGTCAAGTCAAGTCATTCAGTCAAGTAGGTAGTCAAGTCAAGTCACTCGGTCAAGTCAAGTCATTAGGTCAAATCAAGTAGGTACAGTCAAGTCAAGTCATTCAGTCAAGTCAAGTCAAGTCAAGTCATTCAGTCAAGTAGGTACAGTCAAGTCAAGTCATTCAGTCAATTCAAGTCATTTAAGTCAAGTCATGTCATTCAGTCAAGTCATGTAGTCAAGTTATGTCATTCAGTCAAGTCAAGTCATTTAGTCAAGTCAAGTCATTCAGTCAAGTAGGTACAGTCAAGTCAAGTCATTCAGGTCACTCTGTCAAGTCAAGTCACTCTGTCAAGTCAAGTCAAGTCATTCGGTCAAGTCATTCATTCAAGTCAAGTCATTTAAGTCAAGTCAAGTCACTCGGTCAAGTCAGGTCATTCAGTCAAGTCCAGTCATGTCATTCAGTCAAGTCAAGTCATTTAGTCAAGTAGGTACATTCAGGTCAAGTCAAGTCACTCGGTCAAGTCATTTAAGTCAAGTCAAGTCATTCAGTCAAGTCCAGTCATGTCATTCAGTCCAGTCAAGTCATTTAGTCAAGTCAAGTCATTCAGTCAAGTCAAGTCATTCAGTCAAGTTGGTACAGTCAAGTCATTCAGTCAAGTCACTCGGTCAGTTCAAGTCATTCATTCAAATCAATTCATTCATACAAGTCAAGTCATTTAAGTCATATCATTCAGTCAAGTCATATCATTCAGTCATCAAGTCAAGTCAAGTTATTCAGTCAAGTCAAGTCATTTAGTCAAGTCAAGTCATTTAAGTCAGGCCATGTTATTTAGTCAAGTCATGTCATTCAGGTCAAGTTATTCAGTCAATTAAGTCCAGTCAAGTCATCAATCAGGTCATGTCATTCAGTCAAGTTATGTCATTCAGTCAAGTCAAGTCATTTAGTCAAGTAGGTACAGTCAAGTCAAGTCATTTAGTCAAGTAGGTACAGTCAAGTCAAGTCATTTAGCCAAGTAAGTCCAGTCAGTCAGTCAATTCATTAAGTCAGTCAGTTTAGTCAAGTCATTCATTCAAGTCAATTCATTCCGTTTAGTCAAGTCATTCCCGTCTAGTCAAGTCATTCAGTTAAGTCGAGTCATTCAGTCAAGTCGAGTCATTTAGTCAAGTCGAGTTAAGTCAAGTCATTCAGTCAAGTCAGTTCATTCAGTCAAGTCAAATAAGTCCAGTCAGTCAAATAAGTCACATAAGTCCAGTCATTCAATCAAGTCATTCAGTCAAGTCAAGAGTCCAGTCAGTCAAGACTGTCCAGTCAGTCAAGACAAGTCATTCGGTCAAGTCAAGTCATTTCATTCAGTCTAGTCACGTCATTCAGTCAAGTAAATCCAGTCAGTTAAGTAAGTCAAGTCATTCAGTCAAGTAAGTCTAGTCAGTCAAGTCTTTCAGTCAATTCAAGTCGTTCAGTTAAGTCAAGTCATGTCATTCAGTCAAGTCATTCAGTCAGGTAAGTCCAGTCAGTCAGGTAAGTCCAGTCCATCAAGGAAGTCCGGTCAGTCAAGGAAGCCCAGTAAGTTATTCAAGTCATTCAGTCAGGTCAAGTCAAGTCATTCAGTCAAGTAAGTCCAGTCAGTCAAGGAAGTCCAGTCAAGTCAAGTCATTACGTCACATCAAGTCATTCAGTCACGTCAAGTCATTCGGTCAAGTCAAGTCATTCAGTAAAGTAAGTCATTCAGAAAATGGCTGATCTGCCGTAAAGCTAGTCTGCTGGGAAGAGGTTAGCATTGTCAGTTTCCAAGTTTCCAGTTTTCAGTCATTCTACCAAGTTATTCAGTCAGTCAGTCTAATACAATCTTTCTAACTAGTTAGTGAATCTATACAGTCATTTTAACTTGTTATTAATCCTATATAGTCAGTCAGTTTGCATATTACGTCAGTCCATCGGTTGTTTGTTCTATATAGTTGTTCAGTCAGTCAGTCTGTCTGTTGGTCGTTCGGTCAGTCAGTATTATCCTACATGGTTAGTCAGTCTATATAGTCCATCAGTTGATTAATCTGCCCAGTCGGGTAATCATTCAGTCAGCTTGCACAGTCAGGTAGTCAGTCTATCTTGTTAGTCAGTTTGCACCGTAAGTCGGTCTGTCAGCCGGCCGGCTGGTCAGTCAGTCATTCATTTGACATATTCCTGTAGTCTATACAGTCCGTTGTTCAGCATAGTCAATCATTCAGTGGGTTAATTTACTGTCAGTCAAGTCACATTCTATACAGTTAGTCAAATACATAGTCTACATGTTCAGCGAGTCAGTCAGTCTATATATTGTGTCAGCCTCAGTGGTCAGTTAGTCTACACAGTCAGTCTGTCGGTTTTTCCAGTCTGTCCGTTAGTCTATCTACAGTCAGTTCATCCGTCTACATCTTTTGTTCGTTGGTCAATTTAGATAGTCAGTCCATTTGGGCAGTTGGTCAGTTTGTATTGTCATTTATTTGGTCCGTCTACTTACGTGGTCGGTCCATCATTCTTTTAAGTAGGGATTCGGTCTATACAGTTAGTTAGTCTGTCTGTTTCTACAGTCAGTCAGTCGGTTTCTCCAAGTTGTTATTTCTTTTGATTTCCCTGTTTATTTGTGTTTCGTTTGGATTGTATGTCTTATATCTTACTTTGTTACTGTTCATATTATTTTGGTTTGTTTTAGGTTTGTTTATGTCTCTCTTATTTGTTCCGTTTATTCTATCCCTAGGTAGATTTACATATTTTATAGTTGTGTATTGTCTTTCTTTCGATTTTTATACTGACACCCGTGATCTTATAACGGGTACATTGTGTTTTTCATCTAGTGGAATATGATAGTGTATGCTGATTGTGTTGCTAAAATCTTAAGTGGTCAGTTTTGGGGAGGTTGGGGTCTATAATTCTTTGGTATACTTAGTTAGTACTTGAGTTTGGTTGGTTTTATTTTGTTTATTTAATATTATTTATTTTAATTTTAGCAGTGCATTGTTCAAAGGAAGCCAGATGGGGCCCTTTACAATTGAAGCATTTTGGGGGCGCCGAGCAATTTACTCCGTGGTATTTTTCGTCACAGGTTAGGCATCTCCTTTTACTTCTGCACTTTTTAGCTGTATGGTTGTATCTTTGGCATTTGAAACATCTATGTTGTTTCGATTGGATTTGAGGTAATATCCTGTATGATATTCTATTTATTATCACCCTGCTTGGTAAGGATTTTGAATTGAAAGTTAACTTTACTGTTTTCGTGGGGGTTCCTTCTTTTATGATTCTTCGCACTCTTATCACATGTTGCTTTTTTAGCTTTTTCCTAAGTATTTTCTCAGTATAGTGTTGAGGTATATTATTTATTAAGCCATCTGTTCCCTTTACGCGTAGTGGTTCTGTTACTATAAGGACATTCCATTTGTCTATAATTTCTATGGTTCTTAGTTTTTCTGCTTGTTCACATGTCTGACATTCAATTATTAGATCTTCCCCACTAGGCTCCATTCTTATCGGATCTCCTATTAGTTTTTTAAGTCTTGTGTATAGTTTAAGCATTGGGATTGTTGATGCTTTGAAACCTTTCCCCTTTACCCTCACTATTTTGGTCGTTTTCCCTTCCTCTTGGCTGTTCGCTCCGTTATTGTGAATCCGGGAGTTTACCCAGCTTTTTTTCTTTGCGTTTTCTGCCATTTAGGTTTCTATTTTTATATTGTTTTTATTTTTATTTTAGTATTTATTCATTAGGGGCTGTGTATGAACGGGAGCGCTCTGTTGATCTTGTTGCTTACATGTGAGTATACATCTACATACATGTATGGATCCAGATGTATATATATATATTTCCGCTTAGTTTCCTTATATATATCTATATATACCTTTTTTTTCCGTTGGCATATGCTTTCGTCTACTCTTCAATATATATGTATTCATATATGATCATGCCTTTGTATTATCGTATATATAGATATAGAGATATTATATAAATAAATAAATAAATAAATAAATAAATATATATATCGGTGTTTTCTTTCTTAGCCATCGAACATTCGTCTTTTCTATGTTATGTTATCTATATGTCCTTGTTTTAATATTTACAGATTTTTTTTTTGTTGTTTTTGGTGTTGTTTTTTTTTTTTTTTGTTTATCCATCTATATCTATCTTTTCCCCGATTTAGTGATGTATAGTTTAATATTGTTTTAAGATCTATTTGTCAGTACTGTTATCTATTCTGATGTTTTAGTAGTTGTTATTGTAATGCTACCTTCTGAAGTTCATTATCTTTAGCTGATCTAGCAGAAGCTCATTCCTTCTTGGTCAGCAGATTCATTCCTTCGAAGGATGGTTGAGGGTTTTATTTGCATCAAAAAGTTATTGTCCATTGGCTTGTGCGTCTGGTTTTCCTATGTAGACTCCGTGTGCTTCTGCATGAGTCCTTATCTGTGTGTGTGTCTGCATGCGCATGCGCTTTCATGTGTGTGAGTGTATAACCCACGTTTGTGTGTATATATATATATATATATATATGCGCTCATATTTTTTGTAGATAGATGTACTTATAAACAAACACATGCTCATCTACTATGTCCTCAGTATAATGTCTTATATATGTGCTAATATATATATATATATATTTTATTATATCCTGTTTATGTTTGTACTTTCCTCCCTATCTATCTATCGTTCATCCTTTCTATGGTGTATTATCTGTATGTATTCATTTTCGTATTTACACATTATTTGGTTGTTTTGTTTGTTTGTTGATCTATCTATATACATCTTTTTCTTCGATATTTGATGTTGTCATTGTTGTTATTATATTGTTATCCTCTGACGTTCAGAATCTTTACCTGTTCTAGCAGAAGCTTATTCCTTCTTGGCCAGTAGATTCCTTCCTTCAGGGGGTGATTGGGGTTATTTATGTGTGTTATTTTTATCAGTTATTGAGTTATATTTGCGTGTGTTTTCCTGGGTTCGTTCATTGGGGGTGTATGTGTGTGCGTGCACTTATCCTTGGTCTTGGAATGTTAGTTATATTAGTATTTCCTTCCTTATTTCTTTCTTGAACCTTTTCTCATATTCTAGTCTTATTATTATGTTTACAATAGATCATTCTGCCTCTAGATTGAGTTTTTGTCTTTTAGATGGGTTTTACAGCATTATATTGGTCCTTTTTCTGTTTTTTTAAGGATATATAATAATTCTTGTTTTATGTCTTCTTCTGGGCTTTTTAGGAGTAACCACAATGGGGTGTCTTTTAGATTTTTTTGGGTTATGATTACTTCCAAATTGTTTCTTGCACACTTATATTTTGGACATTCCAGCATCAAGTGTTGTAAGGTTTCTGGGATTTTGCATTGTTCACAGTTTGGACTTTTCTTTATTTTAAATTTGTATAGGATTTGGCTTACTCCTATTCGGTTCATTTTCATCAGTCTTAGGTTGACATCGTCCCTTCTTATACCTGCATGTTGTTTTGGTTTTCTGTTTACAGTTGTTGTATTCATATAGTACAATTTGCCTATATTCTTTTCTTCCCATTGTTTTTGCCATTTTTGGTTTACTATGTCTTTGACCATAGTATTTCCTTCCAGTTTTGAGAGTCCTATGTAGAATGTTTGTCCTTCTAGTCTACCTTTTTCTGCTGCCTTATCCGCCTTTTCATTCCCATCTATGTCTACATGACTAGGAACCCATGCTATCTCTACATTTTTCCCTTGTTTAACTATTTTTTCATGTTGTCTTCGTATGCTATCTATTAATGTGTTTCTTTCTTTTGGATCATAGTTTTGTAGTGATATAATTGAACTGAGGGAGTCTGTAAGTAGGACTACTTCTTTATCACTGTGTGTTTGTATAGCTAGCAGGGCTTGTCGTATCGCTACTAGTTCTGCTGAGTATATCGATAAATGGTCTGGTAGCTTATAATATAGTTCATATTCTGGCGTGTTAATTGATTTATCTATAGCTATTCCTGCACCACATTCCCCTGTCATTGGGTCCTTTGATGCATCGGAGAATATTTTGTGGTGTTCTGGCCATGTTGTTTGAATGTAGTCTATTGCTGCTCCTCTGATCAGGTATAAGGGGTCCTTCTTAGTGATTTCATTAGATAATTCAGAGTTCAATTGCATTTTTGTCATTGTCCAGGGGGGAGGGGGTAGTGTATTTGGTCCTTCGAAATTTATTTGTTCCAGTTTTGTGTCTTTTATTAGGTCTAACACTAATAGCCCTGGGGGTTTTGTTTTGTTTTGCCATTTTGGGTGTTTTGTGTACCTTCCATGTTCCCATTTGTATGTTATTATTTCTCTTGTTGGGTGGTTATGGTCTGCCGTTTGTATGTATACCCAGAACTTTAGGAGTCTTTCCACTCTTCTTAAGTTTAGGGGCAATTCCCCGCATTCTACCTGTATTACGTCATTGGGTGTAGACTTTGTGGTTCCTGAGCAAATCCGTAGCCCCCTCGACTGTATTGTGTTTAACTTGCCTAATACCTTATTACTTGCTGTAATATAGGCCTCACATCCATAGTCGAGTCTAGAGTTTATTAGTGCTCTATATAACATTATTAGAGATGTGAGGTCGGCTCCCCATTCTCTTTTGGATAGTATACTAAGTAGGTTTAGTGTTTTTTGTGTAAGTTCCGAGATGTATTTGATGTGTGGAGCCCATGTTAGTCTGTTGTCGATAATTACTCCTAGAAATTTTGTGGATTTGACTCTTTTAATCTCTTTTCCCTCTAAGTAAAGTTTTTGTTCTACTTTATGTTTACGTCTTCTGGTGAAAGTAATCTGTACTGTTTTTTCTGCTGACAGAGTAAAGCCCCACTTTTCTATCCATGTGGCTACTATATCTAGTGCTTGTTGCATGTATTTGATTATACTGGGTAGATATGAATGTCTTATCCAGATTGTAGCATCGTCTGCGTATATTGCTCCCTTAATTTTCATTAGTTTTTCTTTAATTTGCATTTCTTCCAGTTGTTTGGGGAGATCACTTAGCATTATATTGAAAAGGATGGGGCTGATTGCACTTCCCTGTGGCGTCCCGTTTTCTTGTTCGAAAGTGTCCGAGAGGGTCCCATTTATACTCACCTGCAGTAATCTGTCTTTCAAGAAATTTTGTATCCATTTAATGATCCTACCCTTGTAACCATATTCATGTAACTTCCTAATGACCCCATTCCTCCACATTCTATCGAATGCTTTTTCTATGTCCAGGAAAATTGCTACTACATACCTCCCGCTATCTAATGCAATTTTGGCGTCATTTGCTAGTCTGATTATATGGTCTGTGGTGCGTCTGCCTAGTCTAAAGCCACTTTGCCATTGATGTAGGTGTTTCTTTTGATCTAAGTCCCATTCTAATCTACTTGCGATTATTCGTTCTAGTAATTTACAGAGACATGATGTAAGTGAGATTGGTCTGTAGGAGGTGGGATCTTTTTTTGGTTTATTTGGTTTTAGGATAGGTATCACTATTGCTAATTTCCAGTTCTTGGGGATATTGGCTGACTTCCAAATTTCATTGTATAGGTTTAGGAGCTTTTGTTTTCCTACTTCTGGTAAATTTTCTATCATGCAATATTCTATTCCATCCGCACCTGGTGAGGTGTTTTTACATTTTCGTAGATTTATATCTAGCTCTTCTCTGGTTAGGTCCTCATTTATTGGTAGTGGTTTATTTTCCGTTTTATCCAAGTTATCCACGTGTTCGTTGTGTGTTTTCAGATATCTCCTGAATTCCTTTTGAAATCTTGCCGTACTACTTGCTCCAGCGAAAGATTTACCTATTAGATCTGCCTTTGCTTTGTCAGTTTTTGCTGTTACTCCATTGTCGGTTATGGGCGGGACGAAAATTTTCTTTTCCTTGCTGCATGCTCCCATTTTTTGTAGTTTATTCCAAACTAGTTTGGCTTGGGTGAATTTTGTTATGGTAGAACAGAATTCTTTCCAGTGTTTTCGTTTGGCTTCTATTTTGATCTGTTTGAATTTGGCATCGATTTTATTGATTTCTATTTGTTCAGAGAGGCTCCATTTTGCTTTGTCTAACTTATTGTTTAGTCGTCGTTTTTGTTTGGCTAGTTTGCTGCATTCTTCGGTCCACCATGGTGTGGGTGGGAATTTGAATTTTTTTGGATTTCTGTTTGTTGGTATTGCTTTTTCGGCTGCTTTCTCTATTATGTCCATCAGGTCTCTTAACAATTCATTTACATCGTCTGGATTTTCTTTTGTGTTCCGTTCTAGCTTTTCTTCGATATATTCTTTATAGATAGTCCAGTTTGCATTAGAAGTTCTCCAACTTTGTTTAGCTTTTGTTTTGATATCTTCAGTGATTTGTGTTTTATAGGTGAATTTGACTGGATAGTGGTCACTTCCGGCCGTGGTGTCTATTACCTCACATGTGGTTAATGTTTCCATATCATATGGGATTATTGTGAGATCTAAGTTTGAGGAGTGGCCTGCTTTGTCTCTATATGTTATTTGGTCTCCCTTTTTGGGGTACATATGATTTCATCTCCTTTTATACTACCTGAGACGTCATAGGCGCAGGTTTCAACCAATCATCGGTCGATCACTAGCCAATCAGCGCGTAGCTAATAATGACGCAGTCGAATGTTCTAGAACATTCTAGAATTTCTGCGTACACGTGGTTACGACGTCACGGCAATATTTTGAAGACAATATCCGTGGATAACTCAGCCATTTCTTAACCGATTTTGAAATGGTTTACAGATTCGGAAAACCCGTCGAATTCTGGTCTTGATTGCTGCCAGATTCGGCGGGAACAAGTAACTAGAAAGGATTACAATGTACCTACTGGGTACACTAAACGCGCCATCCTATCTTGGTCGTAAAATACACGCTCTGTCAAAAATAGTATTATGCGCACTACACGCTTTAACGAACTTATACGCTTACAGCTCTACACAGGGGGGGGGGGGGGGGGCGTGTTCAGGGAACGAATCCAGGACGGGCGGCGCGTACCCAGCTTAGCGGGTACGGCCGGCACCTGACCGGTCGATCCAAACCTACACCACGATGCACTATACAATATGTGTAATACTTCGTCACTGTCTGTAAAAGTCGTCCAGCAAAGATGGTCCATGTGTGGCCATGTGCTAAGGATGCCAGAAGAGACACCAGCACAGAGAGCCTTGGAATTCGCCCTACTCGGAGCCAACAAATACAAAGCCAGGAGACGAAGTCATTGCATAAATCTGCTAAGCGTGCTATGAGGTGACCTCAAGAAAGCAGGACTCGGTACACTCAAGTCAAGAATGGACCTCAAAAAGCTAAGGATTTCGGCTGAGGACAAAACACAGTGGGAAAAAGCGAAAAAGGACTAATTGCAGCTGTAGGATGTTTCTACTAATGCAGCCGCAGAATTCAGTAATCATACATACTGGTCTTTTGGAAGTATCTTCCAGTGTCACATGAATTTAAACACACAGGTGCTATCTTCAACCCTTAATGAATACTCGTGTTGCTTCAATGGAGGAATCCAGTTTTAGCTAAGCCCCGCCCATCTTTAGCTAAATTCCACCCGCACTTCGCCTGTGTTAGGATCGATCGATCCCTGAACTCGGTGGCAATCAATTTTCAGAAAACTATATGGGTAATGCCCAGTCAAATTGGTTTCAAAATATTAAATAGCATGTTTATTAAATAATAAAGACATACAATTCATACAACAAGGCTTAGGCCATCATCAATTACGCATTTGTGACGGCTTAGCTACGTCATTGATGATGTAATTGATTATGACGTTATCCTAGACATCCCGCAGTTGACCATGACGTCATATGATTGGTGGATAAACTGGAATCCTCCATTCAGAATTGTGATATATGTGATGTCACTATCTATTCAAATAATTGGGATGAACATGTCAAAACCATTCAAGAGTTTTTCTTGTGGGTAAAAGAAGTTGGTCTTAATGTCAATGTACCAACAACTTAGATAGCAAAGGGTAGTGTCATGTCTAAGTCACGAAGTAGGTCCAGGTCAACTTTATCCAAAAAGTTAGCTTAGTTGGAGGTTATCTATATTTATACAACCATTACAATGAAAAAGGAATATATGCGCTATAGGCTGGATTTCTTCTAGAAATCGTGTACAAGTCTCGCCTATATAGCAGCACCATGTACACAGTCATTTTCTGCTAGGGTAGTGTCATGTCTAAGTCACGAAGTAGGTCCAGGTCAACTTTATCCAAAAAGTTAGCTTAGTTGGAGGTTATCTATATTTATCCAACCATTACAATGAAAAAGGAATATATGCGCTATAGGCTGGATTTCTTCTAGAAATTGTGTACAAGTCTCGCCTATATAGCAGCACCATGTACACAGTCATTTTCTGCTGATTAGGGTTACTTTCATGCAAAGTAAGAATCATATGCTCCTTAGATGAAGCTTGATCATCCAACCTTATTGTCTAAATATAATCCATAGTAAAGGTTGTGACAATGTTTTAGCACATTATCACCAGCTTTTTAGCCAAGTATGTTACCAAATATTTTGACAGTTCCTTCACATTATGTCTTATGACATCTATACAAATCTCAGTTTTGTTATCTCGATCAAAGGAGCTATCTACTTGTGGGCATCAGCTACCAATAACCGATTCAGCCGTGAAGAAGGTTTTAGGGGCCCTAGCCAGATATCTGAGCAATGGATATAAGATCATAATGTATCTCATTCATACGGATCAGGACTCAATAAATTGGCTAAATCTGAGATGATATAGTGTCATCTGAGATCAATTGATTATATTCTTAGAAAAAGCACCAATTATATGAGAATAATTATTCATGGTCAACTGTTGACTAAATGTAATGAATCTAACACTAAATAGCCTTCACAGTGCCATTCTATCACTAAGCATACTTGAATAGTTATGTATACCCAAGAGCAAAGATTATTTGATTTATTGTTACTTAAATTGTATTAGATCGTACATGTTTTTTCTGATCGTGACTACAGATACTGATATTAATCAACTTATTTTATCACATTTAATCTCCAAATAGATTTCATTATTTAAACAAAATTATTTTAAATCAGTCAATCCCTAAGAATGACAAGTAATTATTAAATTAACAATTTTAAAGTCACTTACACAACCGGTGAAAGTGTCAGCTGACGAGGGCTTGCCATTCAATAGAAAGCAAAGATGTTCCCTGGAATGATATAGAACAAATGGGGTAGATGGATCATTTTACTGGTTACATGTGACATCGCTCAAGATCAGCTATGATGTTGACTAACGATTTTAACACCCGAAAATCGGAAATGGATTCTTCGTGGACATATGGATGCTGATTACGATTGTATCTGGTACTGAAAACCTATATTGCTCCCAAAATGGATTTGTATTACTCTCATATAAGATAGAGCCCTGGGAGAAGGCCACCTGTTTGAAATCTGAAGACTATCCATAAAAAATACTGTACACAGTTGGCACTTACACACAGCAATGCATTTTCATAATCCATGGTACTAAAAAGCTATAGGTAGGCACCAAAATTAGTGTTCTGCGCTCTTTAGTTTCCATGATGGATGGTATTATTCTGGCAGATGGCGTCATTTTCCAAAATGGCCCCGCAAGCTTCCAAAATCTATATCTGATATGGGGCTGTATCTACATTTGCGCAGATACATATGTTGTGGATGTTTGCTAAATTTCAAGCGTGTAGCACAAATTTCTTGATTTTTACCATACCTGTTTGTGTATACTGACTATTTTTGGTCACATATTGTGAGATAGTCTGAAAGTTAGAACATCTTACAAAACTAGATTTTTTTTAGAAATCCACGGCAAACTATATATTTGTCTAAGTATCTAAAAATACTTAATTTGGCGATTTGCTTAATATTAAACATTTTCATACATCTAAAATATGAAATTGTTTTATTATCATCATTTGATCAAATCAGCAGTATTCTGGTAAATATTGTATCTTTATATAATAGTCAAACACACTCTCTATTGCATCTGGAAATTCCACTTAGATCAGACACCATATGGCCTGAGAAATTATCCTGTTAAACTGCTATATATATATAGCTATATTTATAAACATTTTAATAAAATGTGTAAACAATTACATATAATACTCCATCATCATGATTATCCTCTGTTTCTTGCTAATTTATACATTTATTTTCTAATGACCCGTACTCCAGATTCATGCCAGTATCTCAAGTTGTTTCACTGTCTTCATTCAGCATATATATTTCAGGATGTTGTCTCTAATCGGCTTGACAACGAACGTGTAGATGAAGGGATTGCCAAATTTGTTGAACACATAAAATAAATTTGTGATAATATACAATAATAAATGATATTACGGATATGGTACACCACATTCCTCGTGTGTATAATCATGCATAGATGATGGAATCTAGGATATAAAGAATGCTGCAATCATAACCACCGTAGCTCTATACACAGTCCATTTTCTAATGTGCCTCGACAAATCCTTAGTGTCAGATATAGAGTTTGTTTGTATGTATTTAATACTGTGTAGTATAAGTAGTACTAATCCCGGTATCAGCCACACTACATCATGTCCAATGCCGTCTCCAAGCTGAGGGTTACCAATGTGACAAATACAGACAAGTGTACCTTTATGGGAGAAGTATATTTTCTCGAATAACCAAATATATGGGATGATCATAAACACAACTCATACCCATATTGTGAACAAAACCAAAACACTTTGTTAAACGTGATATTTACTTTAGCTTTTAATGGATAAATTAACTGATAAAAACGAATTCCAGAAAACCGCATTAGATTGCACAGATGGTTTAATGCCAGAAAACATACATACCCCAACAAGGGGCAGAGCATTCCGGGTATAGACACGAACATGGATGGATATAGAAATATTTAAGAAAGTGCCCACGATGAGCACGTAAGAAAATCTGCCATTGCTGGATTTGCTATGATGAAGACAGTTTGTGAGAGATATTTTACAGTTCGAAACAAATAGTGTAAAAGTATAGCATTGGACGGAATTCCAATCACTAGGGCAACACACTTTTTATTTTATATATAGCAGATAACACAGCATATTGACGTAGTTCATCTATATGCTCATGGGTGTTGGTGGTGGACTTGATGTTCTATTATTGTCTGCACAACATACTCAGTGTTATCACGAGACTCATTCATGGTGTCCATACTAATGGACTTGATGTTTAGTTAATGTCTGCACAATATACTCAGTGTTATCATGAGAGTCATTCATGGTGTCCATACTAATGGACTTGATGTTCTATTATTGTCTGCACAATATACTCAGAGTTGTGGCATGAGAGTCAATAATGTTGCACTTAAAATACAACATACTAGTCATATTACCATTTTTATGAGACTGCCATTGATACTGGATACCAATGGTATAGTATCATAGTAGTGGTAATATGATCAAAACGTCGTATTTTTTAAAGTGTAACATGATTAAATCTTACAAGATTTCCCACATAATTGCTTTTCACATCTCGATCCTGAAAGGGCGTAATTATGTGTGAAAATTTACCAAAATGATAAAGTTACACTTACAAAATACTACTTTTCTACTCCTGTTAATTTCGATAGTGTATCACACACTGATTATCACACATTCGGAAGACCAAATCGCTGATACCATATGTCTTTAAAACACGTATTTTGCGGGAATAAGCCGCAGAACACATTTGGCACGCCATTAGGTACTAAGCTGAATAAATAGAGCAAAGAAACATCGTAAAAGATTGTACAATACCGTATTTTAATTAATTAGACCTATGCTAAAACGGTTACACCATAACAATATATTCAGCATAGCATTTATTCTTTATATATTTAATCAACCCGTGTTCACTGCAACATTAAACCAATGCTGTATCTATGATTCTAGAAGGCTCCCACATTCACGTGACTTGTGGTGTACACAAACAATAGGATATCAATATTATAGTCGCTAAGTACATGATTTCTTTGATTATAGACTATATGGGCAGCAGTATCTATTATACAAAACATTCAACCCTAAATCTCTTTGTCAAATATAAGCATCTCTCTGATCACCATTTACTATAAAGCCTGCCTTCAGCGACCACCTTATGGTGCCACAGTGAAACATGTCTCTAGTGACCATAAAACCTGGCTTATGTTACCACCTTATAGTTCCACAGTAAAAGCTGTTTTACATGACCAACTTATGGAGCCACAGTAAAACCTGTCCTAAGTGACCACCATGATGAAGTGACAGTAAAAGCTGTCTTAAGTGGCCACCTTATGGAACCACAATAAAACCTGTCTTCCATGGCTATCTAATGGAGCCACAGTAAAAACCCTCTTTAGCGACCACTTAATGGAGCAGTAAACATGTCTTGAGATATTACCTGCGATTACACACACAATTAGCCACAATGTACAGGTGATCACTTAATACAATGACACTCTATAGGATTTGCTGTTTCTAGCCTCCAATGATAATTGTGATGAAGCGCTTACATATATCGAAACGAAAAAGACAGAAAACCCCAAAATCGTGAATCTTAGAATCAAAGTCGCCACAGCGGCACAATGGATTATCCTGCCTGTTTGCATGTCTCACTGCACGTATCCAAAGAATCTAAATGTGGATGGTTATCCAAAATCTGATTCGGTAAGTCAAAAATCCACCACACAAACCACACATAATATGTCACAAATACTGCAGCATAGATTCCTCAGTCTTCCTTGCAAATATAATTCGTTAAATTGGTTCGATTTCTATCTTGTCGAATCAGATGGCCCAGCAATTCTAGACTTCATTTTCTAGAGCCCTCTCATTGGCTACATTCCAT
Organism: Chaetoderma sp. LZ-2023a; assembly: GCA_034401795.1. Taxonomy (NCBI): domain Eukaryota; kingdom Metazoa; phylum Mollusca; class Caudofoveata; order Chaetodermatida; family Chaetodermatidae; genus Chaetoderma; species Chaetoderma sp. LZ-2023a. Next base: position 28,907,432 of record CM067359.1, on the reverse strand, counting down.
TGCGGGATTAGCCAGCAAACAACTTTAGTAACTTTAATAATTTAAAACAGCTATAACCAGAACAATTTGTACCAGTAATACATGCTCCACGTTAATGTCCCATCTACTTAAAAGATGAACCTAAGTCGGAACTAGATAAGATGGAACAGGACGGTGTCATACGCAAGGTCCATGAACCTACAGAATGGGTGAACAGCATGGTTGCTTCTCGTAAAAGTAATATTAAAATCGAAAGAATTAAAAGAAACTATCACACGGGTTCGTCATAAACTCCCACTTTAGAGAAAATCATATACAAGCTTGCGAGATCTACATGCTTCAATAAAATGAATGCCAAAAGTGGATACTGGTCGGTGAAACTAGGGAAAGACGGTGCTAAATTAACAACCTTCAACACTGCCTTTGGCCGGTACTGTTCCTATGGATGCATTTTGGGTGAGTCATGTCACATCATGTGTTCTAGCACAAAATGGATCAGTGATGCCAGGATACAATCGGAATCTGAGATGATGTCACCATCTTTGGCAAGAATGCGACAGAGTATGACAAACACTTACACAACCTGGTGAAAGTGTCAGCTGACGAGGGCTTGTCGTTCAATAGAAACCAAAAAATGTTCCTTGGAATGATCTAGAACAAAGATGGTGCATACCCAGACCCGAAGAAAGTAGAATATATCAGAGCAATTCTCACACCCACCAACAAAATGGAACTCCTAGAATTCCTATTCATGGTAATGTACATATCAGTCTACATCCCAAATCTCGCTGACTGTACAGCTCTGCTTCGTGATCTAAAGAAAAAAATGTGATTTTAACTTGACAACTTTTCATCAGCCCACATTCAACACGATCAAAGCTCTCAATCAGCTCTGAGGTCCTGTTAGTATATTCTGACCCAAATAAAGAAAGTGTAATCGAAGGTGATGCTTCCATGAGAGGCTTAGATGCAGTATTGACCTAAGATGGCACGCCGATTGCATTGACATCTAAGAACCTATCAGATGCCGACATCTGGTACGCCACCATGGAATGCAAGCTACTAGGCATTGTATTCGGCTGTGAGTGTTTCCATACCTCCATACATGATCATGTTACAAGCTCCCCACAATATCCTCAGTCAACCGATTTCGTAGAGAGACCAATTAGAACTGTAGAATCCAGATTGAAAAAGGCAAAGGCTGATAAATTAGACATCGACATGGCACTCTTTTGTCTTCGCTCAACACTAAATGACCAATTCATACCTAGTCCATGTGAGCTTCTAAATGCAAGCAAGTTCAAAATAAACCTTCCCGTGTGTGTCACAAACACAGCGTATCGTTGCGATGAAATCACCATTCATCTACAAGAAAGACAAAGCATCCAAAACCAACAGGCAGCAGACATACCACATCTCACCACAGGTCAAACTGTCACCTTTCAGGATCACATTACTGGGAATAATGAGCATGATGGAAAAGTGACCAGAACCGCGGTCCTATATCTTACCGACTCCAACCAGATCAATCTTTCATCGTAATCACATTCCGATTATAAACCCATCTGTGAACAAACATAATCGATTCGAATCAGATCAACCTCAACATCCGGTTCAGTTGAGTATACTTACCTTACATAACAGGTCAGCACACCCATGTGTACAATTGACATTCGTGTGATAAAAACTCAACTCTGTCTAATACACCAAACGTGAGTGATGGCCAATGCTGAACATGACCCGAACAGTTGCTACAGACAACACAGATTATGGACTTGTAGAACTTAATACTCATATAGCTATCTTCTGTAGTTGTTGTCACTTTTATCGACGCCAAACAGTAATTCATACTCGCCAAAACAGTTAAATTGTAACAATTATATTACAATAATAGACTCATATCGCATGATTATAGTTTCAAAGTTTTTAAATAATATAATGTGTTTCAAAGTTTTCATGCAGTTTGATTATAGTTTCAAAGTTTTTATATAACTTAGTCATGGTTTCAAAGATTTTATATTGCTTAATTATAGTTTCAATATTTGTATATAACTTAAGCATAGTTTTAAAGTTTTCATATTTCATAATTAAAATTTCAAAGTTCAGAGGCATGCTGAAAATTGTGTGATTGATCATGTAGATTAAGTATGTTAGCGGATTCCTATGAGTGTATTCACAACGAAATCCCCATCGTAATTTCCATGACTGATCTATGTAAGCTTGGAAAGGTGTAATTTGTAAAACCCGTCTAACCTATTACAAGGTTAGCCTTCTAACCCGTGCATACTTCGTGATTAGATATCTGTCAAATGTGTTTACCAGTTCAGTTCAGTTCAGGTCAATTCAGTCCATGATCTCCAGCCTCTGTATTAGGCGCACCCAGGTTTTAATCCTGGTATACAGTCTTAATAGTAGATCCCACGCGTGTCAAGTCGCGTTCCATGCAATAAATCAATATCCTATTTATAGCACTCTTTATAATGACGATGCACACATAAATGTTCCTTAGCAGATAAATCTTCTACTATCAGGAGAGTTCATCATGAACTTATATGTTATATTTACAATTGCAAAAGTGAGCGAAGTGCGTTATAAGTGAGTTCATTCAGTATATACAAAGGAGACAGTATAGAATGTAACTATGCCTATCCTATTGGAAGGTTATTATGCATGATAATACCCTGCTTCGACACAGAAGACAGTGCAGAGTAATGCATTGAACAGTTTCAACAGTTGGTATGTACTGGCGTAGCTGACCTAATATTGAAGGTAATGAAAAAATCATGTTAGGTCCGAGGAATGAGCTCAGAGCTGTCAGATCCTGAGATTGTGCTGTTGACACCGCCTGCCATGGATCTTGTAGATTAGATTACTGGTACATCTTTCCACATTCTTCACGTCAAGCTACACAGTCCTAGACAGCAGAACACTTGAGCAATCCAGAGTTAAATTCGCTAATGTCCCAGGACACACGATCATCTTGTCGACTGGGCCTGTTTCAAACCTCGTTATGAGAATTTGTTTTAGCCTTTCAACGCTATCGCTGTCACAGATCTGACAAGTTACTACATATATCAATAAGCTGACGTCTATCTTCTGCTTCAGCGCCACACTGTAAACATGTGGGATTTACCTATTATTGATTGAACCGGGATAAATTGGCTTACATATTATAAAACCCAGTCACTAACTTTGCCTTGATAGCAGGCTTCTCTACCTCCCCGGGATCAGGCGACTTGACCACACATGTTGGGCTATGCCCATTTGCATTGCCAGTGGGTTAATGTATCTCAAAGAGACCTTCTCCTCTATCTACTTACGCCATTTCTCTGGCAATTACTCTACTACAGCCTTCTTCACCATGATCTTCCATCTTTTGTTTCAGCATTGGTTTACCTGGCCGCTCCCAGGCAGATGGTCGATCATATTTGCAGAGGATTCCATTTATCCTTGAGAACCAGCTGGATACACCAATTCTCTTCCCATCTACCTGTGCACAGCAAGGTGGGTTTCTGCTGTATCTGGATTTCTGGTAAATCCCCCAAAGAGGGAAAGGACCTTCCTGTCCATCCCTACCTGAAATGGTTCAGATCCCAGTACAGCATAGACCGCCACATTTGTACATCTACCTGGTACGGATTGGATCTTCCTGAGCGTCTGTCTTTGTTTACCATCTAGATTGATGTCTGTAGTAGTTGGGCAACATGCGTCCGAATATTAGTCGTTAACTGATATAGAGCATCCATATCCTATATATCAAGCTGTGATTGGGATCACACTAACCAATGAGACCGGCGCCCATTAGTGCATAGATTGTGCTGCACGCATCACTGATCAATGGCTCCACATCAACTCTGGCATCTGCCTCCCATGTGATTCCGAGGTCTAACATCTTGGATTCTGTTGGAACCAGGTCTTTTCCCAGAACTAGTCTTGGGTGGGCAGATAATTTCCTGCCGCATACCATGCTGGCACATTTACTAATATTATGCAGAAACCTCTCTCTAATTGTGTACTGGTTTGCTATGTTTAGCAGAATCTGCATATAAATAGTGTTATCTGCCATGTAGAGGACATTGTCTGCACATGCCTGTGCCGGAACCCTCACCCTCCAATCTTAAGACTAAGGTTAGTATCCACAACCTTTGTCAACCAAGGATTAATAAACTGTAAGTAACGATGGGTGGATAAGATACCACCTTGGCACAACCCTGTATCAACTCAACTGAGTCGGACAAGAGACCGTTCCATTTCACTCATGATGTTGATTTGTTACATAGTTCTGCTAAGAGATGTGACAGGTATCAAGGAAGACCAATATCGTACATCTTATGCAGCAAACCCTCAATCCAGACTACATCGAAGGCCTTCTCCGCATTAAAGAAACAAGATACAGCGAATTGTTCATCTCATTTGCCTCTACGATGGCTTCCGTAAGTAGAAGAGCTGCATTCATGATCGAGCTGGCCTCTCTGAAACCTTTCTGTAGCACATATTAATGGGAATCCAACGTCTCCGTAGCTTTTCTCAACCAGATTACCTCAATTAGCTTCTCTATGACTATTAGTATTGTTATACATTGGTAGTTTCATAGGTGGATGGCAGATGTCCTCTTATTTAGTACAAGTGTTATTCGTCCTTCTTTTATCATTTCTGGGATATCTTTGGTCTGGAAGAATGATATGATTGAGTCCGGTAATGTTTGGAATAACAATATCTTCAGCCTTCTGCAGAAGTTCATCAGGTAATCCCATGGAATCAATGGCCTTACCTGTAGTCAGACTTCGAATAGCATTCATTACTTCTTCACAGGATACGTCAGCGGGCTTGCTTCCCTCCACAGGGGCTTCTCCATCACACTGATGTTAAAACTAACCTGCTGTATGTATTGCTTATCAAACTCCTGACAATCCTTTGACAATGCCAGCTACTGGAAATGGTGTTTCCATGCGCCACATATCTCTATTGGGCCCACAAGTTTTTCAACTTCCACCTCAACCTCTTTAGTAGATGCCCTCACAGACCTCTGCTCATATATCAGCTTAAAACAACACCGTTTTGTCGTTGCTTTCATGATTCTCTTGTACTGTCCCCTTTACTCACATGTGCCATTCGCCATTGGACTTGTCTCACCCTCCTCTTATAAACCCTCCTGCTAGAACATAGTTCGTTTTCTCGATCAGTTGGGCAACCTCCATCTAACCACAGCTGATGGGTGGCCTTTGATAATTACACTGCATCTGCCATATCTGGAAACCAAGGGTGCACCCCCATATCGGCTCTTCCGTCTGGTCCGGACTTTTGAACACCATTTTGCCACGGCTCTCTGCATGGTGTTTACCAAATGCCGCACTGTGAAGATCACATGAAGATCACATGCGGGATACATTGAGCAGTGGTTGAATGTCGATAACAATCTCCAGTATATTATTGATCAGCCTACCACCGTGGAAGAGGTACTCTATCTGTGAAGAGTGCACGCCGTTTTCATGGTAGCATGTGCCCTTTATTGAGTAGCTACAACCAGGGATCATATGATGGCCCACCAGGAATCTATGGAAATGCTTATCCCGTGGTTCAGGTGGAGACCGGTGAAGAGAAGCATTGAAATCACCACCCTATTAGATATCCTTTTCTGTATTTAATGTTCAGCTCGCTTAGCTCTTCCTGGTAGTCACTGAAATCTGTCTCAGAGGTAGTATATCCTCTGGAAGGCATGCACGCTGTTATCAGCCGTACTGGTCTTGAATCAGTGTTGCCTGTGACATATACTTCACTACTTTACTATCGATGTCTTTGCGCTATAGAACTGCCTCCACAACACCTCCTTATCCTCGAGGGCCTTGTGTAGGTGAAATTTGATTTTCTTTATCTACAGGACAGTGACAACGATTGTAATCCGCATGCAGCCATAAGGTCAATTCTTCCTGAAATTCAAATAATGGCGTCTCTTGAAGTCAGAACAGAGCAAACTTGGATACTTCATCCCTCAGGTCGGCCAGATTGCTATTAAAGCCTTTAACATTGAATGAGCTAATTTAGTGTGTTCGGCTCCTGTTGCGCTGTTGACTAAAAAATACTGCAACTGCGCATGTTCACCAGGTCCATTCATGTTTGATGTCACCCCGGTTAGCTCTACATTGAACAGTTGTGGTACCACCCTGCGCATTGAGTCTGTCTGCATACACATTATACACATATGTTGAGTGATTGTTGCGCAATTGTTGAGGGCTCTGAATGGCCCTCGATACATGCTGCACATCAACCCACTGATCCCAGTTTACAATACATATTTAACCATTCAACGATGTCTCCTGCTTATGCAACACATCTAAATATGTTTGGCGGGGCATAGCGAACACTAAGTCCATCCATTATGGAGTCTTGAATATGAAGTGAGAAGACATTCATATCTGCATAACCTAGAGTTAGGACTGGCCACTCATAATGTTCCTTATCCACCATCCATGTTATATGCAAATCAGTTGAATAGTTTTGAGCTAATTAATTGTGGGGCCAATTATTAGGTGTGTCAAGGAGGGAATAGCTACTACTGCTGCTGCTACTGCTGCTATTACTGCTGCTGCTACTGCTACTGCTGCTGCTACAACTGCTGCTGCCACCGCTACTACTACTACTACTACTACTACTACTACTACTACTACTACTACTACTACTACTACTACTACTACTACTACTACTACTACTACTACTACTACTACTACTACTACTACTACTACTACTACTATCAGTACTACTACTACTACTACTGCTGCTGCTGCTACTGCTGCTGCTGCTACTGCTACTACTACTACTACTACTACTACTACTACTACTACTACTACTACTACTACTACTACTACTACTACTACTACTACTACTACTACCAACAACCCTACTACTGCTGCTACTACTGCTGCCACCGCTACTACTACTACTACTACTACTACTACTACTACTACTACTACTACTACTACTACTACTACTACTACTACTACTACTACTACTACCACTACTACTACTACTACTACTACTACTACTACTACTACTACTACTACTACTACTGCTACTGCTGCTGCTGCTGCTGCTTCTGCTACTACTACTACTACTACTACTACTACTGCTACTACTACTACTACTACTACTACTACTACTACTACTACTACTACTACTACCACCACCACCACCAACACTACTACTACTGCTGCTGCTGCTGCTGCTGCTTCTACTACTACTACTACTACTACTACTACTACTACTACTACTACTACCACCACCACCACCACCACTACAACCACCACCACCACCACCAGCTGGCAATCTCTTCAATTGCTACAATTTGTGCTACATGCGCTTAAATTGTGATTTACGAGGTGTCCCCTCATTCATTGGGTTTAACTTGAAAACTATAGGTCATACTTTAGGAAAAAGTATATTTATTCTGAAGGCTCATCGCACAGTCTTTTGGAAAGTTATGTCCATGATCAGTTTTCTGTCCTCTTTAAACTTTAAAACACCAGGCGATGAGGTGTGAAATAGGTAATAGTCATCAAGGAACTATGCGGTATACAGAAGGTATTTTTGCCATAATAGAGTCAGCACAGATCATTGATAGAAGGTTGCTGGTGTCTGATGATCTCTGGGTGTTTGACTACATTCCGCTATACTTTCCTCTGTGTATGTATCTTCATCCACATGTACATCACACGATCTTTTTAAATAGCATAACATACGATATGTTATCACATGATTCAAACTGATTATCAATACAGGGAATACAGTAACAGGGCAATTCTCCCACTTCGATGGCACCGTCTTGATTCATAGAAGGTACATAATAAATTTTTATTGAGTTTGGAGCAGTGGAGTATTTCAGTTTGGTGTGGTCTCAATTCCTATTTACAATATTCATGTGAACATAAAAGAACTCCCTCATGTTGAGATATGCAGACCGACCCATATCTTTGTCTGCCAAATGAGACAATGCAAAATCATAGAGATCCTTTGCACTAGATATTACAGTGTTGAAGTAAAAATCAAGAGCTCATCTTGTTGCTGTTTTCAGGAAACCTGCTGTCTGGTCGACTTCACCTTTTTCATGACCGCTAGGACTGTATGTCATGAAACTCATCATCTTTAAGTCCTGTTCACTTATACAAATGTCTAAAACAGTGCTTGCTCTTGTGCTGAGCAGTACAACCATCTGTTCATGGGTGTAATACAGTTATTGAGCAACCTAATTGTACAGTTCTGGAAGTATTAGGTCCTGGATTTTCTGATGAATGAAATTTTAATTATGGTCCAGATCTTCTGAAATAATCAGTCAGTGCCCATTGACGCGACTTTCACTACTATCTATATCACCACTTCACAAAGTTGCTCTCCATGTGAAACAAGAATAGATAAAGCACTGTCTTTCCCCATTGTAATGACTTCTTAACCGTTATTCGCATCCAAATAGTGTATATGTCCTACAAGCTAAGATTTAATCTATTTGGGATGCAAGAACCTGTGAATTGGTATCGAGTAATTAGTGAATTAAGCGCCAATAGCGATATCTGGGGATATAGAGTGTTTTATATATGCAGTTCAACATTTTAACCTAGGATTTTCTGAATGGAAGAATCAGGTCCTGTACTAGCGTGTCCGCACCTCCGGGTCCACGCCTCCAGCACCCTCACACCAGTGGTGCTCAGATGCTCAAAATGTTTTATAGAGATAGGAGATTTGGATATGGTTAATAGTTCTTAAAAGTCGAATGGAAATACAAAAAGATGATACCAAAGAACCTATTCTCAACTCCCTATAACTGTCATATGAATCTAGCTTATGTAATGTCACCAGCCTTCTAACTGACCCGTTCATGAAGCATGGCCATTTATCTTATGTCCGATCCAATAGGAACCATTTCTACATATCAGTTATTTAGTGGCTTATTGGCTTCTTCTTTGGCTACTGTTTCCTGTCAACGAGAGTACTTAGCTCTATCAGGTTCTTCTTGGTCTTTTGTGTACACTAGCAGGCTATTTTTAGATCGGCAGGTAACACACTGAGAACACTTGTACAATGGCGTCCTTAACGAGATGTTCGCACTGAGTACAGCAAATTCCAAGGCTTTCTATGCAGGGGTGTCTAAATCTTGTCACATTCACATAACATAGGCACACCTAGACCGACTTTGTTGGGCCACCTTCACTGGCAGTGGGACTGTATGAATGGTGACATATACTATCTATGTTCTGTTCCACCACAGATATCTACAGTATCTTATCCATAGACACTATACACGTGACCATTATACGTAGAAAATAAAGACTGCACTTTATGACTGCATCAACCATGTCGTTCACAAGGCGAAAAACTAATAATCATGGCTTTTACCTCCGTTCTAATATCTCGTGAGCTGAACAGATACAAGAAGGGATTCCATATGCTGTTTGAGAATGCGACAAGCCACGTGGTGTTATAAACAATGAAATGAAATGATGCTTCCGGAAATCCCAAGTAATCGTGGTAAGCGTCATGTATAAATACTGGAGTCGAGGATATGTAGAACATTACTATTATCAGGGTGACAGTACGCGCACTGGTACTGCGACCTCGGTCTTTAATCACATCTTTGGAGATTCGACGGCGTCTGGAGAGAATACACTGTTTGACTACATGAACAAAAGCAATGAATAGCGGGGGAATAGTAATCCAAAATACATTCAGCAAAATATCTTTCAATTGATTGTTACCATGAAAAAAACAGAAGTTCCTTATACGGCCGCGATGGTACACTGGATATGCTCCCGTGTACACGGCCATTGGAGAGGTTATCGTAAACGCCAATGCCCAAAGGAGGTAACATAACTTTAAAACTCGCCCAGTGGATAAGTTTACCATAGCAGACAGTGGATATATCAGCTGCCAAAATCGGATACTCGCCAGTGACATCAGATGAAGGAGACTGGAGCAGTATGTTGTACATACCAAGTACATTATTATCTTGCATGTTGCGTCAGGAAGGGATGCAGTAACCTCCGCGTATAAAAGCTTTTCTCCTAGAATCGAAGCAAAACATGTACCCGTATCACAAACTGACAAACTTGTTAATATCGCAAAGACAGGAGACTTGTTCTTCCCAGACCAGATTAAGTAGAAAAGCAGCACTGCATTTGCGCAAAGACCGATAGTGAGAATTGTTACAATAATACCAGAGTAAATCAATGGTGAGAATGGGTAATAGCTGTCCATTAGCGCAATAATGATCATATCCAGCTCCGAATATGATATATTTTCTAGACTTGTTATACCTTCTGTGGAATCCATTGCTGCCCGTCACGTTGATATTGACCTATCGATTTAAAGCTCCTTTGCTACATTTAGTCAAATTCACAATGTCTTTATTGTGGTTGTTATACTTTGCTTGAATTCTCTCGGACTATGTACGCCATTAAGGAAGTTAAACAAATTAAAAAAACAGTTATATTTTACAAAACGACTTTGTGATAATATACACAAATAACTCATTTTTTTCACAGTTCGATGCATTGCATAGGCATATATAGGTTTTGAAAAATACTTGTTTTTAATATGATCTGCACGAAATGCTACAGAGAATCAACACGTGATATTAAGAGCCGTGACAATGACACAATGATCGGCGACGTTTTATATGAATGTTATAGCTGATGAGTATGGTATTGCTCAAGGGTGTAAACACGTGGACTAGGTGTTACTCGTGTACCGCCATCGATAGGCTTGATTCAGCAAAGCACACAGGATGCCCCTATATATGCCCTGCCATCGTCAGGTAATTGTTTCCCTTCATAGATATATGTCGTTATAAATATGATGTGAGAACCGTCACAGTGGTATATAGAATAACGATTTTCTTTGTGATTCACACGGTGCCTATTTTTGCCAAACAATTTTGGATCCATACAGAAGAATAGAGGAGTCGGTGCTTCGTTTGAGTTGCTGCAGTAAAATTACTATTTATGTTGTCGACAGACAGAATGTTAGGAAAGCGAAGAAAAAAAAAAAAATCAGGAAACAACAAATGAGCACAGAGTGGCTGTGGTTATATTTGAAACACTTCCATTGGGAATATAATGGATGGATTGCTACACATGGAAATTATATTAACCTTTCTCCCGTTACAGATCAGCCACGAAACATTCTTTATGGATGTATTGAAAATTCTGTTTAATATTTTGAAAGTAATTTTACTGGGATCTGATGTTACCTGCTCCCTGCCACATTAGTTTCAAAACATTCAACGATTTTCCAGTATATCATTTTTGAAATTGCGATATATTAAGTGTCATATCGTTAACATCTGCAATACAGTGCTGCTATAGGTGGCTGGGATTAATAATCACATATTGACCATTGAATTACCAAGCTGGTCAAAACGGACTATGCAGTGGCCGTGAGGATTGTATATTTGCAGGCCTAGAGAAGAATACTTTTGACAATTTACAACTTGAATGACTGGGCATGGTAACCGAAAAGTATTCTTCTCTCGGCCTGCACATGAACATTAGCTAAGCGAAAAAAGCGATAAAATCTCTTTATCAGCATCTCCTTGATGGACAAACCGGCCAAAACGGCGTCTGCAGTGATCATGAAACATGTCCATTTTAAAGCCAACAGAAAGCTATTTTGTATATGTACCAAAAAATAGCCTTCTTATCCTGCAACAATTATAATGTTTTTGAAAAATCTGGTTAACTGAATTAAGTTGTTCTTTGAAGGCTTTGAGACGTTGTTGGCACAAGAAAGGTTAAGCCTTTACCTCTCATATCAGCTAAAATGGTATCAGCAGCGGTTTTGAGAAATGTCCATTTGTAGACCAAGAGAGAAACTTAAAAAAATGTACCACTTGAATGGCTGGCTCGATAACGCATCCAGTCATTCCAGTGGAAAATTTTCAAAAATAGTCTTCTCTTGGTCTGCATGTACATTTTCTATTAGAAAATTGAAATTAGTTTTGAACAAATTTTAGTATTAAAGGGTCAATGCACGCACACGCACGCACGCACACGCGCACGCACGCACGCACGCACGCACGCACGCACGCACGCACGCACGCACGCACGCACGCACGCACGCACGCACGCACGCACACACACACACACGGTAACAAGTGGTAAATTGTTGCAGAGAGCTGGACGAAATGTTGATCAAAGGAATTTACTCAAAAAACGTCACAGTCATGCAACGGCGACAAGCACCACGCCGACGTCTCATAATGCTGTTAAATATTTTGAAACAAATTTGACTGAAAGCTGGTTCTGCTTAAATTGTTTTCGAAATATTCAACGTCTTATGTATGTCATGAGTGTAAAGGCGAGTTATTGAGATAAAAATATTAAAATTTGTAAAATGCGAGAATTCTTTTTCATATGGAGGCCCCTTGTATTTCGGAACCCGTGGTCTGTACCCGGTTTAGCTCTTGTTTTAATCCGGATCTGAGCGTTCTTAGATTCAAACATGAATTAAAGTTTAAAAATTTCAATAACCGCGGTCGACCTTTGAAATAAGATAATCTTATTCCTACGTGGAAGAGATGAATGGAGTACCGTTGTAATTTCTGTAGGTGTATTAAATAATATAGTTCAAATTTTTCCTGCTAATAAACCAGTTCCGTAAGATGCGAATGATATTGAGTGAATGTATTTACTGATATACTAAATGAATATATTACATAGAGTTATTTACAATTGCCATTAGCCAATGGATGTACCCGATCTGTCACTCAAGAATCTGTCACCTCAATCATATGCATCACATACTGACGTCACAATCAAAATGCCGTTGCTCCATTAAGAAACTCGAAAGTCACGAATGGGTATGAATCGTATATCCTTGGTGAATTTACAATTTAAAAACATTGTGTTGAATAAAACGCTATTGACTGGTAGCGGCTGCTGATATTGAACTAGTTTCCAAATATTCTACAGCTAATTCCAAGCACAGACGACCAAAATTTTCTGCAAAAAATTGTTGAAAACAATGTTTCACAGAAAATGTTTGCCGTCTGCGCAGAGAAAAATCGATAAAAACATTGTTCACCAACAATGTTTTTGATATTAAACATGTTTAATATTGCCTAACATTGTCTCTCGTATGGTGTGCCACACAACAAAACAATGAAACATTGTTGGCCGTCTTCGGTGTTTGCTAACAATGCTAAAACTACTTTTGATCATTTACTAGTCAGCATTCATCCTGCGATCACGTGATTCAAAATGGCGACAAACATCTATGTAATATATGTCTATGATAAACACATTCGAATTAAAACACTTGTTTTAAATTGTGTCATCATGTGACCATTGTGTTATTATGTGACTTTGTTGTTGGTCATGTGCGGGTCAGATAAATATTTTACAGAAAACTTGGAAGTCAGAAATTGTTGGCCGTCTATGCTAGGGTTAGACGTACCTATTCAATTACCTTAAAAATGGGATGAATCTGATAAAATCTGACAGGCGAGCCTTATCGGAAAGGTGGTTGAACGCGATGAGAATCGGTCTCTTTTGCCCATATGGCAATGCATGGATCCGATCAGTTAATCAAGTATATGACGTCATAATCGATTACGCCACATGTCGGGTGACGTCACAATCATGACTGATAGAAATACTCCATCATGAACCTGGAATAGTCTGTCAAGTCTACGAATTGTATATCTTTGATGGATTTATTATTTAATAAACATTCTGTTGAAAATAGTCAAACTAATTTGACTGCCATAGGCAGCAACAGTCCCAAGTCAAATTAGTTTCAAAACATTCTACAGCTTACCTGTAAAACCATTACCATGTCAATGAGAGTCTGTGAATTCTGTGTTCACCCGTCCTGGAATCGTTCCCATAAGCACACGCCCCTGGGTAGAGAGAGCAATAAGCGCATATAAGCCTATACGAGAGGCATTTCGTCGTGAAAACGACTATGTTCGTTAGAACGGGTGGTGCGCATACACGCTCTCAGACGCTTCGTCGACGACACGCGCGTCAAGAATAGAGGCGAGTGTGTATCTCTACTGTACTGAGTAGGTACTAGTAAATACCTTTAATCTATTTATTTTCGTCGTGCTCGGTACCAATCAGAACCAAAATTTGTCGAGCTTTTTAAAACTTCAAACCATTTTAAAATCGATTTAGAAATGGCCGAGTTATCGCCGATTTCCCCCGTCAAATTATGCTCAAAATATTTCTATAACGTCGTAATCGCGTATATATATAGCTAGATAGACATTGATTTGTGTACACGTGACCTACTAGGGGGGTGAAATTCGAAGATCGAGAGCATCGTCGGCGCGGAGGCCGAGAGTTGAGAACTGACTGGAGGTGTGGACTAGACGAGTGGACCGGAATACCTGCGGATAAGAAAGATACAGCACATCCCCCGCTGTTCCTTGCGTCTTTCAGCTCACCCACACGTAAAAGCAGTTCTCCAGTAACCTGCACTAACTAATTTTTGGATGCTCCCGGACGGCCATCCGGGAACAATAATAAACTAAAATCATGGTTCCCATTTGCGAAGACCAAGAAGCGGAGCTTTCTGCGGGAGGGTCTTTGGACCCGTTACGTAGGCTTCTACATAATGTAGAGCATGTTTCTTGGCGAATGACTCGCCGTATCTGCCGACCACGCGAAAGTGGAGATCAAACCACCGTACTGCCTGTCATGCAGCTACCTTTGTAACTTTTCGACCTCAGCCAAGGAGACTTTGCCCGGTGCGCCGCAAGAGCTATGTGACGTACCCCGCACCATATGCTTCCAAATGTACATGCATAGAAATATTATATACGGTAACCCGCTCTGTTAATGGGTTATGTTTAACTTTCATACTTCCGTCGCCAGCCGGAGAACTTTCTTCGCACTGTTTAATTACTGATTTAGTTATAGAGATGATCTAGTAGACATTACTTCATTGCTTCTGTTATCGTCATGAGTTTGAACCATATCATCCTGGAATCCGCATGCGGAGACCGATCTGCGAAAACCAGCTGCGGGGATCTGCATGCGGAAACCTTCCATCCTCAAGAGAACGTGTCAACTTGCATTTTTGTTGAACAAAAGACTGGCTCTTTTTGCCAGCTCTTTTCCTCCATTTCAGCGTTGAAGGCATTTTCCTATGACGGAGGCCGACGCGAGGCACTTGCCTCTCGCTAAGCATCATATCCTGTGATGGAGGCCCACGCGAGGCTATTCCCTCTCTAGCATCTAGGTAGCCAGAGCCTGCGTGAGGCATATCCCTCTCGTAATATCAGGAATCTTTTTCATTTGTATCATGAATGTTTAATAGCTTATATTAAGCTAATCAGTACCATCGTTGTGTGGATGCCTCCGTTGCTGGGATACCTCTGTGCGGATTTACGAGTCCGTGTGGTACCTCCGGCGACCCCACGTGCAAAGTACATTAGCTAGCTCTATTTTATGTATTACAGTATATGCTCATTTACTGTCAAACGATCTACCCTTGTTTGACAAAACTTATTTTCTGTTATACATATATATCATTCTCCAAATAGTTGGGCTGACACCATGCAATTCAATCTTGGCGGCAATGGTCGCACGGCCCCACTGGAACAATTGAGTTTCACCGGCCTTAGGAGCTGGTCTATGTATTTCGCGGAGCGACGTCCTATGGGATCCGGAACCCCCGCTTTCGTCACGATGGGCGGGTACTTCGTGCTGGAACAACCCGACGATAGCCCACGAGCTACAGTATGTAAGTATGTATGTGGTGGAATGCTGAGCCCGCCTACATGGTACCGTACCACCCGTCCACCCACCAGAGAAGGCCTGATCATGTTCTCGCCCCCTCGGAGCATCAATTGGACCATCATCATGGGTATATACTCCGTTCAAACCTAATATATAAGATGGAGCCAATATTTGTTAGCTCGACAGGTCTTGCTGATCTAGTGTACGTGTACGATGTTGACGCTGCCAAGGTTAGGGAAAGCGATGGCAAGTCGTTCGTCCTACAGTATGGCGCAGACTCCAAGATGTTCCCACTGTATCCCATCGGTGGTTACGGTCTAGAACTATTGACTGATATAAAGGATGTCTCCAAGGAGCATCTGGGTCGAGGCAGGGATGGGGACAAGATCTTGTTTCGCTATGATTTCCCTAAGAAGCTATTCATTCTCGAGCCTCTGATTGAGGTATCGGAGATGAAGGTGACATACGTCTTCCATCTGGTCCCACTAGCTATGGACAATGCCCCACTGATGACACATAATGGTGTACTCTTGATCTTGACAAAGTATCTGCTGATCATGTTCGGGAAGAATGAGGTGTGGTATCATCCTGTCCCCTAGTAGTCAATGGATACCCTCTGAGGTTTAACTGGTGTACTGTTGGTTGTTTTCTGGTGAGTAACTTGTCTAGTAATAATGGGAATTCTAGGGCTGGAGATCTTCCCCAGGATGCTAGCAATCTATTTGCATAGTACATCAGGTCACATAATGACCCCAGTACATTTTCCCGGTGTGCCGCAGAGCCTACATTATGCTCCATAGTTCTTCGGGATAACCCATTGTTATTAGTACACAAAGTTGATCAGATTCACTGACTATATAATAGATATTAAGCTTCCTGTCTATGGAGTCTTAGACCACACACAGTTGGCTGGAATAGCAATATGGTAGGAAATCGTCCCACAGATAGAAAAATCTCCTCAGGAGGCCAGCTGCCTGTGATCTCTGAGGAGACTCTCCCAGACAGATGGAGTTCGCAACATAAGTTTTATTGCCATTCCTCACGGTGGATCAAGGATTTATGATTCTGAGTGTTCTGAGAGCCACCCTGGGGCAGTGGGGCGGCAATGGCAAATAACTAAATACGTCTCCTTTCCTATCTTTTCCTATCTTTTCTCCTCTAAATCTTCTCTTCTTTTTCTCTTCTCTTCTCTTATTGTGTGCCAGGCTGCAATGGTGGGTGTGGCAGCATGCTCAGGACTTAATGTTCCAACATGCCAGGGAGGTGTCGGCATCTCTCTCTCTCTCTCACTCTTTCTCTCTCCACCCCCTCCCCCTCTCCCCCCCCCCTCTCTCTCTCACTCTCTCTCTCTCTCTCTCTCTCTCTCTCTCTCTCTCTCTCTCTCTCTCTCTCTCTCTCTCTCACCATATGTGTTGCTGCGCAAATGTAACTAGAATGTACTACAAAGACTGCTTGTTATCTGGGCTGTTGTGATCATGTCTACTGTCGTCATGCCTTTATTTAGCCCTTCCAAAAGTGATACGAAGGTTCTAGAAAAGCTGCTTGTTATCTTGGGGAGTTAGGAGTGGCTGGGAGAGCCATGCTATTTTATACCCACACTTTTCTACTACGACCTCCCATCCTTGATGCTATACATGGGTAGAAGTAGTCTGTTTGATTTTTTCCACAATCTGGATTTTGATGTCCTTAATGAGGCCATGTAAGAATCTCTCGCTTACTGTCCATCATCATGTTTCCTCTGTTTCCAGCTCGCCAAGGCTCTCATTGAGAATTTACTTACCATTTCATCTGATTCTCTGTGCTAAGATGTGCTTTATTGTGGGGATTCTCAGGATCATCTCTAGTGACCACTTGAACACCAAATGGGTGAGAAACAGTTAATCAAGAATACATCACACATTCTTTCAAATGTTTCTACAAATTTGATTTCCGATTAAAAATCTCATGCAAATAAGTACAGAAATAAGTACCATTCAAAACTCATAGTCACCGATGAAGAGCAAATAGTGACAGCAAACATTGTGCGCATACATCATCACAGAATGCTAAATTTTATTCTGTCATGGGCCCTATTCACCTAGTGTAGTCAGATTCTATAAATCTGGTAGGCTGGGCATTATGTTACAACTTATTAACAATCATATGACAAAGTCAT
Organism: Chaetoderma sp. LZ-2023a; assembly: GCA_034401795.1. Taxonomy (NCBI): domain Eukaryota; kingdom Metazoa; phylum Mollusca; class Caudofoveata; order Chaetodermatida; family Chaetodermatidae; genus Chaetoderma; species Chaetoderma sp. LZ-2023a. The sequence continues at coordinate 28,889,570 of CM067359.1, read as the reverse complement.
TAGCACAATGGTCAAAACGTCCATGGCTACTAGCATACTGAAACAGAAAATTCGGATTCTGACACCAATGCTTGATAGGATGGTATAGTCAGTGAGAAAGACTACCCCAGAGTTGACAACGACTGGATCCGTTATTGCTCGACAGGAAAATATCACTGTACCTATACCTCCGCCAATGCCTATCACAATTGTACAAGATACAGGATCAAACCAATCTTTGATTTTAAGTTGTTTTTTATTTTCAAATGACTCTTATACGAGATCCTAATTCGTGGCATAAGCATGGAGGTCTTACACGTTCTCGCCATATCATACAGGTGCACACTGGCAACTTAGAATGCAGAATTTGGATACGAGATAAACCACCAACTAAATGCATTTCTCTGATATTAGGTAATGTTTCTGATAACATTAACCGTACCTCTGAATCATCAGAAAAGTGTAGTATTATGCAGCCAGTAAAACAGATACACAACCCCTCAGAGTGTTGCCGATGGTGTCTGATAACACAATACATAATCTGGGTGGAGAGGAGGTAGACTTCACAGGCTGTCTCCTGTGCACTGTGACACGTACCCATCGCCAAAGTCATGGAACTGGTGATGTCATCATGGGACTGGGTCATGATACATCAACACCTAAACACACTTATAAATGTGTCATGTTTGTGGACAAAGCCAAGCTTGAGTTCAGCTCTGGGTAGCCTGCACAGATACAAGTGAGGAATAAAGAGTTAAGACATATAGGTCCATGCGTTAAGGACACAGATGACCATCTTAATTACTGGATCTGTTACTGTTGGCAGGATGGTATTAAATTCATAACACGTAGTGCAACAACTCTTAATCTGTCACAAATGGTCGAACAAGTTGCATCGTCATTTGAGTACTGTAATAAAGTATTTAATAATCCAATTTGTGGTTGCCACTCGGGAAGATTAAAAGGTAATGGCCAATGTTACTCGTAATCTCTATCTGTCAACGATCCATGGTGATGTGGAAAAATTTTGCAAATCTTCCCGCATGTGTCAAGTAGTTGGCAAGTCAAATCAACTGATCCATCCATGCACGATTAATGCCACTCCCATCATTGCTTATCTACAATGTCCCCACAAGCTATACCACTAAGAAATATCATAGCCAAATGCATGGCAAAATGTTTAATATATTGCTTTGCACTATTTGGATTACCACATCAAATGTGTTTGCTCGGGATTGTGAGGAACTTGGTATTAAGCACATTAAGTCTACCACATACCATCATGAATTGCATTGCAATGCATCAGAGTTTAAAATTCATACTTAAAAGTATTGCCATGAACACATGCGTGACTGGAATGAAGGGAGTATCATGTTAAGGTTTTATTTATTAGACATTGTGGATGACCCTTTGGGTTTTCACACAATGCGCTTGTTTTCAATCCTGTAGCTCACAGTCCATTAACAATTAACAGTATCAAAGGAACACTCATTACTCCATTGCAATAGTCTAGTCTAGTCATAGTCTAATAGATTATATCATAGATCTGCACACACGCTTACACAATATTCAACAATGCGCAGGTGAAAATATGAAGTTAAGACTACAGGATCAGACATTGTGGTTGTCAGGAATTTTCTATGAGACGGACTTTAACATGAGTGGAAATGTGTTACAAACAACAACCATTGTACATAGCCCAATTGCATGACAAATATGAAGGACCATATTTTAATAGTTGTGATAGAGATTAACTACTGAATTAAGGTCACACAGAGAGCCGTATAAATTTGCATTGAGATTATTTCATACTCTGTAAAAGTGTATCCATTGTACAGATGAATTCTAATGCATTCAATTAAGATTGTGCAATTGATCTCTCATCAGCATCGTCACAATTAAGCAAAACCAAATCAAACCAATGCAGTTGCTAGCTTACCAGTATCACTGTCTTACTTTAATGGACATTGAAGTTAAAATTCAGCAGCATATTTATATTCCCCTGGTCCTTCCCTTTAAAAGGGCATACTGGTAAATACGTTTAAGTGGTCTTGCCATACCGATAGCACCTTTTGTCAGAAGCACTGGTCTTTGGAACTATGTTCCAATGTTACTTGGATTTAAACATGCAGGTGCCATCTTCGACTCTTAATGAATACTCTTGTTGCTACAATGGATGAATCAACTATGACCCGCCCATATTTACCTGAGCTCCAACCACACTTTATCTATGTTGGGATCGGTCGGTCTCTGAACTCCCTAACTATTAATTTCCAGAAAACTATATAGGCAATGCCCAGTCAACTTAGTTTCAAAATATTCAGTAACATGTTTTTTAAATAGTAAAGGCATACAATTCGTACAACAATGCTTAGTTCATCATCAATTAAATGTTCGTGATGACTTAGCTACATCATTTATGATGTAATTGATTACGACATCAGCCTACACATCACATAGTTGATTATGACGTCATATGATTGATGGATAAACTGGAACCCTCCATTAAGAATTGTGATAGAGGTGACGTCACTGTCAATTCAAATAATTGGGTGACCACATCAAAACGATCCAAGAGTTGTTCGTGTGGATAAAAGAAGCTGATCTTACTGTCAATGTACCACAAAGTTAGATAGCAAAGGGTACAGTGACATATCCTGGTCACGAAGTAGGCCCATGTCAACTTCGTCTAAAAATTAGCTAAGTTGGAGGTTATCCATATTTATCTTCTCAGCTATATAGCAGCACAATTTACACAGACATTTTTCTTCTGATTTGGTTTACTTTCAGGCAAAGTAAGAATCAGAGGCTCCTTAGATGAAGCTTCATCATGCAACCTTATTGTCTAAATATAATCCATATTAAAGGTTGTGACAATGTTTTAGCAGGCGCATTATCACCAGATTTTTAACAAAGCGTGTTACCAAATATTTTGACAGTTCTTTCACACTATGTCTCATGACATCTATATAAATCTCAACTTTTGTGATCAAATGAGCTGTCTAATGGCCGGCGTCAGCTGCCATTACTGATTCAGTCCAGAAGATAGGGTTAGAGGCCCTAGCCAGTCATCTGGGCAATGGATATAACATCATAATGTGTCTCATCCTTACTGATTATGACTGGATAAATTGGCTAAACCTGAGATGCTATAGTGTCATCGGAGATCAATCGACTATATTCTGAGAAACTGCATCAATTATATGTGAGTAATTATTAACTGTCAAGGGTTGACTAAATTTGATGAATCCAGCAATAAATAGACTACAAAGTGGCATTCTATTACCACACATACCTGAATGGTTATGCATGCCCATGAGCAATACTTATTTAATTTATTGTTATTTAAATTAACATAGTCTGTAATAATAGACTACTGATACTGACATTAAGCAACTTATTTTACAACAGTTTAATCTCCAAACCAATGTCATTATTTAAACAAAATTATTTAAATTCAGTCCATCACTAAGAAAGACAAGTAATTATCAAATTTTAGATTTTAAAAATTCATCTCGCTAAATGGCGTAGATGTATCATGTTACTGGTTATACGTGACACCGCTCAAGATCAGCTATGTTCGTGAGTGATGATTTTCAAGCATGAAAATCGGAAATGGATTGATGGTGGTATTATGGATGTCGATTACATCTGGTACTGAAAACATATATTGCTCCCCAAATGAAGGCCCAATAGGGATTTTAATTACTGAAATATAACATATTTCTCTGGGAGAAGGCTACTGGTTTGAAATCTGAAGCCCATTCTTAAAATAGTTACACACAAGAATGAATTTTCCCAATCCCTGCTGCTGAAAACATATATGTATGCACCAAAATTAGTCATCTACGCTGTTTAATTTCCATGATAAATGGCATGTTTCCCAAAGTTCATGCTTTTAGCACAAAGCTCACAATTTTCACCATTGCCACTTGTGTATACGGAGTATTTTTGTCACATATTGTGAGATATTCTAAAAGTTAGAACATTTTACATAAATATAATTTTCTAGAAATCGATGGCAGGATATATGTTTGCCTACGCAACTAAATACCTAATTTGGCGATTTGGTCAATATCAAACCATTTTTAAACATCTAAAATATGAAATTGTTTTATTATCATCATTTGATCAAATCAACAGTATTCCTGTAAATATTGTTTCTCAATATAAAAGTCCAACACACTAATGTCTATTGCATCTGGAAATTCCACTTAGATCAGACATTATATGGCCTGAGACATTATCGTATATATGGTATAGCTATGCTCAAAAACTTTAGAGTGAAATGTGTAAACAATTGCATAAAATACCCCATCATCGTGATTATCCTCTAGTTTAGTGTTAACTCATATCTAGTTTTTCTAGTGACTCTTATACCAGATTTATGCTAATTTCTCAAGTTGTTTCACTGTCTTCTTTCTGCAGCATATATAATCCAAGATGCCATCTCTAATCGGCTTGCCAAAGAACATGTAGATGAATGGATTGGCAAGGTTGTTGAAGAAACGTGTGATAAGATACGGTAATAAATGATAGTAAGGATATGATATACCATACACCTCGTGTACATAATCATGCACGAATGACGGAATTTAGAATTGAAAGAATGCCGCAATCGTAACCTCAATAGCTCGATACACGGTCCCTTTTCTATCGTGTCTCGACAAATCCTCAGTCGCAGATATAGAGTTTGTTCTTGTATATTTATTAACATATAAGTTGTACTAATCCCGGTATCAGCCACACTACCGCCTATGCAATTACGTCTCTAAGCTGAGGGTTACCAAAGTCACAAATACGGATACGTAGATACAGCTAATACCAATATTGCGAACGAGACAGCTAATACCCATATTGCGAACGAGACAGCTAATACCCATATTGTAAACAATACCAGAACACATTGTTAAATGCGAGATTTACTTTTGCTTTTAATAGATTAATTAACTGATAAAAACGAATTCCAGAAAACAGCATTAGATGGTACAGACTAACGGTTAGTGCCATAACACATACATATCCCAACAAGGGGCAGAGCATTCCTGGTATAAACACGGATATGGATGGTTATAGAAATATATAAGAAAGTGCCCACGATGAGCACGTGAGAAAATCAGCCATTGCTAGATTTGTTATGATGAAAATGGTTTTAAGCGATATTTTCCAGATCGATACAGATAGCATAAAAGTATAGCTTTGGACGGAATTCCAATCACTAGGGCAACACACATGGATATTTTATATACATCAGATAATATTGAGAGAGCAGATTGACGTAGTTCATGCATATGCTCATATAGCACTGACAGAGTGTTGGTGGTGTTATCACGAGACTCATTCATGGTGGACATACTAATGGACTTGATGTGTTGTTATTGTCTGCACAATAGACTCAGAGATGTGGCATGAGAGTTAATCATCTTGGACTTTAAAATACAACATGTTAATCATATTACCATTGTTATGAGACTATCACTGGTACCAGATACCAATGGTATGGTCTCATAATAATGGTAATGTGATTAAAACGTCATATATTTTAAAGTGTAACATGATTAAATCTGACAAGATTTCCCACATATCAAGGTTTACGATAGTAAACTGAGTTTGTATGAAAAATGTATATTTTCGGCTGCACTCTTTGGCCATGTGCATCCGTAGTTCGGTATCCATACGCGCTGAGGTTATCAATGAATCTGGCAGTAAACAGGCTCATTATCATATAGTTCGTCTAGAACGACATTCATCCATTGTCTGTTTACAGTTCATCGTGCGGTTATACTTTCGCAATTGCTCAATGTTATTACAAAGTTTTAAGAAACTAAAATTATTAGTGTAATAAGCTTATTTTACGACCGGAAGTTTGGAATGAATTCTAACGTGTTTTAACTTTACTGGAGCCAATATATTACGTATGTAGAGAATTATAAACAGCTCAAGTGAATTTGTCTTTTAACTACCAGCTATGGTGGATCGTCGTGGACGGTCACCTTCCAAAAGAGTACCGTGGGACTCTGTTAATCCTGCAAATTGGACGACCAATAAATTCGAAGATGAACTCGCTAAGTTAGGTATTAAAGTTCCGAGCAATACCCCAAAGCCTATATTGAAAGGATTATATACCGAAAATGCTAGGCAGCAAACACAAACTGTGCAAGCTACGATTGGTGACAACGTGGCACCAGCAACGAATGTGGCAGAGCGTGAACAGGTCGAGCGGCCATCTTGTTCCCTTTCCCATCGTGAGGAGAATGTAGCGGGCGGGCCTAAAGACACGCTGAAAGACATAATGGTCTAAATTCAGACTATGCAGCAATCTGTTCATGTGCTGCAAAAATCTATGATGACCATGATAGACAACAGAAATGGTCTACTCAATCCGAGAGTGGGTCAGGTGCAGGAACTATTAGAGAGACGTCTGGTGAGAATACACTGTCAACGGCGTATGCAGTGATGGAAATGTGCCGCGAAGCCTCCCGTGTACCAGAGCCAAGGAGGGACACAGCCCGTAATTATCTAGGTGGGTACCACTTACCGCGATTTGAATTTGGGGTACCTGCAGAATGCGTGCCACCTTTGGTTATAGTTTCGAAATCTTTAAAGAAACGAATATGGGAAGGAAAGGACATTACCTTAGCTAGTTTATTAATACCTAAGTTCGACGTTGACTCAAGTAAAACCGATCATAGCACTGAAGATCCCAGACTCACTAAAACATTAACTATTAGTGAGTTCGTCAAAATCATTTGGCAAATATAAAAGGATTATGTGCCAAGGATTCTTGGCGAGACAAATCGAACTTGATAGGTACGAAGCCACGGTAGTCGAAATCTATAATATTTATGGTACTAATTACTATGACTACCATTGTCAATTTGCGGCCAAGGCATCAGCAGCCTTGAGAGACCATAATCTGAAGATCGACTGGGCCGTCAAAGACCAGTTCCTGTTAACTATGATTATGAGAAATAGCGAGGTTAATTCTTGCTATCATTGCAACCCAACATTACACAGCACATTTTTGTCCACAACAACGTGATCGATTTGCATACACGCAACACAATGTTCGTTCGAATACCACAAACGTTAGTTACCTGGGCCAGGTAATGGGTGCAGATCGCTTTAGCTACCAGAGAGGCAGGGGAGACAACAAACAGACGTGCAACAATTTCAATCTCGGTAAATGTTTTCGCCAAGGAACGTGCCATTATGCACACACCTGTAATATGTGTGGTTCTGGAACTCATGGTGCTAAATTATGTAACATGTCTAAAACGAAACAGAATCAATCTAAGGCGTGACATGACAGGGGTAGTGATGACCATGTGACGGTAGATAGGTGCGGTGTCAACACCAGTCAATGTTCAGGCCGTTGACTTAGAATTGGCCAACCACCCTGATCAGACATGCATCAAGTACCTTTGTGGTGGCCTTAAGGACGGTTTTGATATCATGGTACAGGAACAAATGCTTCCCACCAGAGAGTGTAATAACTTACGTTCAGCTACAACTCAACATTTAATTGTAGATAATTTGATTGAGCATGAAGTTAACAAAGGTTTTCTTGCAGGCCCATTGAAGAACATGCCGTTTGATAAATACACGGTTAGCCCAATTGGTGTGGCGACTGAGAATTATTCCGGGAAGCCTAGGTTAATTGTTGCTCTATCATCACCACACGGGGATGACGATAATCCCAGTGTTAATAGCTTGATCGATAAAGACAGTTGTTCCCTGTCCTATGTTAAATTTGATAACGCTATACAGATAAATCAGATGTTGGGACAGGGAACAATAATGTGCAAGACGGATATTTCAGACGCCTTTAAACCTCTACCTATTTTACCTACACAGTAACATTTATTTGGGATTAAATGGCGACAGTCATATTATTATTACAAAAAATTGGCCTTTGGCTGTAGATCCAGCCCATGTATTTTTGATAAATTGTCACACGCCATATGTTGGATAGCACATAATAACTACGGTATCAAGCATATTTTACACCTCCTAGATGATTTTATAACTTTCGAACACCCTAACAATTGTGGAGAGAGAAATATGGCTCTGCTATATCTTATTTTCAATAAGCTAAATATTCCGATGGCTACCCACACAACTTGCGGCCCTGCTACAGTGATAGTGTATCTCGCAATAGTTTTAACTCTGAAAAATTGGAGGCCAGATTGCCTCTTGATAAGATTGAATGGATCGTTGCTTTTCTACGAGAAGTGGAAGGGAAACAATCCTGTACAAAACTTGAATTCTCCAGCTCCTAGGGCATTTGAATTTCGCGAGTATGGTAGTAATTCCAGGCAGAAGTTTTGTTTCACACCTTATTGCTCTCTCCACAATGATAAATTTACTACGTCATCATATGAGAATTAACAATCAATGTAGCGAGGATACTCGAATGTGGTTAGAACTTTTGTCCAATTGGAATGGTTATTCAGTGTTCTTTAATTCCAACATAATAGTAGCTGAAGATATGAAATTGTTTACCGATGCATCCGCATCGATCAGGTTTGGTGGTTTCTTCCAGGGGCATTGGTTTGCAAAATCTTGGCCTCTCTCGCTGAAGAAGAGCATAGGTAATGACGATGAGGTATCCATAGTTTTTCGAGGGCTATACCCCATCGTGGTTGCTGCCATATTGTGGGGGAAATCTTGGAAGTGTCAAAGGATTTTGCTCATGTGTGACAATATGGCCACAGTTGCTATTCTTCAGAAATGTCGGTCCAAATCTGCTCAGATTATGCCCCCTGTTTAGACGACTTATCTTAATCGCTGCTAGTCATAATTTTACCATACATTCTAAACACATTGCAGGCCGCAAGAATGTAATTTCTGATAAATTGTCTCGTTTACAGATATCCCAGTTCCGTCAGTTAGCGCCACACGCCCGCCAGCAGCCATGCAGTGTGCCTCCTCCAGAACAAGTACTTTGGGCTTCAAGCCAGCAATCGACAAGTTGTGGGATGCAGCTATCGCACCGAGTACCAGGAGCAGGTTTTAATGCTTATATACACTTTCTGCTTTTTTCGGGTGTGACAGCCTACCTTAATTTGATAGACCTTCCAATTAATGAAGAATTATTATTTCAATTCGTACCATACCGTGCCAGCAGTCTTAATATCAGCTATTCAACCATCAAAGTATATTTATGCGGCATACGCTTTATGCGCCTTTAGAATCATGTACAATATCCAACAGCTCCCCAGTTGCAACGCTTACCAGCCATCCTAAAAGGGGTAAAACGTCTGCAAAAATAAACAGACGAGACCAATACACCCTGTTACTTGTGATATTCTTAGCAGAATGTGGGTTTTCTTACGGAAGGGTGTGTTTAATAGAACTAGAGATCTGTTACTCGGGTTTTAACGATATGGTGAATTTACCATCAGCGACTCATCGGTTAACTTGTGTCTGCAGGACCTAGTCATTTTGGAAGACTGTGTACTGTTGACACTTAAACGGTAAAACAGACCCTTTTAGGAACGGGGTTATGATAAAACTGTTCAAGACCGATATGCCAATTTGCCCTTATAACATTTGTTATGAATATGTTAGGATGCGTGTTCAAGATAAACATTCAGCATTAAAGGATAACTAATCCCATCTCTTGATGGCTACTCAGGCGATCTAACACGCCGGTCATAAACTATCCAGGTAATTTTAAGTCCTTTATCACGCCGCTAAGGAAAGATATTCACGATTTTGTAGTTAAATGTTGGTACATTTCTACACCCTATGATGGCTGTCATGATTTACTTTTCAACCAATCAGAAAAACCCTAGTGTGTCTGCCTCGGTATATACGCTCAGTCATAGACGCTCCAGCTATAGTTTGGCAAAGTGGTATAAAAGCAATCCTACAGGTAAGCTGTTGAATATTCCTGCCAAATTAGTTTCAAAATATTCAATGGGATGAGCATTACATAATAAAGAATGTGATGCATTGGAGCTTACATGACATCACACAGCATAGCTTGAGGAGACAAAATGGTGTCGATCACTGTTCAACATTTACTCGATATTACAAAACAGATAATTGCGATACAGATCAGGGAATGTGACAGGATATAAATGATATGGAATCTATAAACCATATTCTATCGGTGCAATACAACATTTGAGATGAGATTAGCATCGCTTTAAGTCCCCTATTTGTTAATGATTCTGAGCAGGCACTCTCACGATCCGATTTCATTGTGATGTATAAATAATTTTTGTGTTAACATGCTTGGGCATGGATTCAGACCTTTAAAATGGACATTCGTTCCGCATTGGTGCAGCTACTTCAGCTGCGGCAGCAAATATTCAAGACCACTTGATAAAAGTTCTAGGTAGATGGGAATCTGATTCGTACTGCAGATATATTAAAACACCTCAGTCTGCACTCAGAGGAGCGCAATAAGCTTTAACACAAACTACAAGTGCAACTTCATGCTCTAGCTGAGCGTTGCGTATATATGGTCGAACCTGTGTTGAGACCACCTTGGTATAGGGCCAATCTATATTATTTACATCGCTTACTTGAGTCCAAAGCCATAATCAATATTGGGACCTTACATCATCAAACGTCTTTGTCGTGGTAAATCTATGGCGAGTGGAATTTGATATGTCGCTCAAGTATCTGACATCACGATCGACTACATCACTAGTTAGGTCTATAGCCTATTTGTCTGGTCTACAGGGTGGTCTTTATTGACGGGTTCGACTGTATATCTATCCATCATATCTGTTTTTGTGCATTTTGATGACGGTCTTCTTTCACTCTGTGGATATTTATTTAATGGTGAGAACACAGTATATAACATAATGTAATATTGTTATGTATTCTAGCTGGTTAGGCATGCAGGATTATGTCATGACAATTTTTAGATGTTTGTCGTCCATCGGTCAAACCTTATATTTAGAAGAATCCATGGACTATGTGGCTCATGAGGAGTAACAATGGTAACATAGATTTTACTCAACTGGAATGCACAGTCAATAGTACGCCATCGCTAATCCATCAATTTCGTCAATTCGCCTTGTGGACCACACTCACCACATGGGCAGGACCTAATGTAAACGTCATATTACTATCAACTATTACACTCCTCTACACTTCAAACCTGACGGGAGGAATCTAATGTAAACACAGCCTCTCAATGTAACTTGCAATTGTTAAAATACGCCAACTCATCTGACACCACGCACGCACGCACATGCGCACACGCACGCGCGCACACGCGCACACGGCCGCATACACGCACGCACGCACGCTCGCACGCACGCACGCATGCACGCACGCACGCACGCACGCACGCACGCACACACACACATATTATCCCCGCCTTACCAGCAGCATGCTCCCCCCCCTGGCCCACACCATTCTGGGGGTGGGCCTATTAACTTTGTCTCGCTACCCACAAAGATTTGAGCAAGTAACATGTACCAACCACCACCCCGCCCCCCCCCCCCCCGCCCCCACCGCCATTACCATTCTCGAGGGAATGTTTTTCCCATTATCGCTGTAATACTGTGGTATGTATTAACCACCATTTTTACCATTGCCTCTGGAATGTCGAGGTATGCTTTAACTGCAATTTGATCATTACCATGCTGGTTGAGATGCCCCTTATCAACGTAATGTTGAGATACGCATTATGTTTCATTTTACTATTACCAGCGTAATGTTGAGGTACGCTTTAAGCATCATTTTACCATTACCACCGTAATGTCGAGATACACATTAAGTATCATTTTTGCCATTACCAACGTAATGTTGAGGTACGCATTAAGTATCATTTTTGCGTTATCACTGTAATGTTGAGATACGCATTAATTACCACTTTTACCATTACCAACGTAATGTTGAGGTGCGCATTAAGTGTCACTTTTACCATTATCAATGTAATGTTGAGGTACGCATTAAGTATCATTTTCACCATTAACACAGGAATGTGAGATATACCATAACTATTAGTTTACCATTATAACGCTAATGTTGAGAAAACCATAAAGTGGAGCATTACCATATGTATCGTTTATCATTATCGCAGTAAGTGTAATGTTACCGTTATCTCAGTAATCTTGACTAGTACCAATTTACCATTACCTCAGTAAGTCGAGTGTATGCCAATAGTACCAATTGACATATGTACCAAATCGCATTTATCGTAGTAAGATTGATTTACAGGTATACAATAAGAATACATGAGGCACATTTACCACTATAGCGGCAATATTGATCTGGTAGGACTTACAATTTTGATGTAGTCAATAACTGTCATTGTACATAATATCATCTATGCTTCATTTATCTAATACCATTTACCGTTATTGTCATAATGTTGATGCTTATAACAAATTACTATAGTAATTTACAGTAATATGGAGTTATAGCAGTTATACTTACTTAAATCTCAGTGTTGCTTATGTGTCAGTATTAGTGATGTGGATTTATACTATTAGCATATTAATTTTATTTTACTGTATTACTTCTTTTATCAGTATTGTATACTTAGTGTTGAAATATAATACCCAATGTATCATTTTAGTAGACATGTCGATTATGCCATAACGTGGTTATACCATAAATAACAGGTGATCTCATTTTGGGGCACTCAGCTATTATACACAAATACCTGAGCTATGGGCATATTTAATACTAAAAATAAGTACAAATTATAATTAAGTATTAAATCACCAAAAATTAGATCATGGGTGAGCTCGTCGTCTGAATCTTTATCATCGGCCCTCCACATGTATAGTCAGGAATTTATATTAGGCCATATGGAGACGAGGAGTACCACTAAATTTACCTCTGAGTATGCCTATTCTCCAAATGTCTATAGGGAATAATAAAACATCATTGAAATTCATTTCTTCTTGGTTTTTTAATTTAGTGTTGGTAGCATTTACCCCACCAAGAGAGTTGTGTTTATGTATGGTAATACGTTTCGTAAGTTTGCTAGGATTCCTGCATTTCAAGAAACTGTGCTTAGGACTAGGTGTTCCGATAGAGTAGAGCAGATTAAGTATATATACGAATTAGAACCTCAATTAAAGGTCACTATCAGCACTAAAAAGCTACCTTGGTACTTTACTTCACCAGGTCAAACTGAGATGAAACCATCGTTCAGGAGTGTTAGATTCCATTGCGACTCATGGATAATTCTGAAGGAGAACTTGCACGAAATTCTCAGAGCTATAGCTCGTGTAAGCGTTTTATATCCGAAAAAACCCCCAAACAAAGATTGCTATTACAATTTTAACGTGACCTAGTGTGGCCATGCAATATTGATAAAGAATCTACAGCTGATCATCAATATCGAGATAAAAACTCACGATAGTTGATGCGATGCTCTCGAAAGATTCCAGAGATTAGTTATTAAGCATTAGATTAATGGCTGATTTGTGTCGCACGGATAATGGGCAGTGACAAATCGGACTATGCAGTAACATACCTTTACTCTCCGGCTCTAGAGCCGGCTTAAAGTTAATGGTTGATGCAGACGTTTGGTTTGAAATAATCAGAACCCTAAGCAGTGGTGTAAACATTAACTCATAAATAATATCAGATGGATTATACATTACTGCTATGGTTGAACACTTAAACTAACTACAGTTTTAGAGGATCACACCATAAAGACTAACGATTACATATTCTTGAGAGCCTGCATGACTTTATTACTGGGATTAACGTCTAAGCAACCGAGCAACGTTGTTGATGTAACTGATTCTGATTCTGAAATAGACAGGGCCATTCAGAACCTTATCGATCACGTATCCCCAGAGGATATATCTTCACCACCATGGCTGCTAGATAATGGCATAACTCTTAACAGTTTTGCTGTAGCGTCTCCGACTACATTATGGCTTAAAATATCGCAATATGCATAAGCCGTAGGTAATGTAATCTTATTACTTTTATGCATTGATAGAACTCCTCCCATGGGTGTCAGGCTGCTAATGATATTCTCACGATAGCCTAAGAATTTACCTATGTAGTTGTCAAATTCAATAGCGAACATTCTAATCACATATAGAAACTACCTAGCTCTTGAGCTCGCCATTACCAGATCTAACAACCCAGATTTGATGGCGGAGTTCAACACTTTTGGGATAAACGTGCCTGTACAAACATATTCGTACCCACAAGTACCTATGTGTATGGCGGGGCTTTCCCAGTCTAGATGAATAGGTAGAAATGGACACCTCTATTTGAAAAGTAATTTGGCAAATAATGATGCTGTTGTTGATAGGCCCACCAACCAATATCAACAAGACCATTTTCAAGCAGAGGAATCCTTGAAATGAAAAGTACCAAATGCCATTATTGACTCGTATAGACTATTATTATTTGGCTACCGGGCGAGGGAGGAAATAATCGGCTCACCTCGAGGATATCAGGCTTTTCGTTGACGTTTTCTACCAATGTGTAGATGCTCAAAGACCAGAGAAGTACAATGGGAGTCATCGTTAGCAAACTCATTTTGAGCATCTGTTGGTGCTAATAACTAGACCTTTCATGAACAAGAATACAGCTTCTAAGAACGTGCATCTTTCTCGTCATTAAATAATGCCATCCTTTAGCTATGATCTTTCCTTGCGAATAAACTTAAATGGGATGCTTTGGCTGATCTTTTCCCTAATATTTTAGCCATGGGTTTCTATGGTAAATCATATTGTGATATATTCAAGAGGCAAATCTGAATTTGGGCGGTAGAACAACCTATAGGAAGACATTTCCCCCATCAAAATCCACCAAATAAAAAGTCCGACATAGCTATTCTATGGATAGATTGCGGTAAGTTTAGTGAAATGTTCATCCATGAAACTTGGATCCCGCCTTTCATTTCATCCATGACGTTAGTGTCATTATGTAATAAGGTGTTTATGGCTAAGTACTTAAGCTAGTAGTCCCGCCTGTTACGGGGTACCTTAACATATGTAACAAGAAACGTTATTCCGTAGAAGCGTGTAAGTGGCTAGATTACCTGGCTCATTCTAAGAATGTGTTTATTAAACACGCTCTAACAGGTGGCGAACCGGAAGCGCTTAACTGATCGCTGGACGATTACTGCCTCAACACCGATGAGTACTTTGAGTACTACGGCTGTTATGTACACGCATGTCCGAAAGTCTGCCTAGTAAGTGTATGACTAACAAGTAATTTTAGCCTGATTTAACTTTAGAAGAAGTGTATCAGAAGACGTTTTCTAAATCTAGTGCGCTTAGATGTATGCGTTTGAAGGTAGTTGAAATATGGGGTTGTGATTTTAACGTCCAGAGACTTACCGATCCTAGCATTAACGCTTTTCTGAATGCTAGAACATATCATGAACCACTTATCATGCACGATGCCCTGTATGGTGGCCATATCAATGCCATATGTTTGAATCACCAGGCTGTGGCAGATGAGTATACATGGATATCACTTCGCTATATCCTTACATTTGTAAGACCCGTGAGCACCCTCTAGGCAAACCGGAGTTAATCGTTAGAGATTCTAAACTGGTAGACGAGCTAGGTTGTTACTTCGGTCTGATAAAGTGTATCCGCTTGCCTTCTAGAGATTTATTCTTTCCTGTCCTCTCGTACACATGTAACGAACGTTTGTTCTTTCCATTGTGTAATAAATGCGCTCACTATTTACAGAGTACTGAATGTACTCATAGCGATCATGAGCGTGCTCTACACAGTGTAAGGAAGTCTGTGGAGTTGATGGGGGGGGGGGGGGTGTACGTAGTGCGTACCATATCTTAGAGTTTATCGAGATATGGCTCTATGAAAAGCGTACTGATACACTTTTCAAAGGATACATCGATAACATTTTGAAAATTAAACAAGAAGCATCAGGGTATCTTGAGGATGCGGTCACCGATGTACAGAAAGACACGTCTGTTCTGGAATATTTTTAACATGAAGGGATTAAATTAGATAAATCCTTAATGATTCAAAATAAGGGCCTTAGAACCCTGGAAAAGGATACTGAGAAACATTTCGGATTTACTTACAAAAAATAAATAATTTTTAACGACTATCATACTAAACCGTATGGCTTTCAGTGTATCCCTAGGATCTAATTTTATGATAGCTGGCTGGGCAGGGTGGGGGGGGGGGAGGGGGTGTGGTGTTGGAAAAGTTGAGGGTGCTTTCGTATAGGGGTAGGTCAGGGGGGGGGGGGGGTCGAGTATAACCTGGGTTGGCGGTATGTGGGTTTGAGCATGAGCGAATGGAAAACCCCCGCACCGGATGGGTTGGGGAAATGGTTAGGGTTGGTTGAGATGTCGCTTTTCTATGCTACCCCGTAATGTGGACGATTACTAGCATACCCTTCATCGAGGGGGAGTAAGTAATCTTCTGCTTTATTATTATCGGTTAGATGTGTGTGTGTGCGTGCGTGCGTGCGTGCGTGCGTGCGTGCGTGCGTGCGTGAGTGAGTGAGTGAGTGAGTGAGTGAGTGCGTGCGTGCGTGCGTGCGTGCGTGCGTGCGTGCTTGCGTGTGTGCGTGCGTGCGTGCGTGCGTGCGTGCGTGCGTGCGTGCATGTTTGTGCGTGTGTGTGCGTGCATACATGCATGCGTGCGTGCATGCGTGCGTGCATACATGCATGCGTGCGTGCATGCGTGTGTGCGTGCGTGTGTTCGTGCATGCGTGCATACGCGCATGCGTGTGTGCGTGCGCGTGAGTATGTGTGTGTGTGTGTACGTGTGTGCATGCGTGTTTGTGCGTGCGTACATGCGTGTATGCGTGCGTGCGTGCGTGCAAGTGTGCGTGTGTGCGTGAGTGCGCGTGTGCGTGTGTGTGTGGTGTGTGTGTGGTGTGCGTGTGTATGCGTGCGCGCGCGTGTGTGTGTGTGTGTGTGCGTGCTCACGCGCATGTAATACATAGTTATTGGGGGTGGGGTTTGGTGGGGGAAGGATATGACTAGAGTATATAACCTACACACCCTCCCACACTTTGAAAGTTAATATCTTCAAAGCCTACCTCTGTACAAATCTCTGCCCTAGCCTTACACCCAACCTATTAGGATGTCAGTATCGCTTAGATCGTTTTCAAATTTATTTAAATAAAGCTCTAAAATCAGTTTCGTGCAGTACCTCAGTCACATCATTCTCTATGTCTATCGCTTAACTTTACGGGCGTTTGATTCCCGCTCAGAAACATTTGTAAATTTTGTTTGTATTTGTTTTACATATATGTAGTTTTTTATATTTTTCGCCCATTCGTATGTAAATTTTTATCCTCTGTATATTTATCATCTGTATAATTACTGAAACCTTATTCTATTTAGAAATGGTGAAATATGAAATGACTCGTATTTTTTTATTTGTAAAAAACCCAGAAATAATTATCGCATATAACCCATTCAAACCCTAAGTCAAGTTAAACAGGATTGTTCCCCCCATATTGCACGTCCACTCGAGGCCCGCTAAAAATGTAATAGGTTGTTGTTATTAATCTAACATGATTGGAAATTGATTCACTGAACTCTGTATGACTCTGACGATCGCTACACACAATCGGAGTTGTTTTAAAGCTCGACTATTTAATTTTAATCTGTTGGAGCAATAACTAACTGATTGCTCTCACGCGATACATCACCTCTTGCACATTGTCACAGCTAAAACGCTGAGGTTGAGAAGATTAATGATCAGGCCATTAGACTAACAGAGTCATCTTCCACAATTGTCCTTATGCTATAGCTCGACCATTTAGCATTAATCTCCAATGATTGAGCCAGTTCCCAGAGTCATAAAAAGATGTGTGCAGATATGCAACCCATCAATAATCATTACGCTATGCATTAACCCTCATCAATCATTATGCTAATTACCATTCAGCACATCTCATTGGATGTTAGGAGGCACATGATTTAATGAGGGGGTGGGGCTTCGCGATTGAATGAGTTCCCAGGAAAAGATGAGTTCAGATATACACCCTGTCAATTATACTTATGCTATACATTAACTCTTGTCAATCAGCATTACGTTACTTACCATTAAGCTCGCCTCATTGGATGTCAGGAGGCATATGATTAACGAAGGGGCGTGGCTTCGCGATAGAACGAGTTCTCAGAGTCAAGAAAAGACGAGTCCATACATCTAGCCTGTCAATCATCCTTAATTACCCTCATTAACTCTTGTCACGCATCATTACACTAATTATCCTTAAGCTCGCCTCGTTGAATGACAGGAGTCACATGATTTAACGAGAGGTAGGGGGTGGGGGAGGGGTGGGGCACGGGGATTCGCGATTGAACGAGCTCCCAGAGTCAGGAACGGATGAGTCCAGACATGTAGCCTGCCAATCATCCATAATTAACCCCATTAACACTTGTCAATCTTTACTCTAATTTTCCGTAAGCTCACCTCATTGGATGACAAATGTTACATGATGTAATGAAGGGGAGGGGTCTATGGACAGCTGCTACATCTAATATTGCACCAAAACAATGGAGAGCTGGGCCGCCGTCAAAGGAAACGGACACAAAAGGTGGCAGAGATCAAAGGAAAAAAGGTGTCAAAATAACAAAGGAGAGAATAAAGGAAAGAACAAAAGAAAAAGCTGTGAAAACGGGCCCAGCTCACCTCACCTCTACTGACACGCCATTATCTTGTCGACTACACCTGGTTCAACCCTCGTTATGACAATTTGCTTTAGCCTTTCTATATAGCGCTATCACAGATCTGAATAGGTACTACATATAGCAATGAGGTGATGACTATCTTTCGCATCAGCACCATAGGGTAAACATGTGGATTTAACTTGTATTGATTAAACCATACTATAGTGCCTTGCAGATTATAAGACCCAGTCAATAACTTTGCCGTGATAGCAGCCTTCTCCGCATCCTTGTGATCAGGCGAGATACTTGACCACACATGGTAGGCACTGCATACATGCACTGCCAGTGGGTTAAGGTATCGCAAAGAGACCTTCTCCTATATTTTCTTACACCACTTCTCCGACCAATGGTCTGCTACAGCATTCTTCACCACGGTCTTTCATTTTTGTTTCAGCATTGGTTTATCTACCAGCTCCCAGGCAGATGGTAGATCATATTTGCAGAGGATTCACTTTACCATCAGCGCTTATTCTCTTCACAGCTACCTGCTGCACAGCAAGATTGTGCTCTATTGAATCTGGATTTCTGGAGATTCCCCCAAATAGTGAAAGGCCCTTCCTGTCCATCACTGCCTCCAATGGTTCAGCTCCTAATAGAGCATATACCGTCACAGCTGCACATCTGTCTAGTACGGATTGGATCTTCTTGAGCGATCCGTCTTTGTTTATCCTCTAGTAGATTGGTGTCCGCAGTAGGTGCGCAACATGCCTCTAGTCCGAATGTTAGTCATGGACTAATATAGAGCATCCATATCCAATATATCGGAGACTGGCGCCCATTAGTACATAGATTGTTTTGCATGCACCGCTGATCCACACCAACTCTGCCATCTGCTTCCAGTGTGACTCCATGGTGTAACATCCCGGATTCTGTTGGAACCTGTAATTTTTTCAGAAGTAGTCTTGGGTGGTCAGATCCTTTCCTGCCGCATGCCATGCTGGCACATTTACTAACATTATGCGGAAACCTCTCTCTAGTTGTGTACTGGCTTACTATGTTTAGCAGTATCTACATATGAATAGGATTACCTGCCATGTAGAGGCCATCGTCTGCACCTGCCTGTGCCAGAACCCTCACCCCTCCAATCTTAAAACCAAGGTTAGTATCCAAAACACCTGTCAAGAGATTCGACCGGCATCAAGGAAGACCAATAAGGTGCATCTTATGCAGTAAACCCTCCATCCAGCTTACAACCGAAGGCCTTCTCTGTATCTAAAGAGATAATATACAGCATATTCTTCATCTCCTTTGCCTATATGATGGCTTCTGGAACTAGAAGCGCTGCATTCAATGATCGAGCTGGCCTCTCTGAAACCTTGCTGTAGCGCACATTCATGGGAATCCAATGCCTCCTTAGCTTTTCCCAACCAGATTACCTCAATTAGCTTCTATGACTGTTAATATTGTTATAACTCGGTAGTTTCGATGGTGGATGGCAAGATGTCTGGAAGATGTGATTGATCTGTCTGGTAATGTATGGAATAACTGTATCTCCACCTTTCTGCAGATGTTCAGCAGTTAGTTCCATGGAATCAATGGGTTTACCTGTATTCAGACCTCTAATAGTATTCATGGCTTCTTCACAGGATACTTCCGCAGGCCCGTTTCCCTCCAGAACTTTCTCCATCACACTCATAACTAACCTACTGTCTGTAGTACTTATCAAACTCCTGACAATCCTTTGGCCATACCAGCTGCTGGAAATGGTGTTTCTACCCATCACATATCTCTATTGGGTCTACAAGTCTTTAAGCTTCCACCTCAAGCTCTTTGGTAGATGTCTGCACTGACCTCCTCGGCTCATCTATGAGATAATAAAACAACTTTTTATCATTGCTGTCTGCTTTCATGATTCTCTTGTACTGACAATTTCTCTAACTCATTTGTGCCATCATATGGACTTGTCTCACCCTCCATTTATAAAACCGCCTGCTTGTGCATAGTTCGTTTTCTTGCTCAGTTGGCTAACCTCCGTCTGGCTAGGGCCTATGGGCAGCCTTTGATAGTTTGACTGCCTCAACCATGTCGGGAAACCAAGGGTGGGCCCCATAGCGCCTCTTCTGTCTGGTTCAGATCTTGCCACTGCTTTCTGAATGGTGTTTACCAAATGTTGCACTGCAAGGGTCACATGCAGTTCTGGGCACCAGATACTGCTTTGATACTGTCGAGAGTGGTTTATAAAGTTCTGGTATTCAGCTTCATTCACCTCTCCCCACTTCATCTTGCATATCTCTTGCATGTCGTCTGGTGGCTGGTTCCAGAATTTCTTATTGGTTTTGCCGACATTCATTGTACACGATGCTCTGCTAAGTTTCCATGCCAATCCTATCATAGCACACACGTGATCAGATACATTGAACGGTTGTTGGTCGTGGATAGCAATCTCCAGTATATTATCTAGTAAAGAATCTTTCAGTGAAGAGTGTACGCCGTTTTCATGGTAGAATGTGTCTTTTATTGGGGAGCTAGTCCCATGGATCAGATGATGGGCCACCAGGAATCTATGGCAATGCTTATCCCGTGGTTCAGGTGGAGAACGGTGAAGGGACGCATTGATATCACCTCCCAGGAATATTAGATATCTTTCTCTCTACTTAATGATAAGCCCTTAACATTGACTGAGCAAATATTGAATATCGTTAGTGTGTTCGGTTCCTGTTGGTCTCTTCTGATGCCACTGACTAAAAGACTGCAGCTGCGTATATTCGTCAGGTACCGCCATGTTTGATGCCACCCCATTTAGCTCTATATTTAATTGTTGTGGTACCTCGCTGCGAATTGGTCTGCATACACAGCATACACAGATACTGAGCGATCTTCCAATTGTTGAGGACTCTGAACAGCTTTAGATACCTGCTGCTCCTCAACCTGTTGGTGCTAATTTACGTACCTGACCCGCGCCAGGGATGACCTGACCTCAGCCATCCACTTTGCTCGACCTAGGCCGTGTGACTAGCGCCGACCTGGAGCCTGAGATCGGGCCTGTTGAGACGCAAGATACAGGCACCCAGACCGACCTCTAGCCACAGACGATTACTCCCAACATTGACCCTCGGCGGGAGGGCACGAGTTCGACCCCTCTCCTACCTAGCCAGGAGTTGGGCGAACCTATGGTTAATGATGAGGACGATGACGAGATACATGCTCGCCTTCTCCCTCCTCAGATTGGGTCTACTAGGTATGATAAGATGTATATGAAGACCTTCTCGTATGTGCTGTCAAACCAGAATTCGTGCTATTACGACGATTATAAAGGTACCACAAGCAGAGGCAGAGGCTACTCCCAGCCACTCTGCCTATCCGGAGGGAGGTACATGTAATAGTAAGTAGCATGGAAGTGAAAGGATCCAATGAACCGTTGGCCCATTATCTTGAGCAGGTGAAATGCCAAATTTGGCACCAATCATCCCCGCCCACAAACCCCACACATTCCATGTTCCCCATCTGCCGTACCATACCTTTGTCCAATGGCACCCAACCCATCGGCGCCGAAATCAAACATCCCGTGTTCCTTTCTCCTCACACTCCACTCGTCGTCAGAGGCTAGTGATGACCCTGCTTTGGGAGATCTTAACACCTGCCACACGCACCAATATGGATCAGTTCCCGATGCACTGGCCACTTCTACGGCGACTGGTGTCAATCGACTGGGTGACCTGATCAATAAGTTCTCGGACGATTTATTCCCTGTGAGGAAGTAATATGAAACTGTGCCAACAGTTGTGTAATGAAAGATTCCAGTCCAATTTCCCCCACCAAGCATCCCTCCCAGCATTCCATACCCACCACCCCCATGAGCGATCAAGACAAACATGATACACATAACGTCATTTGAATCATTAACACTTCTCAAGGCTTCGTTATTTAACCATCTATAATGCGGGAGAACCACCAACCCACCTGTCAGAAATACGCCTTGTGACAGGATACTATTATGCACCTACACCACAGCTATACCATAGTGACCACCCTCCTATGCCACCTTGCGACCAACCACCAACATACACATATCCACCTCACCACTTTGGATATGACACTATAAATCTTGCTCCACACACATAATATGGTGTTAAAATACTACTTACGGCACCAACACGTAAAACAGTCATCGCCAAAAAGAAGCATGTTTAACCTGGAGAATTAGCCGCCTCTTCTACAATACATAATCAACCCAGCTTGCAACTCATATTTCCCCTGCACCAGTCACCACGTCATAAATGGATATCGACATTAGTCAACATTTACTGTGTCACCTCCAGGCATGCGCGCTGGTCCACCATATGTTCCCGTTCTGCGGCACTGCGTGCGTGGCACATCAGTTCAGGGCTGCTGGTTAGCTGCGGATCTCGGGGTTGTAGATCCGGTGTTGCGCGCTGCCGGATTGTACAAAGACTGACTTCTAGAGCTGGTGAAACGTTCACATTCCAGTGGGGCAATGCGACCATCGCTGCGAACCACGTGGTCTCATCCTCGCTGTTGGTGTCAGCGGTGTGATGGTCCTACAGCACCATTTAGGGCTGGGACGTAATTAAATACATGCAAAAATTAATATATGTAGCAGTCAAACAATTGTACTCGTTTGCTGCTACTTGAGAGAAGTCTAGTATATTGGGCCAAGTTGACGACTCATTATCGTGGTCCTCGCCAGAGGTACCTCATAGAGTAAGTTCCATGAGGCATCCCCGCAAAGGAGGGTCCTAGCACGGCTACTTAGCAAGCTTAATATAAACCAAATTAACCTCTACAAACATTCTTTTGTTGCGATAGGAAAGTGCCTTGGACGGGCCTCCATCACAGGAAAATGCCTACAATGCTGAAGCAGAGGAAGAGAGATGGCAAAAGGGCCACTCTGTTGTTAAAACCATATTATATAAAAGAGTCAACCTAGTGAAATTATATGTTTAATGTCACACACTCTGTTTTATGTGAAGATGGGGTGGGTGATCTCCGCAGAATTCAAGATCATCATCTTATATAAGTTCCAAGATTCTGTGTTAGTAGCACCTTATTTATGTGGTTCATCGCTAGTTTCTGCCCTATCATTTAGTTTTTGGGTCCAGATCCAGGTTTAGCCGCACATGGCAATGTAAGCTAACTGTTTTTAACATATAAGTCTGACGGGCGAGAATGTTCAGTGACCGTGAGGTCAACCTACGGAACATCCCCCCTCAGTAGAACGCATGTGCAAATATCATGAGTTGAAGGCTCCAGAATCATATAACGATCCTGTCACTGTCACGTCATGACCACATATAACAGCACAAGGACAAGCCACAATACATAAGCATTGAAAAGCACATATAAGTTTAGGGTGGGGACAAAGATGCAGCTATCCAACAATAGCGACCTTCCAGCGGGGGCGTGGTGGGTTCTAAGAGCCCACCCAGTCACTTGTAGAGTTAGATGGGGAGCTGAATCCTATCCTTCACCAGTGTATTGGGGATGGATCATTTGAGATCCGCACCCAGGGAGCTAACATTTACCGATGTTAGGGTTATGTAAAATCACGCAGCAATGCACTGCAGGCCAGTAAATATATATATTTTCGCAGTGCTTCCTACTTTGGCAGGGTTTTCTAACTAACCAGTATCCGAAGATACAAGGGGGAGTGGGGGTGGGGGGGGGGTGCATGCAGTGATAGTCGCATTATTTCTTGCTGCACTAGTACCCCAGTAGTTCCAGAGTCAACTCTAAATAAAGTGAAGGAGGGAGGTCCATACAATTGATAAGCCCGAAGGCTAATGGCATGTAGACAGAGACAATTACTCATATAACAGAGGCCTTAAGGTATGTTGCCAATTTATATAATCTAGCCGGTGTGCAGTGTTACATATCTGCTCCTCTTGGAAAAGAGACTAACATGAAATGTCTCCTACCGAGTAATCATCCCTACTACTATAAACCTATCTTATCGAGCTAGAACAGGCTAGGTTTAGTCGACCGCATGTCATGTTCGCGTAATGAGAACATGAACAGCGACCTCAGTGAAAAATTGATGCTGTGTGGGGAATAAGGTGGTGCAGATAGTGTTGCTGTATGGTGTAGCGTAGTGATACTGTGGTCTAAGGGTTTTTTATATATAAAATAAACAAAGCATGAAACATGGATGGCTACTGCCATACTACTAACTTTGAATAATGCAGTAATAGAAGCTTACTTGACCTTGACGGTGCCTATGGGCACGAAAATGAGGATAATATATACATAATAATAAACTATAAAAAATGTGGTCTCAAGTGACCGGGAGGTACGTATTTGTCATCAGTACATGTTACACAAAAGTAATACAATAATAATATTAATAACAACAGAGTACCTATTAGTCATCGGTATGGAAAAGGTTTTAGAGTCACAATAGTTGTAGCGCAACACAATCGGAATGTGAGATGGCACAATAAGGAAGTTGGCTGCTAGGAAAAACTGCAGACACAAAGCAGATGCGGCTCATTCTCAGGAAAATTGAAGAAGAACGTCTGCGAAAATGGATGACTAGTAGATAGTCTTGTCTACAACAATGGTTATTAATTTAAATGGTGTTGTTAAAAATTCCATATTGGTGTTGAAATTGAAGCTACACTGTAGTTTTTGAAGGGCTACAGATGAAGTTGATAATGCGGATGCATTTTGATGGTTCACAGGACGAGATGAATCAAAAAGTTCACACGATGCATCAGGCAATGTTCCCTTAACTTCTGTCAAACTGTCTAAAAGACTAACGATGTGCGGATTGATTACACCACGGGTTACATGGTTAGGCAGATCTGGCAAGTTATCACAGAGCACGTCACTCGCCCCATATACTGGACAATGAGCTACATCGGGACCAAAAGGCCCATCCACACGAAAGGTCCCTTTGCGGAAGTAGTAGCTTGGGCTACCTGACTTTAATTTCTTTATTACCCCTGGATGATATCTTTCGGGGAGCTTACAAAAACTGATGGTTGTGGATGTGATGGCTTGTGCCCTAGAGACAACGAATTATGAAAACCGAATGGCGCGCTGCAGCTGCCAGTATCTGCTGTAGCAAGCAGTACTATTGATTCGTCCTCTCAGACCAGGCACTCCACCACAACCTGACCATCTGATTTTTCAACCCCTTTTATACTGCCTGTGCCGTCACAGCTGGAGTACCAAGCCGATCAGCGAGTGTGCTTCAGAGGCAGGTGAGTGGGTCATGTGACACGCTATCATACCCATGCACTGAGAGCATGCATGCGCTAAGCCTATGGGGTTCAATATTTTGAAGGAAATTTGTTAGCTCATTTAGCCATAACTCGGTCAATTCTTAACCGATATTGAAATAATAAAGTGTTTTGGAATCCTCGCTTCATTCTGCTGCCAAGTCCGTCGAGAACGGTGTAATTTAAAGTAATAACGTATACCAACTCAGTACAAAATCAGATGCTATTTCACCCCAATTCCAACATGCGTTGTCTAGCGATCTCTGATGCCTGCGCATGCACGCTATGTGATCGAGCAGACTTCGTCATTTTACGAACCTTTCATATATTGCTTATACATGTGTATCGTCCTACCCAAGGGGGTGAGCTTAGAGACTGCCTGGCCCGGCGGTTCTGTACCCAGACTGACTGGGGTGGTTGGCACCTGACTGGTCAATCCGCACTACACCTGCATACCATTATTGTGCAGTCAAGAGCAATAATAAATATCGGCAATCCATGCCAACGAGAAACATCCTTTCCCTCGGACATGACTCAAGCATTACATTACTTAAATATTATGGCAACTTAACACATGTAATCAAAGATAATTTCATTAATAGAGAGAGATTCTCGCAGACTTCAGTCAGTATGCAAGTAGGACTTTGCCAGTCCAATCTTCATCTTCATGCTCTAGATTCTCGCTGTCTTCATTGCTATGGAATCTTGTCTTATGCCGCTTCAGGCCATGCGACATAGCAAAAGTTGAATCACATTCGAGACATTGGTGCCTTGGCATATTGATTACAGGATAAACTTCTTATCTTAATATACAGTTTATTGGTGAAGCTTGTAACTGTAGAAATCTCCTTATGGCCTACTATGTAGATAAAATACACATCCGTCCCTTTGGGTTCTTTAACCTGTAGTGAAAAAAAGTATTGAATTTGAGACATTTTATAGGACTTTTTTACTCGACCGCATGTATAAATGTGCATCCACCCATATAAATTGGCACCAGAGTATGCAGATTTGTGGGCACACATGTGGATTTGCAGGTGCATAATATTTTAAACTAATTTTACAGTGTGCTGTTGCTGCCATAGCGCCAATTTGCATTCGCACATGTACACACACACACACACACACGTCATGAACACGGAAATGTCCGTCAGTTGTACGAGGTGTATGTTTTACTATTTAATAATCATTCTGTTACCATGGCCTACGAACAAGCTCCCACACACACCCAACACACAGCCACACGGCCGTATGCACGCATGTCCAATACGCCCACACCCAGGGTGTGGGGGGGGGGGGCACTCCTCAAATGCATACCAACCGGGTAACTCCGTATAGTTATTTGGCCCAAAAAAATATCAAATTGTATTCATGTATTTTTTCAATTGAATCCCGATTTATCAGACTAGGTATTCATAGGGATATTTGACTGATTTATAACGCACCTCTGTAGTGGTCTTGGGGAATGAACATTTGCAACTCAAGAGAATGAACTTTTGCAGCCTGAGAGAAGGTTAGTTCTTGAAAATGTACTGCTGGAATGCCTGGGTAGATAACTGAGTCCGACATTCCAATGGTAAACCTTTAAAGATAGCCTTCTCTTGGCCTGCAAATTGACATTCAATGGGTAAATATTGTGTATATTATTGTGTTGCTGAAAGATATTACGGTAGAGTTGAGAAATAACTTTAAATGATTTTTTGCAAGACAAATAATGGCGTTACAGTCGAGCTCCTATTATCGATTAGTTGCGGCGAGCTCTGCATATATTTTCTGTATCATAGGATTCATGGGCTGCCGATGATTTCAATTATAATGGCATTACTAGAGACAACAAAAAATTATCGAATCGTCCAAAGCGTACCCCATAAATGATTAGAGGCTTATAGCGCTTCAACACGGAATGTTGCAATAAAATATGCTGTTCGCCTAAATTTTTGCTTGTTTGTTTTTGGGGGTTTTCACTTGTTAGATGGCTGCGGATGTTTGCTTTAAAATGATATGGCTTAAGCCTGCTTTTACCATATTCATGTTAAAAAGCCTTTCAAAAGCAACTTTCGCATTTTCCCATGGTTATAATTTTGAGGCAGACCCTAGAGTTACACCAATGGCTGACACACCTGACTAATGATGCATTGCAAATTAAAGGATTGTAAGAAAAATAGATAACGTTGTTATGGGCCCCGGGTCTGCGCATACTATATGTTTGTTATTCATATGGTTGGTGGGTGGTGTGGGGCTGGGTGGGTTGTGGGGTCGTGGATTTGGGTGGGGGTTTGGGTGGGTGTCGTTAGCGAATAGAGAAACGTGTAGCTCTCCTAACCCAGCTGTTGCCAATATTGCCTTGGATGAATGCTGAGTTCGCCTACTCGAGTCATTACGCATTAAACAGTTGGAATGTATGGATGTGAAAGTGATGCTGGAGTTTTACTTCAATCTTGTCGAACCTATCTTAGCTATAATTCCAGATCAGTAATACGTGTGCCTAGCGATTTCAAGAAAACTATCCAGCTAAGCTGTTGAATATTTTGAAAGTAAATTGACCGGGCAATGTTACTGCTTATAGCTGCAAGAACGCCCAGTCAATTTAGTTTCAAATTATTCTACATAATGTTTATTAAATAGTAAAGACAAACAATTCGTGCCACTTGACGATCTATTAAGTGATTATAATGGAATATCCAATTGCCCTCAATGCGCTAATGGATCTTTCCAATTTTAGCCATGCCCATCCCAGTTCTAGCCAAGCTTTGGCCACATCTCGATCGTGTTACGTTTGCGGACTGAGAGAAGACCAGCCACGGCCTTTAACTATGAAATGACTTGCTAGATAACCTAAGCAGTCATTCCATTACAGCAGATGCTCACCATAACAGAATCGAAATATGCATATAAAGTGTAAATATAAGAGGAATATGTTACAGTTTAAAATAGTCTTAACGAAACCTTATCACAAATTTACTAGCTGTTATTTGTTGTGTATTATGCATCACGTTAGATGTTTCATCATAGTGCAGGTGTTTTAGCCATGCCTCGACCATCTCTAGCTAGGCTCCACCCACACCTTGATTGGGTTGGGATCGATCGAACACTGAACTCCTTGGCTAGCGATTTCCAGACAACTATCCAAGTAAGCTGTCGAATATTTTGAAAAGTAAATTGACTGGTCGATGTTACTGCTTATGCTGGCAACAACGTCCAGTCAATTTACTTTCAAAGTATTCTGCATAATGTTTATTGAATAGTAAAGACATACAATTCGTACAACTTGACGGCCTATTAAGCAATTATAAGAGAATAACAGATTACATGCAGCTCGCTAATAACTTTCCATTTTAGCAATGTCCCGACCACCTCTAACTAAGCTCCACCCACACCTCGATCGGGTTGGGATTGATCGATCTCCGAACTCCCTGACTAGCTATTTCCAGAAAATTATAAGTGTAAGCTGTTGAATATTTTGAACCTAATTCGACTGGACTATTTTATTGCTTATGGCTACAACAACGCCCGGTCAATTTAGTTTCAAAATATTCTACATAATGTTTATTAAATTGTAAAGACATACAGTTCGCGCAACTTGATGGTCTATTGACTCGACGATGTTACTGCTTATGGCACAACACCACCCAGTCAGTTTACTTTCAAAGTATTTTGCATAATGGCATTACGCTAATTGCCCTTAAACGTGCCTCATTGGATACCTGGAGACCTGGGAATTGGTGATGGGGCGGGGCTTCGTCATCCAACGAAAGATGTGTCCAGACATGTAGCCCGGTCCGCCCTCATTATGTGATATATTAACCTTTGAGCATTTGGCATGGCATGGCATGGCTCCAAGAGATCAGCCTTCATTACAACCATTAGCCCTCGTCAATCAGCATTACGCCAATTACCCTTAAGCTCACCTCATTGAATGCCTGGAAGCACATGACTTAACGAGAGGGTGGGACTTCACGATCGAACGAGTCCAGACATTTAACTTGCCAATCATGCTTAATTACCTGGTCATTAACGCTTGTCAATCATTATGCTAATTACCATTTGTTTTTATTATTACTTTAAAAATCTTCTTCAAGAAAGGCTGATATTCAAGGGATGGCGAGAGCCATTCACGTGGCTCTCAAAAACAGCCAACCTTTAAATTACATACGTTGGATCCTGGACGTCCTGGGCACAGAGAATAATTACACGCCACTGAAAGAAGGCGTCCTCGCAAACTATTGTTAGGCCGTAATTTGTATGCCTATATAAGAATAAAGTACACACCTTACACAAAAATAAAAAATGCCCGGGCCTAAGAAACCCTGGCCAAAAATTTAAAAAGTATGCCAGCCCATGTGCCTATCTCTTATAAACATGAGCCTCACGCATCAATCTATCCTCTCGACTACGCACCGACCTGAGAAGTCTAAAATTCTCACCTAGCGTTCATCCTATGGCGTGTGATATGCTTTGGCAATACCGCCCGGCCTTGGGAGCCAAGCTAGGCTTGGGGTGGGGTCTGTGTGGTGTAGTGTGGATCGCTCAGTCGTGTACAAACCAGACCAGGCTAGCCGATTACTAAATGGCCCAGTCGGAGATGCTCCAACCTCACCCATGACAGTTCTATAGATCAGCGCATATAGCCACAGAAAAGAAAGCTCAGGTTAAGAGTCCGTAAGAATGCATATCGTGCATGTGCACCAATGAGAGGTAGCCTAGCTATGCTGTATAGAGAGTATGGGAGATGGCATGCTTATGTATGTAGTTACCTGTATTTCGGGAAACCTTAATGCTAGGTCCCTTTCACTCATCTTGTGGTGAATCATTAACAGGATTCGTTGGGAAAAAAGAATACAATAATGGAATTTTAATCAGACTAGTAGTGGCCGAGATATATCAGTAAATAAAGGTTTGACCGTTTTAATTCTTCTAAGCTGGTATAGATCGCCTTCGTGCATGTGCTGGCAGGGTGAAGGTTGCGGGACTTCACAAACATGTGTTTTCCTCATGATATCGAAGTGTGCGATGATTGGTTCGCTCTGCAATGGTCACTGTTGATTGGTCACCATAGGATATATAAGGAGTCACGCTGGCAGTATTCCTCAGTTGGGACGGGGTCATCTGCCCAGGTGTTCAAGACACATCTGCCCGGTGTGGCAGACATACATTGCCTGTAGTCTTACTATGCGGAGCTCGCATTAAGTAATCTACATCAGCATATTATGTACCAGAACATGAAACCATGACTGGGTAAACAAACCAAGTATAAATAAGGTCACCCTAAGCCAACTCGTGAGGAAAGGTACTGCCACTGACATGAATGGTGACATGTTCCTAAGAAGAAGATTGCCGGGACCTTTCAGCGACGCCATTCCTTTGGTCAATAATATCCAAACCAGTATGTGAAACGATTGGTCAGCTCTGATATCTCGCCAAACCTGCCGTACCACGCCAAGAAGTGGTGACTAGAAACTAGCACGTAACCAGTGCCGTCTTCAATGTTTGACTTATACTCTTACTGCGATCATTGCTTTCAGTGCCATTCCTGAGGTAAGTGACGCTGGTCGTCTTGCGCTGTGACTATTATAAAACCAGCGTCTCCATCAATAGAGGCAACTTCACTTCCGCACCACTGATTCTGTGTGCTTTATTGACTACAGCAAATTCGACTGTATAATAACTTTCTGTGAGCCTATTATGCGCCAATGACTACGAGGCACCAACAACTTCTGTGCCATAACCGGACATTGCACTGATGACTAACAGGCGCCAACAATTGTACTTTTTCTAACACCGCTGTGATGACTAATAGGTGCCCTTTTATTGTAACATAGTTATTTTATTTCGTTAAGCGCTGATTAGAAGTAGGTGCAATAGCTCAGCTAGACCTCCTTGAACTGTATAGAATTGTAATACGGTGGGCGCCGTTGATAACCATTGTTACTTTTTCGTTATTAAGTTAAATTGTTGTATATTTTTAACTGCTCAACGCTTAAACTTATACTATATGGCTTCAAAAAAAGCATCACCTAGTTTTCTAAATACAGCAACATCTTTTCACTAAGGTTGTCTCTCGTGCCTGTACTAATAGCCTCAAGACACGGCGCCTAATCCTAACTAGTATTAGCTTAGGTATTTTGTTAGGATATACGTAGTTAAAGACAACTGCTCGAATGAAGGAGTGCTGTCGATTGTAAAGCCTCTTTTCCGGCTCTGCTGAAGCAAGCTGTGTTTCAATAATTGGCCACTAACTTTACAGCCTTCTAAATTACTTGTAGCGCAGCTGTCCCTTTCTGTAAATCGCCGGTCTTCTGGTCAACTAATTGTATGGTAACTCCCTCCACCAGTTTGGTTAGAGCCGACCCGAGAAATTGTTGAAGTTTCTCGACGGATAGAATCGAAATGGTCATGTCGCACACACTTCCCCTGTACCCTCACTGGTACAGGATAGCCTTTAAGCCAAAGCAGGATTCACTGCAAAAACATTAATTATAGTAGGAACGCTCTAGGAGTGAGCCTCAGGCCAATTACCCTAAAGCAGGTAAACGTTAGCTTCGAGGGAATGCATCTTATATGGCACGCTAAGTGTCAGAAAAAGATACGGATCGCGGACTAGCTCTACAGTGACTGGGAGAAGCGAAAAGGCTCTCCATGCCTTCCAGAAATGTCACCCTAGTCTGCCATCTGCTTCTTCAGCCCTGCAGTAAATAGATACGGTGCGTATTCAATGCTTCCCTGTTGTTGTATTGTCCTTGTCTTGTTATTTGTGGTTGTGCTGACACGTGGCTTGAAGTCGCTCATCGGCTTCAGACTCATCGCTCAGACAACATGTACGTGCCATCGGCCTGAGAGAGTAGCTCAATAGGTATGCTCTGAGATGGATGCCTGAGCCCATCAACCAGGAAGGTAACCCATTATCAAAGTTAAGTAGGCATAGACAGTTTGGACTCAATAACCAACGATTAGTCTAGCTCCTCTCAAAGAACCGCCAAAATAATGCAGCGCTGACTAAACCAGTGACTAGCACAGAAATGACTGTGCCGGCTTCTGTTGAAACCCGCCTCCACATAAATCAGCGTGCATTCCTAAATATTAATATCAACACATATATAATTCAATACCCTTCTAGATAAGGAGTGCAGACATGACTGTTTCTCCTCCTCCGCTTTGGTGTGGTAGGCATTTTCCCGTGACGAAGGCAAGCCAATTTATTGGCCTGCTTCTGGCATTAGTTTATGTTAAACTAGTTAGCCATGCTAGACTTCCTCTTTACAGGGGTACCTTCCATAGGATAGGTTAGGTATCTCTAGCGAGATACAAAACAGATGGTGCCAACACCTCACTTTCTTTTTATATTGCAGGAAACAAACTAACTTTGTTAAACCTTGTGCATACACTTTTGAAAGAAGCCAGTTTTCGACTCGCTTGGCTTTATATTTTTAAATCCCAAATTCTATTCACTCCGCCAGAAATGGTTCTATAATTCTTTCCACGAGAGCTCGTGAAACACATGCCCACGTCGCATCTGATGTAATAAGATCATTCACAAATTTTAGCCTTAAAGAAACACATTTCACTTTAATATCAATTAAATCAAGTCCTCCTTCTGACTTCATTATTGAGAACACGATGGGAAACTAAATGAATCTTCTCTTCCCGTATGAATGACAATATAAACTCGTTAACCTCCTTTTCTACATGTTTTGACATGTGTACAACAGATGCTGCATACCATAGCCCAGATAATATCAAGTTGTTGACAACAAACACTCTACCAACAATTGAAAAAACGTCGATGCTTCCAATTTGCTAATATTCTCTTAAGCTTAGATACTCGTCATCCCAATTTTGTGCTGCATTCGTTTTCCTGCTAAAATAGATGCCTAAAATCTTAATCGTATCATTAGACCAATTGATTTCAAGTGGCTGGTTATTCAGCTCTTTCCATGGCCCCAAAAATATTCCTTTTGATTTTCCTTTATTGATTTTCAAACCAGACGCATTTTGGAACTTTTCTAGTACTTGGTTTACAATTGTAAAATCAAGCGAACACAGTTGTGTCATCAGCATATTGTGACAGCTAAAGTGGTCTTTCTATGCCATGAATACATATGCCTTGAAAGTTATTATTTTGTCTCAATGCTATGCCAAGGGATCCCATCACAATAACAAATAATAATGGCGATAGGGAGCACCCATGTCTAATACCACGTTTTAAGACAATTTCTCTGGATAATTGATTGTTCACTAAATAGCTACTCTTGATATCCGTATATAAAATGTTAACCCATTTAATAAAGTTTGTACCCGACCCAAACGATTGCAAAGAATTAAAAAGAAAATCCTATTCCACACGGTCAAATGCCGTTTCATTGTCCAAGGCAATCACAGCTGAAGGGATCCTTCTCAACCAATTGTATAAAATCTTTTATTAGCATGGTATTGGTTAAAATTGTCCTCCTACGGACAGCACATGTATGCTCTGTTCCAATAATTTCTCCTAAAACATTATCAAGTTTCAATGCCAGTGCTCTGGATATTATTTTGTAGTCTACACATAGTAGAGAAATTGGTCTGTAATTCTGAATTAAACGAGATTAAATTTACATAGGCTTAACAACGAGGGAGTAAAAGAATCGATACGCCAGGACTATTATCTTGAGATAACGAATAGAATATTCTGGACCCAGAAATCTTTTCTAAATTATCGTATAATTCTGTTTCTGAATCTTTGTTTCCGGTATCAAAGCAATGTCAATCTGCACATTTTTTAGAGTCTCTAGTGAGTGACGCTGCTTTATGTTACTGTATAAGCCTCTACTATTGAGTGTACAAATTGGCATAAAAAGTAATAAAAAGATATGTATAGCCGCCATTATTAAGCTAACTAGATTTTGTACTACTTAGTTCAACTTTTTCCAAATGCTTATATTTTAATATATCAGAATCATGACGCAGATGCCTATATTTAACAAACTAGACATTTGTGTTTGTTAGGGCAATCTGTTGCAAGATAGTCTGTGCTTAAGCAAATTCTACACTCTTTGATTTGCCCCCTGTACAATAATGGCAAGATAAATCGACAATCGAACCAAATTCTTCTGAAGCCATTTTCGATCAAATGGATAGGTTTCGTGTTCTACTGTTTCTACTTTGCCATACTTGATCAATTCATTGATAACCCGTTCATCTGGTATCTCTAATGGAACCTTTATCTTAACTAATAGACGATCAGATTCTATTGCCTCCTCATTACACACCTCGCCCTTCACGACAAGGAACTCGTCGAGCAACTTTTCCTTCACCATGTCATTAACCACAGTGACATTCCATACAGATTTGGAAACGTTAATGAGACCTTGAAGGACCTGTGGGCCTGCCCCAACTACGTCCTTCAACCCATGATACACCTCAATTGCCAGAACACCCCAAGCCTTTGTCGTGATTTTAAGACTCATGGTACGCTTATAGGAAATTGCCATGGTGTTTTTAAAAAAAGGGGAAAACCATACTATTACAATGTCTAATGGGGATAATACAAATATATAATACCAATACGTCAGGGAAAGCGCTAAACACTAAATAAACAGTATCCCATTTTGAAACCATGACGTCTACTAGCAAATATACGAACAGATAGTACAGTCATATATTTGTTAGTTTGAACCACTTATTAAGTGGTTCACTAACACCTAACCGATTAAAGTGGTTTCCTAATGTATGATAACATATTACAGTCATATATTTGTTAGTCTGTTCGAGTTGACCGGGGACAGTCACCTGACTATAAAGATTTATATAATCAAAGAACTAGGCTTGTGCTTACAATTGACAAAGGAATTACATCCACTCCCTCAAGCGATCTTGCCAAATATAATGAGCTAGCCAACGAACTATAGACATAGAATACTGGCGCGGGGAGAAATGTATTGCATTGACCACAGTAAGAGGAGACCTATTAAATGGCGGAAACAGCCAGCTAAGAGGAGTGCCTTTAGAAAAGGGAGGCACAAAATCCACTCTAACCAAGACACGAATTTACAAATTAAACATAAAGTTTGAAAGGAAATACTAATACGAAATATATGTACAAAATGTATCTTAGAATTGCACTAGAAACTCACTAATTCGGGCAGCAATTGCAGAGCTAAATATACGCGTGCATTTACTTCGACTACTACTACTACTACTACTACTACTACTACTACTACTACTACTACTACTACTACTACTACTACTACTACTACTACTACTACTACTAGAAAATGTACTAAATTCGTTGAGTATGTTTACAAATGCTGTTAAATATTTCGAACCCAATTCGACTGAAACCCTGTTAGCCCTTGCCTTAATGCAGCGCTGATTCCTAATATGGTCACACATCGCGAACTGCTCCAATTTGCGATACATGCACTTAAATTGTGATTCTCGAGGTGTCCCCTCATTTAGATCCATTTCGCATGTACAGTATAGACGTTAGTTTGACACAAACTCAAATATTTTATCAAAAAATGTCCCTCACTTGTAATACAAATTAAACATACTAGAGTCCTATCATTTAAAAAACCCTCTATAATTAGGTCAATTCTACAGATTCTATCCGCAACGATACAGTACATAGACCATCCTCATGATCTGGTTAAAAATATTGGTATAACTCATGGTTATTTGCCAGTTTTATAAGTTATACATGTACATCAATATACAACACACTATTTTTGTAAGCAACGGCTTCTTTTCTATCTTCCTTGTATATAGATGTGTCTCTCGGTGTTTTTTGGTATAAATAGCAAAGTGACCAATCAAAACCTATAAATCTTTTGGAAACTTATGGGCATAATCAGTTTATCTGTCGTCTTCAAGCTTTAAAACACCAGCCGATGTGGTGGGAAAGAGGTAATATTCATCAAGGGACTATACAGTATACAGAAGGTATTTTTGCCATAATAGAATCAGACTACATTCTGCAATACTTTCCTCTGTGTATGTATCTTCATCTACATGCGCATCACTTGTAAACATGATATTTTCGAATGGCTTAACATACGATATGTTATCAGACAATTCAAACTGATTATTAATACAGGAAACACAGTAACACGGTAGTTCTCCCACTTCGATGGCACCGTCTTGATTCATAGAAGGTACAGACTGAAGCTTTATTGAGTTTGCAGCAGTGGAGTATTTCATTTTGGTCTGATCCCAATTCCTATTTACAATATTCATGCGAACATAAAATACCTTTCTCATGTTGAGATGTGCAGACAGACCAATGTCTTTGTCTGCCAAATGAGACAATGCACAATCATAGAGATCCTTTGCACTAGATATTACAGTGTTGAAGTAAACATCAAAAGCACATCTTGTCGGTGTTTTCAGGAAGCCTGCTGCCTGGTTGACATCACCTTTTCCATGACCGCTAGCGCTGTATGTGATGAAACCCTTCAGTCCCGTTCACTTCTACCCATGTCAGCAAAACAGTGTTTGCTTTTGTGCTGAAAAGTACAAGAATTTGTTCTTTGGAGTAATACAGTTATTGAGCTAATTTTGTAGTTCTAGAAGTATTATGTCCTGGATTTTCTGTTGAATAAAATTTTAATTATGGTCCAGATCTTTTGAGATAATCAGGCAGTGTCCCTTGGCGTGAGTCTCACTATTATCACCCCTTCATAAAGTTGCTCTCCATATGAAACAAGAATGGATAGCACACTGTCCTTCCCCAGCATAATAGCTTTTCAAAACTGTTAATCTATTTGGGATGCAAGAACATGGGAATTGGTAGGGAGTAATTAATGAAATTAGTGACAATAGCGATATCTGGGGATACAGGGTATTTTATATATGCAGTTAACATTTTAACCTATCAGTTTCTGAATGGAAGCAGCAGGTTCTTTACTATCAGGTCCGTGCCTCCTGGTCCACACATCCGTCACCCTCATACCAGTGGTGCTCAGATGCTCAGAACATTTTACACAGATAAGAGATTTGGATATAGTTAACAGTTATGAAAACTAGAATAAAAAACAAAAGGTTGGCACCAAGGACCCTATTCTTGACTTGTAAATGTATGAAGTCATATAAATCTTGATCTTTCATGCGTTTATGTCTTTTAATGGACCAGTCCATGACGCATGGCCATAGGTCACATGTCCGATCCAGTAGGAACCATTTCTGCTTATCAGTTATTTAGAGACGTATAGGCTTCTTCTTTGGTAACTGTTTCCTGTCCTCAGCGAGGGTCCTTAGCACCATCAGGTTCTTCTTGGTCGTTTCTGGACCCAGTCAGGCTTCTTTTAGATCGATACATAGCACGCTGAGAGCGTTAGTGTAATGGCGTCCTTAACGAGATTACTGGATGTTGGCACTGAGTATAGCAACTCCCAAGGCTTTCTATGCAGGGGTGTCTAACTCGTGTGATATTCGCAGAACATGGCCAAACTTAGACCATCGTTGTTGGGTCACCTTCACTGACAGCCAGGCTGTATGAATAGTATAATATAATATCTATGCGATGTTGCACCAACAGCTTCTGCAGCATCTTATCCATAGATACCATACATGTGGCCATTATACGTAGGGAATAAAGTCTGTACTTGATGACTGCATCAACTATGTCGTTCACAAGACGAAGAACTAATAATCATGGCTTTTACTTCCGTTCTAATATCTTGTGAGCTGAACAGATACAAGAAGGGATTCCATATGCTGTTTGAGAAGGCGATAAGCCACGTGGTGTTATAAAGAAGGAAATGAAATGAAGCTTCCGGGAATCCCAAGTAATCGTGGTAAGCATCATGCACAAATATGGGAGTCGAGGATATATAGAACACACTATTATCAGGGTGACAGTACGCGCACTGGTACTGCGACCACGGTCTTTAATCACATCTCTGGAGATTCGGCGGCGTCTGGAGAGAATACACTGTTTGACGACATGAACAAAAGCAATGTATAGTGGGGGAATAGTAATCCAAATTACGTTCAGTAAAATATCTTTCAAATCATTGTTACCATAAAAAACCCAGAAGTTTCTTATACGGCCGCGATGATACACTGGATATATTGCTGTGTATACGGCCAGTGGAGAGCATGTCGCAAACGCCAATGCCCAAAGGAGGCAACACAACTTTACAACTCGCCCAGTGGATACGGTTAACATAGCAGACAGTGGATATATCAGCTGCCAAAATCGGGTACTCGCCAGTGACATCAGATGAAGTAGACTGGAGGAGTATGTTGTACATACCAAGTACATTATTAGGAAGGGATGCAGTAACCTCCGAGTATAAAAGCTTTTCTCCTACAATCGAAACAAAACATGTACCCGTATCGCAAACTGACAAACTCGTTAATATCGCAAAGACAGGAGACTTGCTCTTCCCAGACCACATCAGGTATACAAGCAGCACTGAATTTGCGCACACACCGACAGTGAACAGTGTTATAACAATCCCAGAGTAAATCATTGGTGAGAATGGGTAATAATTATCCATTACCGCAATAATGATCATATCCAGTTCCGAATATGATATATATTCTTGACTTGTTATACCTTCTGTGGAATCCATTACTGGCCGTCACGTTGATATTGACGTATCTTTTTAAAGCTCATTTGCTACATTTAGTCAAATTCATAAGGTCTTTTCTGTGGTCATTATTCTTTGCCAGAATTCTCTCGGACTAGAGATGTGCTTCATTAAGGCAGTTAAACAAATTTAAAAAAACAGTTATATTTTACAAAGCGACTGGCTCATAATATACACAAATAACTCAATGTGTTCACAGTTTGATGCATTGCATAGGCATATATAGGCATATATAAGGTTTGAACAATACTGATTTTTAATACGAAATCTTCACGAAATATTACAGAGAATTAACACGTCATATTCGGTGATGAGACAATGGCACAATGATCGGCGATGTTGTATATGAATGCTATAACTGATGAGTATGGCATTGCTAAAGGGTGTAAACACGTGGACCAAGCATTACTAGTGTACCGCCATCGACAGGCTTGATTCAGCAAAGCACACAGGATGTCTCTATATATGGCCTGCCATCGTCAGCTAATTTTTTCCCTCCATAGATATATGTCGTTATAAATATGATGCGAGAACCGTCACAGTGGTATATACAATAACGATCTACTTTATGATTCACACGGCGCCTATTTTTGCCAAACAATTAAGGATCCATACAGACCAATAGAGGAGACGGTGCTCCGTTGCATTGATGGTTGCATAGAATGTTAGGAAAGTGAAGAAAACAAAACTAAATCATGAAACAACAAATGAGCACAGAGTGGCTGTGATTATATTTGAAGCACTTCCATTGAGAATACAATGGAATGATTGCTACAAATGGAAATTATATTAACCTTTCTACCGTTACAGATCAGCCACGAAACATTCTTTATTGAGGTACTGAAAATTCTGTTTATTATTTTGAAAGTAATTTGACTAGAATCTAATGTTGCCTGCTATGCAGTTGCCGTGGGGATTGTCCATTCGCAGGCCAGGAGAACAATATTTTTGACAGTTTACAACTAGAATGATTGGGCTCGGTAACCGAGCCAGTCATTTAAGTGGTAAATTTTCAAAAATACTCTTCTCTCGGCCTGCAAATGAACACTAGCTAAGCGAAAATTTAAATTTTCTTTATCACTATCCATTTGATGTACACACCGATCATGAAAAATGTCCATTTGAAGGCTAACAGAAAGACATTTTGTATATATACCAAATATAGCCTTCTTATCCGGCAAAAATTAAAATTTTCTTGAAATATCTGGTTAAAAGAATTAAGTAGCTCTTTCGAGGCTTTGAAGCACTGTTGACATAAGAAATGTTAAGACTTGTACAAACACACGGTAATAAGAGGCACCTTGTTACAGAGAGCTGGACAAAATGTTGATCAAAAGAATTTCCTAGAAAAATGTCACGATCATACCATGGCAACAAGCACGACGCCGCCGTGTCAAAATGCTGTTAAATATCTTGAAACAAATTTGGCTGAAAGCTGGTGCTGCCTAAATTGTTTTCGAAATATTCAACAGCTTTTGCATATCATGACTGTAAAGGGGAAATACTGGGCTGAGGACCCTTGTTTTTCGGAGCGCCTGGGCTATAGCCCGTTTTGCTCTTGACTTAATCAGGATCTGAGCGTTCTTAGATTCAAACATGAAATAAACTTTTAAAAAAATGCAATAAGCGTGGTCGACCTTTGAAATAAGGTAATCGTATGCTTACGTAGACGAGGGGAATGAAGAATCGTAATGTCTGTAGGTGTATTGGATAACAAAGTCCAGTCTTTTCCTGATAATAAACCAGCTCCTTAATAGAGTAAGACGCGAATGATGTTGAGTGAATCTATTTATAGCAGTTACCGATATACTAAATGAATATATTACATCGAGTTATTTGCATTTGGCATTAGTCAATGGATGTACACGACCTGTCACTCAGGTATCTGACACGTCAATCAAATGCATCACATGTTAACTGACGTCACAATCAAAATGTCATAGCTCCATTAAGAAACTCGAAAGTTCCGTCATGAATGGGTAAGAATTGTGTCTTTCAATTAAAAAGCATTCGGTTGAATATTCTAAAACACTATTGACTGGGAGCGGGTGCTGTCATTAATAAGTTTCCAAATATTCAACAGCTAATTCCAGACGCAGACGTCCAACATTAGAAGGCAATCTTAGGCAATATTAAACATCTTTAATATCAAAAACATTATTGGTGAACAATGTTTTTATCGATTTTTAGCGCAGGCGGCCATTGAAAGATTATTACATGTTTAACGAAATTGCGCCAGAACAACAACCAGATAGAAATAGCGTAACCAACTATGGCTAGATAAACTCGGTAAGATTGACAATTTTTAGCACATCTGGGCGCTGCCATTTATCGCGTCTAGCGACGTCAGCCCAGCACCACCGCTATTGCTATGACTGGAGGAGCGACACCAATAGAAGCCGGTATATATTTTAAGGAAGTATACGTAAATGATAATAACGAAGGAACTGCTAAAGCGATTCCAATGATTCTAGGATTTCTAAACAGATGCCGACCTTGGGATTAATATGATATAATGGATGTTAATATCGAACAAGAGGTTCAAAAGACTGGAATATATGAAACAATTATTCATCTAAGATACTAAAAGAAATGGCTATTTGCCTGACCAATTATAATTTTGCTCACGTGAATATTGCCAGAGATATTACCAAATGAATTAACATTTTCACATAAAATCCGTGAATTTTCATCGCCGATCAATATTGCCCGGCAAGCTGTAGTAATTTCAATAATTAAGATATTTTGATAGAATTTTTGCGTCTATGTGATAACATTGTAAAGCTTTGGCACAGCAAATTTTGTCATTGTAGCTGTAATACTCATTCTGATATGGGATGATGGATAGAGCGCATCCTGACATTTTTGTTTGAAATTTTGCTGGCTTAGTTTTTCCCGCAGAGTGTATCTTTTGAACCACTAGGCCGATTCTAACATCCCTAGCATTGGAGAAACCTTCGAATTTCCAGCTACCTGTAGGCATCAGAATTATTACAATCGGTTCTGCGGTTCCGGCAATATTATCATATCATACGTTTTTTTCGAATATATATTTACACTGCCTGCGACACACACTATAACGGTATCTTGAGTCGGCTGAGTAATTTGACAATACGCACGTGTCAAGTGTGCCACTTCATTTAACCCTTATCGCATGGTGTAAAATGCGTAATAACCTACTTACAGAGATAGTGCCGGGGTATATTTTGAAACGTGTTGCTGTCGTGCACAGCAATGACTTACAGCAGCATTGTTACCAAAATGAACACATTCTGATAGGATAGAGAAAATGGAATCTATGCTTCAGCAGTCTAGGGGTTAACGATTCCCCACCGACTTCGGATACTCGAATTACTTGAAAAACTTACTAGCTTAACAGGACAATGTCCTAACGATTACAAATTAGCACATGCTAGGCCTCCATGCATATACATATTTACTGTACAGCCTTCATGCTCGGCAAAAATAGCGTTGGTGCGGGAATGACGGCAGAATCTCGTGAAATCTCG
>CM067359.1:28762861-28846205 GCA_034401795.1 Chaetoderma sp. LZ-2023a | reverse complement strand
GTGTTATGCCTGTGCATTAGCAGGCATAATAAGCTTCCAGTAGGATAGACATCGCTACTCTCTGTGTACAGAATGAACTCACTTATAACGCTCTTTGCTCCTACTACTGTGATTGTAAATATAACATGTAAATTCATGATGAACTCTCCTGATAGCAGAAAGTTTATCAGTCGCTTCGCTAACTAACATTTAAGTGCGTATCGTCTTTATAAAGTGTGTTATAAATAGGATATCGATTCATTGCATGGAAACTGACTCAACACCCTTGTGAACTGCTAGTAAGACTGTATACCGGGATTAAAACCTGGATGTGCCTATTTCAGAGGCGGGAGATCATGGACTGAACTGAACTGATCTGGTAAACACATTTCACAGATATCTGCTGATGAAGTACGCACGGGTTAGAAGGATAACCTCAAAATAGGCCATACGGATTTTACCAATTATAACTGAAATGTTATGACATCCCCCCTTTCAAAACTTAGACAGATCAGACATGGAAATTATGATGGGGATTTCGTTGTGAATACACTTATAGGAACCCCCTAACATACATAATCTACATGATCAAACAATTTTCAGCACACTGTTGAACTTTGAAACTATAATTATGAAATATGAAAACTTTTAAACTATGCTTAAGTTATCTGAAACCATTGAAACTATAATTAAGCTATATAAAAACATTGGAACTATTACTAAGTTACATAAAATCTTTGAAACTATAATCAAGTTACCAAAGCTGTGTTGGCTGTACCAAAAGGTCGGACCATGTTCAGAATTGGCCATCACTCACGGTTGGTGTATTAGACAGAGTTGAGTTTTTATCACACGAATGTCCATTGTACACATGCGTGTGCTGTGTGGCTCGTGGGGGTAGGTACTGGTCTGCTAGTTGATTTCCGTCCATCGCACCCCAAGTGCATGATGACCATGATGGCTGGTTAGCTGCGGATCTCGGGGTTATGGATCCCATATGACGTCTCTCCGAAAAATACAAAGACTGACGTCTAGAGCCGGTGGAACACTGATGTTCCAGTGGGGCCGTGCGACCATTGCCACCAAGATTGAACCACATGGTCTCATCCCAACGATTAGTATCACCGGAATGGCTATCCATACTAATTTAGAGTTATGGAATAATTTGTAATTAAACAGTAGAAATGTTAATATATACTACACAAATAAGGTGAATCGTTTGACAGTAAATGAGCACACAATAATACACAATATAGAGCTAACTTGTGTTTTTCTACGTGGTGTCACCGGAGGTACCACACAGGTCCTTGAATCTGCAGAGGTATCCCCACAAGAGAAGCACCCGCAACGAAGTCACTAAGTAGCTTAATATAAGCTAATATACCCCTATCACACACAAAGAAAATATTGTTGTTGCGAGCGGAAAGTGCCTCACGTGGGCCTCCATCACAGGAAATTGCCTTCAATGCCGAAGCGGAGGAAAAGAGCTGGCAAAAAGGGCCACTCTTTTGTTCAACAGAAAATGCTAAGTGCTGAAAATCCTAGTGAAGCTACTGTTAAGGTGTTGCACGCTGGTTTACGTGAAGACGGGATGAACAATTTCCGAAGAATTCCCAGGTCGCCGTCTTATGTAGTTTCCAAAGATACTGTATTGGTAGATGCTGCTTTATTTACGCGGGCCTTCTGCTACAGTCTAACCTACCAATTAGTTGTTAGAGATGGAAACTAGCTTTGGCTGCAAGTGGCAGTTGTTCTTACCTATCTTTAGCAGACGCTCAGTATCCCATAGGTCGCTTTAGAATAGCATCTACCTCCAACGACAACATGCGTACATGTTACAACACAAGGCATCCGAATTCGATGAAAATCTGGCTACCTTGCTCCGCAACCACACACAACATCACCTGGACAATGGCTACATT
Organism: Chaetoderma sp. LZ-2023a; assembly: GCA_034401795.1. Lineage (NCBI taxonomy): Eukaryota > Metazoa > Mollusca > Caudofoveata > Chaetodermatida > Chaetodermatidae > Chaetoderma > Chaetoderma sp. LZ-2023a. Next base: position 28,844,304 of record CM067359.1, on the reverse strand, counting down.
TCACACAGGCAAGTTTGATTACTAACGTGTCTTTATGGTGGGGGTGGAGAGACAGATATCCATTGCGAGCATGTTTCCAATGAGGGTGTGACGAGCTCCAACACTTCATCCAGACACTACAACGAGTTGTATGGTGATCTGCATCTCGTTCATCACCACGTGCTACGGATCTAATTCCAATATGCTCAAATATGCACTGTGGGCTGGTAAATAAACTAGCTAACTCATATATTACAACTATATGTTTTCGCAGTGCTTCCTTCATTGGCAGGCTTATCTAGCTAACAAGTATCTGAAGATATGGGGGGAGGTGTATGTAAATCAGCACATTAACAATCACCGCTCGGAAACCTCCGATAGTTTCCCTGGGTCGGATCTGATCAACGTGTTGATGGGGAATCAACACAATTAGAAAGCTGGTGGATCGTGGAAAGAGACAACAACTTAATATATGTGAGGCCTTATAGGTAATTGGCCAATTTTACGCAACCTTGCCGGAGTGCGGGCTACATTACCGCAACAACCGGAAAAGAGGCGTACACTATATGTCTCCAAATGAAGAAATTGTCCCTAACCACTTTAACCTATCCTATCGAGCTGAATAGTAAGGTTAGTCAGTAACATGCCGGGCTCAAACAATTAGAGCACGGTCAGCGACCTCACTGTAAAACTGATGATGGCAGGAATAAGTGTTGCTGTATAGTATTTCCTAGCGTACTGTCGTCCAAAGTTTTCTACAATTAAACAAAACATATTGAATGGATGACTATCTGTCATATACAACTAACCAATGTAATAAGTATATTATAATTAAATTAGGTAACTAAGTATCGTAGACTGATAAACTTAGACAGTGCGGCTAGTTGAAAGCACCACAGTAAACAAGGATAATATTCACAGTAATAAAGAAATTATAAATTGCGGTCCTAAGATCGGAAAGGTATCTATTAGTCATCAGTAGCAAATACGGAAATATTAATAATTAAATGTACTATAGTATAGTCACATGAGTACCTAATAGTCATCGGTATGGAACAGGCTACTATGTTACTGAAATTGAGGCACTAACATAGTCATAGCGCGAGTCGACATGTTCTCTAAAGCTGGAGAGATTTCTACAGGCGATTTCCGCAGCTGTTTTCCGCAGGTTGGTTCCACAAGCTGACTCCTCCAGACAGAGTAGATACGGTACACACTCAGGACAGTGAAACAAAGCAGTGAAGAAATGTCTATTAGATAGGCTTAGTAACTAGTGTACAATTTATATGGAAGTGAGAAAGTTATCCGTCCGGCGATGGAAGTAATAAAGTTGCGGTGTGCCCATTAACAGAGGGGGCTGTACACAATATTAGGCAACTACATAAATTGGCACATGGTGCAGGATGCGTTGCATAGCTTTTGCGGCGAACCTAGCAAAGTTCCACCAGACTGTGGTCAAAAAGTTAATTAAAACACACACAACATGCAGTGCGGAGGTTAAAGTCCACTTTTCAACGTGGTTGGCAGATCTGGCGAATCATCCACCAAGAATCACCGTAGCTCTACATTCAGTAGAATTACATCCCGGGCCCGAATGGCCCTTTCCGCAAAGGTTCCATTAGGAAAGTCCTGATGCGAAAGGGCTAACTTTAAATTTAGTTTATTTCTCCTGGATGGCCGTTCGGGAGTATCCTAAAGCTGGTGGAAGCCGAGGACGTCCTACCACCGCGTATGTGCTGGGATCCATAAGACACCGGTTGAAGTGAGCATCACTGGTAGGTCAGCAGTTACATCCGTCCTCCTGATGGTCCAGAGGTCTTCTACCCCGGCGATGTTCCTGATTCTCGATTTTTCACTCCTTTTATACTACTCGTGACGTCAGAGGTAGATGCCTCGGCCAATCAGCGGCCGAGCTTTAGCCAATCAGCGTGTAACTAGATCAGTGACGTATTCACCACGTTCTAGAACATTCTAGATCTTTTCATGCGTACACGCGATTACGACGTCAAAAGCAATATTTTGAAGATAATTAAAGGTTTCTTTTGCGGATAACTCAGCCATTTCTGGGCCGACTTTGAAAAGGTTAACAGTTCTGGGGGTAGCTCGTTTTATTCTGGTTCTGATCCGTACCAAGAACAACGAGAACGGAATAATTAAAGCTTTTTACAAGTACCTATTCGGTACATTATTGGCATGTACTCGCTTCCAATCTGGTGACGTGTTATCAGGGAAGCTCTGATGCGCCCACATGCGCACCACGTACTTTATCGGACATAGCCGATTTTAATGAAAACCTCTCTCATCGGACTTATGTACGTGTACTATCCTACGCAGGGGAGGGGGGGGGGGGGTTGGAGTGCGTGCTTGGGGCGAATCCGGAGTGGCCATTCCATATCCAGCTTTGATGGGATGGTCAGTACCTGTCCGGTTGGTCCGTGCTACACCTGACATGCTGTGTATAGTAAGTATACTAAACTGAACTGGACGGTTTAGAATGTTCTAGTTGATCCGATTCGAATCGATTATGTTTGATCATGGATGGGTTTATTTCCTGAATGTGCTGATGATTGTGATGAAAAATCGGTCTGGTAGAGGAGTCTGTAAGACATAGGCCCGCGGTTTTGGTCACTTTTCCATGCTTGCTGGGTACCATCTCCTGGTAATATGCTCCCTCTAAGCGGACAGTGTGACATATGGGGCGAGGTGGTATGTCCACTACGCATTGATCATCGTATTGCTTTTGTATGTCTTGTCTTTCTTGTAGACGAATGGCGATTTCATCACAATGATACGATGTGTTTTTGACACACACCGGAAGGTTTGAACTTCCTTGCATTTGGATGCTCACCTGGACTAGGTATGAAATGGTCATTTGGTGTTGAGCAAAGACAAAGGAGTGCCAGGTCAACATCTAATTTATCATCTGTTGCCTTTTTCAATGTGGATTTTACAGTTCCAATTGTTCTCTCTACGAAACCGTTTGACTGAGCATAATGTGGGAAGCTTGTAACATGATGCAAGGTTTGTGTACCGCTGTCGCTGATTACGTGATCTGGAATTCCTTGCTCGGAGAACATTTGCTTTGTGGCGCTGATGGCAGAATGGCTTGAACAGTGTAGGGGAATTTTACATTCGAAAGGAAACTTTGACTAGTTGTCTGCTATAATGAGATAGTTCTCAACATCCAAATAGAATAAGACTGTAGCTAAAACTTGTCATGCATGTGTAGGGATGTCATATGGCAGCAATGTTTCTTTGGTTTGAGACTTTGGAAATTCCTGACAGGCTGCACAGGATTTTTTATTACGGTTTCAAATTTATTATTTATGTTGATCCGTAAGAGACATTCTCCTACATGGGGTTTACATTTTTCTTCGCCTTTGTGTCAATCGTTGATCTTTGTAAGAATAAGGTTCTGCATAACTTCTGGAATAACCACACGTCCACCTGTTAACAGTATTACGTTTCCAAACGAAAGTTCATCAAAATATGCCTAGAAGGGTCTGAGTTTATTGGGAAGAGTTTTCATTCTTTCAGGCCAACGTTCTACGATAATGTCTCTCGACAGTTTTAGTGTAGGATCACGGTTTGTTTCCTCTTGCAGATTTTCAGTCTTTCTGAGCTGAACTGTGCGAAGCCAATACGCAAGTCACGGTCAATTTGTTCATCATGTTTGCTATGAAGTTGCGAGGGGGTGTCAGCTAGGAGCACCGTTTTACCTGTGTTATACTGGATTGTAATGCCATAATTTTGTAGTCAGATTTGTATCCTCGCGAAGGTTGTTCAGTCTTTCTGTGCTGAACTGTCAGAAGCCAATACGCAAGTAAAGATCAATTTGTTCATCATGTTTGCTAGGAAGTCGTGAGAGGGTTTGAGCTAGGAGCACAATTTACCTCATACTGGAGCATAATGTCATAATTTTGAAGTTGGAGTTGTATCATCTGAAGTCGGGGTGGAGCATCCGTCAGGTTTTTTAGTTGTATCATTTCTAGTGGCTTTAAATGAGTACTTTGACTATGAAATGCTTGCCAGACAAGCAGGTAGGTAAACGTACACAGCCGAATCACATGGCTAGTAGCTCACTTTCCATGTTAGCGTACCAGGTTACGGCACCTCATAGACTTTTGAATGCAATTGCAATCAGCTTACCATCTTGGATTAATGCTGAGCCTAAGCCGCTCATGGAAGCATTCACTTTCGGTTACAATTTATTTATTTGGTTCAAAATATGCGAACGTGACCTTAGAGCTGATGAGATCTTTGATCGTGTTGAATGTACGCTGATTGAAAGCTGTCTAGTTAAAATCAACTCCTTTCTTTCGATCACGAGGCAGAGATGTACGGTCAGAGAGATTTTGGGATGTAGACTGATATGTACATTACCATGCCTAGGAATCATTGGATTTCTATTTTTTGGTTGGTGTTAGAATTGCTCTGATGTCTTCTACGTTCTTCGGGTCTGGGTGTGAACCATTTTTGTTCTAGGTTATTCCACAGAACTCCATTTGTGGTTTTTATTGAATGGCAAGCCCTCGTCGGCTGCCACTTTCCCCAGGATGTGTACGTGTTCGTCATGCTCTGTCTCATTCTTTCCGAAGACGGCGACATCATCGCAGATTCCAATTGTATCCTGGCATCACTCAAGAATTTGATTTTGTGCTGGAACACATCCTGTGACATGACTAACCCAAAATGCATTCGTAGGTAGCAGTACTGGCCAAAGGCAGTGTTGGAAAGTTGTTATTGTAGTACTTTCTTTGTCTAGTTTCATGAACCAGTATCCATGTTTGGCATCCATTTCCTTGAAGCACGTAGATCTTGCAAGCTTATTATGATTTCGTCTAAAGCTGGAGTTTTATGATGACACCGTTTGATAAGTTTATTTAAGTCTTTCCGATCTAAACATATGCAGATTTTACTATTAATTTTACAATAAACAACCATGCTGTTCACCCATTTTGTAGATTCCTGGACCTTGCACATGACACTGTCATGCTCCATCATATCTAGTTCCGACATAAGTTCATCCTTTAGCTGGATGGAACATTTACATGGAACATGTATGACTGGTACATATTGTACTGGTTATAACTGTTTTAGGTTTTTAACAGAGTTAATTGGTTCCAAAGTTGTTTGTTGGCTTATTGCACAATGGAATGTAACCAATTTGAGGTATCTAGAACTTGGAAGCCCTATAAGTGATGCGCCATCTGGTTCGACAAGGTAGAAATCTGTCTCGATCGAATTTGACTAATTTTACTTGCAGGAAAGACTTAGGAATCAATACTGCTCTATTTGTGACCTATTATACGTGGTTAGTGTCGTGGATCTTTGACTTACCGAACCCGATTTTGGCTTAATCATCCGAATTAAGATTCTCTGGATCCAGGCGATGAAATATGCGAACAGACAGGATATTTCCCTGTGCCCTCGTGTCGAGTTTGATTCTAAGATTCACGATTTTTGGGGTTTTCTGTAATTTTCATTTGGATATATGTAAACGCTTCATCACAATTGTCATTGGAAAGTATCTCTTCGTTCACAGTCATGTAGCTGAATAGTTCGCCAGTATCATTATTATCAGCATCGCTAATCATCTGTAATGTAATGCACATTCCTTGAATGCGCTTTGGAAAGTAGTCCACAATTTTCCCACATCTTAATTATTTCTGGATGTTTATGTAGACAGACTTTTACTTTGGCCTTTACGGCTAGTGGTAGACATTTCATCACGCACGCACGCACGCACGCACGCACGCACATCTCCAATGATTTAGCTTGCGACAGTCACAAATGGGTAACCTTACGCAGACCATTTGTCTACGGGCCAGTGTGAAAGCTTCCCACCGCATGTTCTACATGCTTTGTAGCTCACTGTATGTCCTGTGATTTCTGCTACTACTGCGGTAATTGATTGTCCTGGCTGCGCTCAAGCTAACTTCTGCGTATGGTCTGTAGACGCTCGTATGCTCTAGCATGACCTAGTTTCTGCACTAATGTCAATGTATTGTCTTTGCCTAGCAGTTATTTTAGTTAGATCAGAGTCCTTGCAATAATATGTTCAATTAATCTTTCATTTAGTTCTTGATCATCTCGAAAGCCGGATTTATATGTTTGAAGCTTACACCGTGTTGCACAGTCATCAATGGTTTTACGTTTGTAATTGTTGTCTGAGTTTTTGTGGAAGTGTATTTTTGGCTCGATCTTTATTTTGAAATGACCCCCATACCTCCGTCGGGCTAGCGCTTTGCTCGTCAGATAGGATCCATGAATTGAACATTTTGAGATCTTGTGGCCTGTAAATAGCAACAAGTGGTCTACCTGTTTTTCTAGTTTGACGTTTTGCTGCTGAAAAATACAGTTCACATCTTTGTTTCAACATGCTTAATGCTGTGCCCTGATCGGCGCTCGGCCACGCCATTCGGTTCATTTATTTACCCATATCTAATGAATGTTCTGTAGTTAGAGGTGGTTATGTTGAGAAATGTTAGGAACGAAAACCTGGTCTCCTTTATAAGTTCACCTATATAGCGATGCGTTGACGTCGTCGTCGGAGACCGTGAGTAGTATCAACTTTTATCCCAGCCATGCCACTATAGCATATTTAGATGTGTTGCATAAACAGGAGACCACGTTGAAGGGATAAATATTTATTGTAAACTGGTAAACACATTTGACAGGTATCCAATTACGCATTGCCGGATTAAGCCCGTGTGAGACCTGTGACATTCCTCACAAAAGGGGCCCAATTTCATCCCAGTCCATTTACAACGTACCAGTGGTGACAAAGTGTTGTTAAGAAACTCCAGCAGTTCAATGTACTGAGCTACCCACTTAGATTCTTAGAAAGGTTGAAATTATAGCCTAGCTAAGCTCCCGTGGGGCCACTTTTCTCAAGGTTGGGTGTGGACTGGCCCCAATTGTTCAATTTGCCAATGAAAATCATAAGAGTTCGTGTCTTGGAGAGAATCTGTATAAATGGGTTTGGCAGTGTCCGTGCGTGCGTGTGTGTGTGTGTTCAGGTGGAGCACGAGGTTCTTTGTGTGAGGTGGTATTTAAGACTGTGTACTCCCAGGTCTCGTTGGAATCTAAAAGCCTGGATATTGATTTTCACTGTCAGGTTCTCTATTAATTCAATATGACCTTTGCATCTCTGATGTTAATATTCTATCTTTACTGAATGAATAGCAAAAGGACCGTTGTATATTTTGGAAACAAGTGTGGTGGAAGTGGAAGATGTTGCTGTTTAAGACAGCAACATATTCCATCAAAATTGTTTGCAAAATGTAGACGTCACCAATTCATGTTTAAAAAGAATTTAAAGTTTAAAATCTTTACATCAGATTGACAAGAATTAACAAAATTTGATATTATTTAACGGTATTACGGTATAAATACCGATTAGAATTCATCATTTGAGTCAGAAAAGTACTGCGCTACTCAATACTCATAAATTCTTATCTGTCATATCCATTATTGTAACTTTTACAGAATAATGAGAAACAGCTGAAATATCACCTCCTTGGAGAAGAAGAACATTTACAACCTTTTACCAAATTTGAAATTTTGATTAAGTAGGAATAAAACTTACCAAATTACACGATTTAATTTAACATAATATACAATTTCAGTCCAATAATAAGAAATAAAGTTGCATTGATGAAAATGACGGACACGATTTTAGGAAACCATAAAAGAATAGTAGCCTGATTTCAGCCTTCTGGCCCAGCCATATGTTTACGTTTGAAAGCACTAGGATGACATCATATTTAGGGGTGGCATTTCACATTTGACTAATTTCAGTCGGAACTATATGTTATTTCTTGTGAGTGCTCAAACCATAGCAGGTGAAGCATCACTTCTCGGGCCTTGGACCTGCCGATGTTGGGGTCATGTGCACATGCAGCCAGGATAATTGGATAAACCTCTGGTTTATTATAGAAAATTCGATTTCCCATTTGCGAGAGTTTTACTGCATAGACCAACCCATTGTCAGTGAAATTTGAACTAAATAAAATGGTTGTGTATAGATTTAGAAATATTGAAATGGGACCCGTAGCGTCTGCTGCATTTGCTACTAGGCTAATCTTGCACTGATGATCCATTATTAACACCACCCATTTTACAACCATTTCTCATGTCTTCTTTAATCATCAAACGATTACAAGGACACCTGTTAATAACAGGCACTTGTTCTGTGAGCAGACGATAATGCTTCTTTAAGACGCGTGATTTTCCGGTCGGAAAGAGCAAATGCTATAGCATGTCATTGTATTAAGAGACCACCAGCGAATTGCGACTAATTGTGTGTGTGTGTTTTAGCGGGTAATCGCTTAAGACATGTTTTACTGCTCCATAAGGTGGTCGCTAAAATGGTTTTTTACTGTGGCTCCATTAGACAGCCATGGAAGACAGGTTTTATTGTGGCTCTATAAGGTGGTCACTTAGGACAGGTTTACTGTGGTTCCATAAGGTGGTCATGTAAAACGACTTTTACACTGGCTCCATAAGATGGTCACATAGGACAGGTGTTACTGTCCCCTCATCAGGTGGTCAGTAAAGACAGGTTTTACTGTGTTCTGTATAATGGATACTGCTGCTCATATAGTCTATGATCAAAGAAAATAGTGTACCTAGTGACTAGAATATTGATGTCCTATTTATCGAGTACACCACAAGTCACGTGAATATAGGTACCTTCTAGATTCACAAATACAGTTTTAATGTTTTAATGTTGCAGTGAATACGCGTTGATCATATATATATATATATATATATATATATATATATATATATATATATATATATATATATATATATATATATATATATATATATATATATATATATATATATATATATATATATATATATATATATATATATATATATATATATATAAAGTAAAACGTTTTACAGAATATACTGCTATGGTGTAACCGTTTTAACGAGCATAGTTCTAATTAATTAAAATATGGTATTGTACATTCTTTCACGATGTTTCTTTGCTTTATTTGTTCATCTTCGTACCTAATGCAGTGCCAAATGTGTTATGTGGATTATTCCCGGAAAACACGTGTTTTAAAGACATATAGTATCAGCGACTTGGTATATATATTCCGAATGTGCGATAATATGTGTGTGACACACTATGGAAATTAACAGGATTCGAAAAGTACAATTTTGTAAGTGTAACTTTATTCATTTTGAAAGATATTCACACATAATGACGCCTTTTCATGTGGGAAATCTTGTCATATTTAATCCATGTTACACTTTTAAAAATACGACCTTTTAATCATATTACCATTGTTACGAGGGTATACCATTAGTATCCGGTATCAGTGATAGTCTCATAACAATGGTCATATGATTAACATGTTGTATTTTCAAGTACAACATGATTAACTCTCATACCACATCTCTGAGCCCATTGTGCAGACAATAACAGAACATCAAGTCCATTAGTATGGACGCAATGAATGATTCTCGTGATAACACCACCAACACTCTGTCAGTGCTATATGAGCATATGGATGAACTACGTCAATATGCTCTCTCAATATTATCTGCTATATATAAAATAAAAAGTGTGTTGCCCTAGTGAGGAATTCCGTCCAATGCTATGCTTTTATGCTATCTGTTTAGATGGAAAATATCGCTCACAAACTTTCTTCATCATAACGAATCTAGCAATAGCTGATTTTCTCACGTGCTCAGTATGAGCACTTTCATACATATTTCTATATCCATCCATGTCCGTGTTTATACCAGGAGTGCCCTTCACCTTGATCGGATATGTATGTTTTCTGGCACTAACTATCAGTCTGTACCATCTAATGCTGTTTTCTGGAATTCTCACACTCCAAAATCAGAACCAAGATACCATACCAAGGAGAAACGACGTAGAGTTAGTTTCGATGCACTCATGTGTAAAGTTTCTTAAACTAGGGCTAGCATAAACCAGCTCGAATACCGCACCGTACACTTTTAATTTGTCAAAACAGATAGTCAACCTGCCCTCACAGGTGGACGACAAGCAGTTCCCCTCCAAAAGAAGTCACACAAGCAGATTTTGATAAGCTATTAGCCCCAGAAATGTGTATCCCGATGGCAGCCCCTGTATTCTGGGCTGAGGAAATGGCTGACCTTAGCCATCCTCTATCATGAAACATATCTAGGGAGGAGTTTGTTAGTGCCTCGAAACAGTCCAACAAAGAAATATGCACCACGCCTAGACGTACTATCATACAAGCGGATCAGATACATCAGGGTATGATTAACACATACAGCTACATTCTACCGAACCAAGACAGGATAGTTTTCATGGAAACCGGATGCATGGCCATCGTGGTGCTGGTGTTAAAAACCAAGGGGAGCTGGCTTGACCCTGCGTCGTATAAGCCTATTTCAGTCGGCTCTACCATTGTTCGACTATTCCACAAAATTCTGGCCAATAGATTGTAGGCGTTTATAGGGGACCAGGATCTCACCGACACACAAATCGAGAAGGGTTTTAAACAGTTCAAATGGGACGCCTTTGAACATCCACTGGTCTGGCTCTCTAAGTATGAGAACACCTGCACCACGCTGTTCGACTTCTGTAATGCCTTTCCATCTATCCCACATTCAATTGTAGAGCAGAACTTCCAAATCTGTCTGCTGTGTGCTTCGATTCTATGAAGCTGTCACTGGGAAGATTGCTGATCCTTGGGGGCTCACTGGCATGATCCAGCAAATAGTTGGTCTTCCTAGAGGGCGCATGTTGAGACCCCTTATTTTCAATCTCTGTATATGGACGTTGCTACGAGCCATGGCCAGCCATGATGACTCTACCACCCTGGCCTATGCAGATGACACCGCCCTTGTGTCTACATTGTCCAAGGAAGAACGCCAGAAAATGGTGGACACATTCGCTCATAGCACGAAGTCGCTTGGCCTATCCCTAGATCAAGACAATTGCATAAGCTACCAGACAGTGGACAGCGATATTTCCCCTCTGGACGTATATAGAGACAATAAGAGGGGAGGCTCATACACCGGCAGTAGACTGATTATGTAGGCCTATCTATCCTATTGGATATTCCGTACTGGTACCATATACCTTTATATTGGTAATGGATTTGCCTCTAACCTATTGGATATTCCTTATCCATCCATTGGATATTCTGTTCTGGGTACGGAATAGCCAAAATATTGGTACGGAATATCCAATAGGTTAGGTACGGAGTCTCCAAAATTAAGGTATGGACTAAGCAATATCAAGGTACGGAATTTCCAAAAATATGGTATGGAATAACGGGTATAGATTTTCTAGGGTATGGATTTACTACATACCGTAATGACAGCCCACTCAGAATCATAAATTACTTGGCTCCAGAACAACTGTCGGGAATGGGGAGCCAGGAACTACGCGTTTCCAACCGCTAGTCTCGCATCCACTCCATTACAAGAGATTAATCAAGTGTTGCCATTGCTGCCCCACCCGCAGGGTGGCTCTCAGAGGTCACTCCAAATCATAAATCCCAGAGCCACTACGAGGAATGGCAATATCGTGTCCATACTATAGGAGATAAATTAAGTGGTTTGCCATTGCTGCCACACTGCCACAGGGTGCCTCTCAGACCAATCAGAATCATAAATCCTAGAGCCACCATGAGGAATGGCAACTCCTGTTGCTGACCCAATCTGTCTAGGAGAATATCCTCAGAAGATCGACCAGCGTCCGGCCTCGTGAGGAAATTGTTCTACCTGTGGAACGATTTCCTACCATGTTGATATTCCAGCCGGCTGGTGTGGTCTAAACCTCCAGAGATTGGAAGCTTAATATCTATTACATAGTCAGTGAATCTGATCATTTTGTATACTAATAACCATGGGCTATTCCGAAGAACTATGGGATGTTTGATCGACGCTCATTGATCATGACGTCATCCTTACCAATCAAACTCTGGGCTTCTCTTCTATGGAGCTACTGCTGCACATAAGCAAAGCGGTGTTGGCTGGTTCTGCTTTGATGCGATCTGTCAGCTAACTAACAACATTATGGAATGTGTTGTTGTAGCGTGCCATTGTATGATTGACACATAGTTGATATACAAATTTCGATTGTGTTATTAATTCCTCCAGGACGCTACAATGCCACTGTCCTGTCCATTGGCTATCGTGAATAAGCCTGTAGGATACGATCGTTAACAGGCACATGAGCTGTATGATCTCATTGCCATCGATTCTTATCCCTTGATTATTTCCTAAACTACTGATCAAAACGACTGCTGAATACTATAAAAGGGTGTGCTGATTCCGCAGCAACAACTTTTATCTCAACTATTTCCAGATACACATCAACTCAGAACCGTAGGTCCTATTCTATTCAATTCTATTCTTTAAACTTTGATGCTAACTATTCATCCATCAATCCTTATCAGTTTCGACTCAGTTTCGCCGAAACTGAAACAGTACATCATCATCTGATGTCAACCAGTGCTATAATACATAACTAAACAATAATGCTTATAGATGTTTATTGCTCACCCGTACTTTCAAATATGAATTTCATTTAGGATTTACTCGTAAATATAAGATATCCAGTGGGGTCATGACTTCCCACAAGACAATCCCATATCTACAATAGGGCTTCGTCCACAGTCCATCTAAGAACAAACCTATCAGTTTTATCAGCAATCAGAGACCACTTCCAGTCTTGCTTTAATCTGTTTCTGATCTTACTTTTATATGTTAATAAACGATCATCCGCCTTCCTTTGAAGTCTCATCTTCATTGGTATGAACTTGTGTAATGATATCAAATATGTATTTAATTTATTCGGGTAACTCATATTGGCATGATCTCTGTCTCCAAAAATTATATACATGCTTATTTAAAAAAGGATATTCATTGATTTTTATTAGCAGATCATTAAGAAAACATAACAATGGTTTTGCTTTTAAGCAATTAAAAATACAGTGTTCAAATGTATCTTGTAATTTGCAGAATTCACATAATGTATCATTTCTCTGTTTCATATGCCACAGTAGTTTATTCATAATAACAGAATGATAAAATATTCTATATTCCATCTCAGAATATTCTTTTTCAATGCCATCGAAAAACAAATGACAAAAGAAACATTTGAAATTGATGCAATATCTGGAAAGTGATTTGACCACCAATAAAAATATGCATTTGTTTGGCATGCATTCCGATGATTCTGTAATGCTCTGTCAACATGTTTTGTTTTTAAATAAATAATTAAAATCTTATTTTCATATTTATCTAAAATATAAAACTGACTCTGTAGCTCAGTGTTATTTTCTTTGGTCGCATTTAGCCTTTCAATCCAAGATTTTGGCACACATCTGATTACTTTATTGTAACCACTAACAAAAATCATCTCTGAACAATTATTACTGTCTGAATACAGTTCATCAGCTGTCAAAGATATATTCCTTAACTTACAATATATGTCCTTTACAAATAGCAGTATGGCATCAACAAAGGTCCAGGATGCAAGAGTGTTACCAGATTCATCCACAATAAACTTATAATGAAATAAACGCTGATAAAGTATTTCTATTAAACTCAAAACCTTCACATCCCTTTGAATATTTAGATCCTGCCAGGTTTTATAAATGCACCTAAGAAAGGGACTAGACGCCCTAATATTGTAGTTTTTTCCATATCAAAAGCACACAAGCCAGGATTCCATTGAAAGGACCTACCTATGCCATACTTAATAAACACATAACAAGTCGGTGAAGTGAAAACAAATTTTAAAAAGAAATTGCTTTGCTCTTGTCCATAATATTAATTTAGCCCACCAGCATTTGCTGGACGCTGTAATATGTCAAGCTTAATCGAGTGTTTATTTGGCCATATAAAGTTTGCAATTCGTTTTTCTAGGTCGCATATGATTCCCAATGTATGTGGCTGGAAGTATCGTCCCTATGTACCACAGTTTACTCATCGACAAACAATTAATAACTAGTATTTTACCTTTTAAACTCAGTTGTCTCCTCTTCCAACAATTCAATAATTGGTACACTTTTCCAATTTTACTTTCCCAATTAAACAAAATTTACTTATCATAATAGCTAAAACATGTGAAACCAAGTGTGGTGATATTGTCTGTGCAACATTTAATATTACTAACCTTAACATCTTTATTTCTGTACATCCCGCTGCCAAATAACCAAATAAATTAACCTTCACTCCTGACGCCTTCTCATATAGTTGGAATACGTCAATAGTTTTAACTGCGGATTCTTGGTCAACAACTGGAATTTTGGTATCATCTGAAAATTGAAGGACTTTTTATTCCACATTACTGTCCAAGTTTTGTCGGATTGCCTCAGCAATGGTTTCAGCTACTAAAATATAAAGAATTGCTGACAACGGGCAAACTTGACGAATGCCTCGTTTGACAGGAAAGAATTTAGTCAGACAACCATTAACCTTAAGACAACTGTGTGGCTGACTGTACGGGATCTCTATCCGCGAAACAAACGATTGTCCAAAACCAAAAGCATACAATACATTAATTAAATATTTATGATCTACTCTGTCGAAAGCTTTCATTTGGTCAACTGATAATGTTAAAAGTGGCAAGTTTAATGTATCGGCACAGTGACTCAAATTAAACATAGTAAGCGCATTCTGATGTATTGGCCGCCCAGGGATACGTGCCTTTGATCAAGATGAATAATACTTGACAATACTTTCATCAATCTGTTTGCTAACGTCTAAGAAAGTATCCTTTAGTCACAAATTAGCAGTGATATTGGATGCCAATTGGTCAAGGAACATGTCTCACCCTTTTTGTATATCATTACAATTATACCTTTCTGTTGGACATTTGTTAATTTACGAATTTCATGTATTTTCTGACAAATTTCCAAAAGGTCAAATCGTAATAAATGCCAGAAGTGCTTAAAAAATTCAGCACTCAAACCATCGAAGCAATGAGCTTTATCTATTTTCAAAATTGTAATTACCATCTCTAATTCTTCGAGTGTTATATCATCACTTGCTTAGTAATTGTGTTAAACATAGTTTGGCATTCATGATCCGTTGGTTCATCAGTATACAGATTTCTATAAAGGTTAACACAAGTGTTTAAAATTCCATCTATGCCATCGACAAGACCGCCATTTTCAATTTTAATCTCTTTTGAAGTGATAAGAAATATTTACTACTACATTCCCCATCCTCTATCCATTGCTCACGGGCTCTAGCTCAAACCCCTTCTGCCTCTTACATCTCAATTTCCGACAATTTATTCCTAATTTTCTATACTGCTAAATAAGCGTTATCGTTACCAGCATTTAATTTTTCTTACCATACTGTAAGTTTTATTGTCAATTTCTGTTTGTCATATTTCATGCAATGGGATTTCTTAATGCTGTATGAAATAGATCGCGATTTGATGTCGGCTTTCAAATGCTCTCGCCAGCACAAAATGTCATCATTTCAATTTTTCCGTTAGTTGGATATAACGATGTATTGAAATCCCATATACCTCGACCGCGTGTTGAAACTGTATTGTCGAGATTCACTACGTGTAAACTCTGGTCGGATTGTGCTGTTACTTTATAGAAAAATTTACTAATCATGTGCTTGTTCTCTGAATTAATTAAAATGCTATCACGCCTACTTTGTATTAGCTCGCTGCTCGACCCTCTCCGACGCCAGGAAAACGTTGCTGACGATGGGTAAATAAACTTATAACTATCCACCCAAGGACCTGTTTTCAAAATATCATTCAATAAATTACTACTGAATATTGTGTACGGATCTACCACCGGCCTTATGTAGTGGATTTAAGATACAATTCCAATCGCCACCTATGATGTTTGATTAGTGGTGACCAGTTAGTGGTTCTATATCCAATTTAAAGGAAAATTCCAGTGAAAATCGGGAATAAGTCAACTAAAAATATACTATAATCCGAGATAGTTGCCGCAAAAAAATAAAAAATACACTGTTCCATTGCCGAGAAATAATAAAATGAATATGCCCAAAACGCTCGAAAACGTGACTCCTGGGCGCATCCATTTTCTCGCAACGAGAGCGAGAAACCGCGAGATTATGACGTCAATGACACACCAGCAAAATATCGCCAGCGCTTTTAGATTCACCTGTTTACTTCGATTTATAAAGGCCGAATATTAATTAACCCTTTAATGACAGATTCTGTCAGGAAAATCAGAATATTTCCTTATTGAATGCCCATTTACAGGCCAAGCGAAGACTATTTTTGAAAATTGACCACTGGAATGGCTGGTTCGGTTACTGAGATAGTAGTTTTAGTTGTAAATTCTCAAAATAGCCTTCTTTTGACCTGCGTCCTCAATTTGACGATTGCAGAGGCCAGTGCTGGCGTGAAATGGTTAAATCGCATCATGTCCGCATGTCAAGAATGGGCTTGCAGTAATAGAAACGATCATGGAAAGGGTACGGCAATTCACATTTTCAGATACCGGATCCACAGAAGCATCCGCATGAAAAGGGGCTAACTGAAAGATGGCTTCATAACATCGGCACTGGATGGATATCTTCCACATTTAAATTTGGAAGACACAAGTTTAGAACATATAGTCTGTATAATTTTAAAATAATGTGTCATGCATTTCAAAACAAAAGGCGCGGTACTTAATTTTAATATAACAGAATCAAGCTCGACAATTAACGTCGTATTTGCTTGCATCAATTGTAAAACGGGATTTGCAAACCAAAACGAAACGATGTCGCTGATTGCCCGGTCGATCAATTATAGGCAACCGCTTAGCGGCTTACTTCGTAGACGATAGTAGGTGACAGCTAGTAAATAATGACAAGTGTTCGCTAGACATAATTAGTAATTTAGTGCTTTCACACTATTGAAATCCAGCGTTATTAATCATTTACAACGTTTACTCCCAATTTTAAAATAACTATGCAGAGTGTTGAATACTCTGAATGAAATTTTCCTGGAATTATGTTGCAGTAGCTTCCAAACTAATTAGTTTCACACAATAGGCCTATGCAGGATAAATTTTAAGCTTTCTGCTTTTCTGTCCTTGAAAGAGTTAACTAACTGATCCCAAATTTTTAAATGTTGACCCAAATTTACTGCCTGTTGAATATTTTGAAACTAGAATTTGACTGGAAGCAGAAGTTGCAATAGCAACAGCTTTTAGAGAAATTACATTCAACATTTATTCAACTAACATTTTTCAAGAATGTGTAGCTGGTTGATTGTAGACACGCTCCTGGCATAACCCTTCAATGTTTTTTTAAAATAGAAATTGCCCATAAGAAAACAATTTTTGACAATTTAGCACTACAATGACTGGCGCGATTATCGGGACACTAATTGCACTTTAATTTCCTCCAAACACTGTGGCAAAGTGTTAGTTGTTAGGCGCCTCTATCTACTGGTTACTTTAGCAATTTAAATTGAGGATATCTTTTTTATTTGTTGGCATAAAAATGTGCTCTTGGTCTCAAATTAACGCGGAAAATTAGTACTTTACGTCAGAAGCATAAAGTCCCCCAGTGGAATATCCCTTTAATGATTAAACACAACATGTATACACTCATAGTCCTTTGATTTCCGGTCCATGAGAGGGAAATATCGTTTTACAAGATCACTGGTTACATGGTCTCATTGACATCACATGTACAAAAGCCATTCCCTTTAACAGTCATGCCATTTCTCTATTTGATGCAAAGAATGAGCTGCTACACCTGATAATTCGCACGTACTAACAGCATCTGTATATCAATCTCAAAGCCTGGACTGCTGACGAGAGAAGTATCCATTTCTAGCTATGACACACACATTTCTAGCTAAGCTCCGCCCATGATTTACCCGTGACGGAAACGATTTATATACGTTGAACACTGAATTCACAGACGCCCATTTACAAGGTAATGATTATGCATGTAAGTTGCAGAATGTTTTGAAACAAATTTAACTGGGGGCTGCTTCTGGCTATGACAGTCAAATTAGTTAAATAATCAATCCAGCAAAGACATACAATTACTTAACGGACTATTCCAGGTTCATGACGGAGTATTTCTGTCAGTCATAATTGTGACGTCACCCGACATGTGACGTAATTGATTATGGCGTCATACACTTGATCGACAGATCGATTTCATCCATTGCCATTTTGGCAATTATAGACCGATTCTCATTTCCGCCACGAGTCTCCTATCAGATTCTACAAGATTTATTCCATCTATCTAATGTTTGATTTTAACCATTACTTCCCAGAGGTTGGTCGCAGCTCAAATATGTTTCGTTACAAATTTTGAATATGCTTCTCCTCCAACTATATATGGGAAATTTGACTTTTCGAAGACTGCTTTTAGCTGTCCAAGTACTTTTTCCTGATATAAGATGATTCTAATACGGTTAAAATGAAGTTATGATGACATGGCACTACAGTTGTAGTGAAACCAACTTTTGATGGAAATCATAATATTTATAGAATTGTAAAAAACAATTTGGCTAGTGCCAATCTATTACGTGTTAGCCCGGGAAATCCACCAAGAACTTAGAGGATTTTTTATTTTCCTGTTCAAGGGTATGACTGCACCAAGACTTGTCAAGCAAATGCTACATTTCGACACACAGACGGTACCATTCAAAACGCATTGCCATGCATCTGGGTTTGTTGTCTCGAGTTTATTCATTTGAACGAAATACACTGGTACATACTGGCCAATTTGCTTTGACTGAAGATTAGTGAGCAGTGCTTTTCTAAGGTCGTCAGTTGCAGTATCCAATGACACTCATGAGAAGCCCCTAAGAATGTCAAGAGATTGTTTACCATGTTCATCTAGTCTAAGGTTACCAGGACCATCGACGCAATCGTCCATGCACGATGAAACCTGTTAACTTCAAGCATCAATTCATTCTGCATTTCCTGGTCATGTTTGACTTCCGACATGCATCTTCAAGAGCAGTAGCCATTGTTTGCAGTTCTGATGTGACAACCGTCTCAATTTCCTCATCCATTAAAAATATAACAGGCCAATTTCTAAATTCCACCCACTTTTGTATGTGTGTGGAATTCGTTGTATATAAAATGAAACATGAAATCCCAGAATCCCAATTTTAAGGTAAGTATATATACACCTGTGCAAAAGTTAAGCACCACCCTATTTTTACGCACATGCGAGGGTATATTCATGTGCTATGAAGAAAGCAATAGCATAAACATTTATGTACCCATCCATCTTAGTGCAAGAGGTAATAATGCAACTAGAGGAATGCTGATTATGATGGTGGGGAAACACTGTATGTTTTTGTCTGAACTTGAAAACGAGGCATGAATTTGGTTACGTTAACACAACTGACAACTATTGCCCTACAGTTGACACACGTGGCTAGATTGTCATTAATGGTGTCTGAAAACGAAGTTTAACATCTGTGCACGAGTTTGAGACTGTCATTATTAATACCTGGTATATCCACCTTGTGCCTGGATGACGGCCTGGACACGACGTCTCATGCTGGTCACCAACCGACTGATACGCTATTGTGGTATTCGTTGCCATTCAAGATGGAGTGCGTCTGTTAATTCATGTAGGTTCTGCACAGGAGGATCCCTCCTTCTCACCATGTTTCCCAGAATGTCCCAGATATGCTCAATGGGGTTCATGTCAGGGCTCCTTGCTGGCCATGGTAGGGTTTCGATGGCATTCTGGCGGAGGTATTCATGCACAGCTCTAGCACGATGTGGTCGGGCGTTGTCATCCATGAATATAGGGTGGGTTCCAGGTACATGATTTACAAAATGAGGGACCACAACTCTATCCAGTATGGAATCTTGATATCTTTGTCCATTTAGTGTTCCAGGTACAGTCAACAGATCCAGCTTACAATCAAATGAGATGCACCCCCATATCATAACGGAACCTCCACCAAATGGAACTTCTTCCATGATGTTACGTTGGTCGTATGCCGTGCGTCTGGACCTCCATACACGAGTTCGACCATCTGTGGCATGAAGCAGGAACCGACTTTCATCGGACCAGTGTACCCGTCTCCAGGATCTCATGTTCCAGTGTCTTCTTTCATTGCACCACCTCAGACGCACCTCTTTGTGGTGTGCAGTGAGGAGATGACGTCTGACAGGTCTCCTAGCTTTCATGCCAGCAGCATACAGTCTCCTTTTGACGTAGACATTGACACTCTATTGCGCGTTTCCCATTGCTGGCTGAGCACTCTGCTGTTGGTGAATGGAGATCTCCTAACAAGGCGTACTAGGGCTCGATCATCACGGGCAGTAGTCTTCTTCGGTCTTCCAGATCTAGGCCTGTCCTTCACCTCGTTAGTTTGCCCATGTTTTGCAATCAAACGACTGATTACAGTATGGTTAATGTTCAGCTGTCTGCCAATCTCTCTGCATGACATACCAGTGGTATGCATGCCTATGATTTGCCATTTCACACGATCACTTAACCTTCGTCTTGCCATAGCGGTTCACAATCAAGAGCTAATTCTCTCTGTACAAATAAACCACGGTCATGAACACAAAATTCCTAATCTTGTCGCCTAAATCTGTATGTAATGTTCTACACCTCAAACTGGACTTTTACATAACTGAACACGTGTGCTGTTTCCCGCCACGCACGGACATCAAGCGGCGTGAAGTCATGCATGCATGTGCATTTCGTACTTGGAATTATGTCAGCTAACGCGGGGACAAAAAGTATGGCAGCCTAGTTGTACCATCATGTTTCTACGTTCTATTGTTTTTGCTGGTGCTTAACTTTTGCACAGGTGTATAGATACGTCTAAACCCAGTACAGACGGCCAACAATTTCTGGCTTCCAACAAAAACACTGTTTTCTGTAAAATGTGTATCCGACCCACACACGGCCAATAATAATGTCACGTCTCCACCATTCTATATACTGTATCCCAAAATCTTAGCAAAAATAAGCATTTTGGTTATGTTGTCAGCCGACTTAGGCACTTTAATTTTTCATTTTACAGAATGAATTACCATATACATGTTATGAATCTTAACCGTAATCGATATACCAGACGGCCAGGAAAACCCGGTAGCCTTCATACTATACCCCAGGGGGGATGACAAGACCTTATCCTGTGAACAGCAGAATACTTCTTAGTACTAGATAAACAACACAACTATACAAAATACAAAAAAATGCTGATACAATACGCAAATCCCATTAAACACAAACGTGGGCTTTTACTTTGCCAATAAAAAGCATATTTTAACCAAAGCATACGGTTACAAAGAAGCATACACGATAAAACAAAAACACACATTTTTTGGGCGATCTGAACAGTAAGACGACTGTGATAGAATAAATCTAGCAACTAACTTTCCCACTGTTGACAGGCGGAAACCAATTATTTTGGTCAACCTAAACGAAACGTTAGGAATTGTATATAATAACACAACGGTCACATGATGACACAATTTAAAACAAGCGTTTTAATTAGATTGTGTTAATCAGAGCTATGTATTACATAGATGTGGGACACCATTTTGAATCATGTGAGCCCGGGATGAACACTGATTAGTCAATGATCAAAATGATTTTTCAGCTTTGTTGGCAAACACCGCGGAGGCCAACAATGTTTCATTGTTAGCTCACCTGGCTTGAAAGGCCAAGTGAGCTTATGCTATTACAACCGTCCGTTGTCCATCCACCGTCCGTCCGTCGTCCGTCATCCGTCGTCCGTCTGTTGTCCATCAACTTTTCATTCAAACGACTTCTTCTCAAGAACCACTGGGCCAATTTCATTTATATTTGGGAGGAAGCATCCTTAGGGCATAGGGATCCAAGATGTTCAAACGAAGCTGATCGGCCAATTTGGCCGGCGGCCATCTTCGATTTCGGCCGATTTTAGGATATGTCTTTAAAAATCTTCTTCTCCGAAACCACTTGGTGGATTGAAGCAAACCCCATTAAATATGATCCAGGGCAAGAGCTGAACAAAGTTTGTTCAAGGGAACATGAATGGTCAAATGGTTCGGCGGCCATTTTGGCTGACCTAGTTTTAGCGAAAACGACTTCTTCTCCAGAACCGCTGAAGGGAGTGAGCTGAAATTTGGCAGATATGATTAGAGACTAAGGGCAATTAAAATTTGTTCACGGAAACTTGATGCGTCCAAAAATATGTCTGTATTGGGCCAATCAATATACAGCATGTTTGACGGCCATATTGGATTTATTTTTTTTGATGGATTTTGAGGCTGAAATTGGTTTTATATGTGCTTTTGCGTATTCTGATCTCAAATTTGCAATTTTTGAAACTGTCGGATAAACGGTTTGGCGGCCATCTTGGATCATTTTCCTATCCAAAGCTCCCATACTAAAGCAATAGGAAACTTAAAATGGCTTCTAGAATTACTGGGCCGATTTCAATTATATTTGACAGAAAGCATCCTTAGGTTGTAGAGATTCAGGTTTGTTCAAACGAAGCCAATCAGCCAATTTGTCCGGCGGCCATCTTGGATTTGGCCGATTTTTAGAAATGTTTTTAAAAATCTTCGCCGAAACTGAGCGATTGATTCAAAAGTTATAAAATATCATTTAGGTCACGAGCTGAACCAAGTTTGTTCAAGGGAACTTGATTTGCCAAATGATTGGGCGGCCATCTTGGATGGCCTGGTTTTCATGAATGCAACTTCGTCTCCAGAGCCACTGACCGGATTGGGCCGAAATTTTGGAGATATGATATTGATGACTAAGGGCCATTAAAGTTTGTTCAAAAGAAGTTGATACATAAAGAAACATGACCTCTGTTTTCTTGTTACAAGTCTGGTCAACTCATTAGAGTTTTACTTATTGTTAATGACCATTCTAGTTTAGATGCCTATTGTTCAGGTGAGCGGTGCAGGCCCCTTGAGCCTCTTGTTTTGTTGTGTGGTACCGCACACGAGAGGACAATGTTAAGCACTATTAAGCATGTTTAATATCAAAATCATTGTTGGTGAACAATATTTGTATCGATTTTTTTACCGCAGATGACCAACTTTTGCTGCAAAACATTGTTCTCAATGTCTGCCCCGGGAATTAGCTGTTAAATATCTGAAACTAATTCATGGCCGCAAACGCCCACAGTTAATTGCACAAAATGTATTTAAATTGTAAACTCACCAAGACCATACAATTCATACCCATTCGTGATGGAGTAACATCATTTTGATCGTGATTTGATAGAGGTGTCACACTTGAGTGGCATATCGGATACATCCATTGACTAATGGCATATGTAAATAACTCTATATAATGTATTCATTTAGTATATATTAGTAACTGCCATAAATACATTCAATCAATGCCATTCGCGTCTTCCTCTATTAAGGAGCTGGTTTATTATCAGGAAAAGATTGTACTATGTTATCCAATACACCTACAGGAATTATAACGATACTCCATTCCCCTCGTCTAAGTAGGAATACGATTATCTTATTTCAAAGCTTGACCGTGCTCATTGAATATTTTAAAAGTGTATTTCATGTTTGAATCTAAGAACGCTCAAATCCGGATTAAGTCAAGAGCGAAAGGGGTTATATATCAGTGGCTCCGAAAAATAAGGAATCACCAAATCAAAAACAATTATCGCATTTTACCCATTAAAAGTTAAACCTTTTCATTCCAATATCTCGCCTTTACAGCTAAGATATACATAAGCTACTGAATATTTCGAAAACAATTTAGGCAGCGCCGGCTTTCAGTCAAATTTGTTTCAAAATATGTAACAGTTTTATAAGACGGCGGCGTCGTGCTTTGTTGACATTGTATGACTTTGAGGAAATTCTTTTGATCAATATTTCGTCCATCTCTCTGTAACAAGGTACCACTTGTTACCATGTGTTTGTGCAAGCATAAACGCTTTAACACTTAAATTTGTTCAAAAATAGTTTCAATTTTCTCATAGCAAATGTACATTTGCAGACCAAGAGAAAAGTATCTTCGAAAATTTACCACTTGAATGACTGGCTCGGTAATCGAGCCAGTCACTCCAGTGGCAAATTTTCAAAAGTAGTCTTCTTTTGGTCCGCAAATGGACATTTCTCAAAAACACTGCTGACGCCGTTTTGGCTGATATGAGTGTTAAACAGTTAATCTTTCCTCTGTCAACAACGCCTGAAAGCCTGCAAAGAATTACTTAATTCAATTTCCCACATTTTTCAAGAAAATTAAAATTTGTGCTGGATAAGAAGGCTATGTTTTGGTACATATACAAAAGGGCTTTCTGTTGGCCTTCACATGGACATTTGCAGCCGTTTTGGCCGGTTTGTCCATCAAAGAGATGCTGATGAAGAAAATTCAAGTTTTCGCTTAACTTGTCTTCATTTGCAGGCCGAGAGAAGAGTATTTTTGTAAATTTACCACTAGAATGACGGTTACCAAGCCCAGTCATTCCAGTTGTAAATTGTCAAAAATATTCTTCTCTCGGCCTGCAAATATACAATCCTCACGGTCGCTGCATAGTCCGTTTTGACCAGCTTGGTAATTCAATGGTCAATATGTGTTTATTAATCCCAGCCACCTATAGCAGCACCGTATTGCAGATGTTAACGATTTAACACTTAATATATATCAATTTCAAAAAGATTATACTGGAAAATCGTTTAATGTTTTGAGACTAATTTGGCAGAGAGCAGGCAACTTTAGATTCCAGTAAAATTACTTTCAAAATATTAAACATAATTTTCAATACATCAATAAAGAATGTTTCGTGGCTGATCTGTAACGGAAGAAGGGTTAATATAATTTCCATTTTGTAGCAATCCATCCATTGTATTCTCAATGGAACTGTTTCAAGTATAATCACTGCCACTCTGTACTCATTTGTTGTTTCTTGGTTTAGTCTTGTTTTCTTCCCTTTACTAACATTCTGTCTGTCGACAACATAAATAGTACTTTTACTGGCAGGTTCTATGCAATCATCAACTCAAACGAAGCGCCGTCTCCTCTATTCATCTGTATAGATCCTTAATTGTTTGGCAAAAATAGGCACCGTGTGAATCACAAAGAATACCGGTATTGTATATACATAACACTGCGACGTTTCTCTCATCAGATTATAACGACATATATCTATGAAGGGAAACAATTACCTGACGATGGCATGGCATATATAGGGGCATCCTGTGTGCTTTGCTGAATCAAGCCTATCGATGGTGGTACACCACTAATGCTTGGTCCACGTGTTTACACGCTTGAGCAATACCATACCCATCAGCTATAACATTTATATAAAACGTCGCCGATGATTGTGTCATTGTCTCAGCTCTTAATATCACGTGTTGATTTTCTGTAGTATTTCATGCAGATCTCATATTAAAAACAAGTATTTTTCAAAACCTATATATGCCTATGCAATGCATCGAACTGTGAAAAAAATGAGTTATTTGTATATATTATTACAAAGTCGCTTTGTAAAATATAACTGTTTTTTATATTTGTTTAACTTCCTTAATGGCGTACATCTCTAGTCCGAATGAATTCAAGCAAAGAATAATGACCATGACAAAGATATTGTGAAGATGATTAAATGTTGCAAATGAGCTTTAAACAGATAAGTCAATATCAACGTGACGGTCAGCAATGGATTCCACAGAAGGTATAACAAGTCAGGAAAATATATCATATTCGGAACTGGATATGATCATTATTGCGTTAATGGACAATTATTACCCATTCTCACCAGTGATTTACTCTGGTATTCTGGTAACAATGTTCGCTATCGGTCTGTGTGCAAATGCAGTGTTGCTTGTCTACCTGATCTGGTCTGGGAAGAATAAGTCTCCTGTCTTTGCGATATTAACCAGTTTGTCAGTTTGCGATACGGGTACATGTTTTGTTTCAATTTTAGCACAAACGCTTTTATACGCGGAAGTTATAGCATCCCTTCCTGACGTAACGTGCAAGATAATAATGTACTTGGTATGTACAACTTACTGCTCCAGTCTCATCCATCTGATGTCACTGGCGAGCATCCGATTTTGGCAGCTGATATATCCACTGTCTGCTCTGGTAAACTTATCCACTGGGCGAGTTGTAAAGTTGTGTTACCTCCTTTGGGTATTGGCGTTTACGACATGCTCTCCAATGGCCGTATACATGGGAACATATCCAGTATATCATCGCGGCCGTATAAGGAACTTCTGTTTTTTCCTCGGTAACACTCAATTGAAAGATATTTTGCATAATGTATTTTGGATTACTATTCCCCCGCTATTCATTGCTTTTGTTCATGTCGTCAAACAGTGTATTCTCTCCAGACGCCACCGAATCTCCAGAGATGTGATTAAAGACCGAGGTCGCAGTACCAGTCCACGTACTGTCACCATGATAATAGTAATGTTCTATATATCCTCGTCCCCAGTATTTGTACATGACGCTTACCACGATTACTTGGGATTCGCGGAAGCATCATTTCCCCTGCCAAAAAACGGGGGAGCACCACACATACAGAACAAACCACATTCACCACAAACCACCTTCAAACCAGGGCAAGTTGGACCAAAACAAACATCACAAACAAACCGCCACTACACAAACAACCGACACTTTATAATACCCTACTCAAGACAACCACCTCCCATCCACCACGCACATCCATCACCACCAAGAGAGCAGATGTACCTTCCCAGAACACAACCTATCACACACTCAACATACCAACCCAGAACCCAACCCATCCAAACAACATCACAGACAAGTACAAGCACACCACAAACCAAATCATATGCCGAAGCCATAAAACAATCCAAAAACGAAAATGTGAAAAAACTACTCTTAGAAATAATCGGCCAATTAGACGTTTAACATCAGGTACACAACTACAAAAACGCAGAAAACAACGCATCATCAACAAACAAAAAACAACACCAGATATTGTCGTTAACCTGTCCAACCACAAACTTACCAAAACAGAAAATTCCATTCTAAACAAAGGCCTTTCATTTGTACCCACACCACACCACATATCACCAGACACACAAATACATTGCATAGATCAATTCATCAGGAAGTTAGAATGCAAATACTACTTTTACAGCAACAACCTTGAAAACCCACAGCACCATCCAAATTCAAACTACCCTCAGAATGGAGACCAAGCACAACACCCAATGCCATCAACAAACTCCAGTCATCACTCACCAAGCTTATCACCAAACCACCCGACAAGTCACCACGATCCAACATCACACACCATGAGAAAACAGCCCTCAAAACATTAGCTAATAACACAAACATAGTCATCAGACCAGCAGACAAAGGCTCCGCAATAGTCATTCTCAACAAAACAGACTACATTGCAGAAGTACACAGACAACTTACAGATGTCGCATACTACACCAAACTCAGTGAAAATCCCACTTTAGAATATAAAGACACCAAAGATGCATACATTAACGAACTTCTAATCAGCGGAGCCATCACAGGACAGACACACATATATCTCACCGAATTCAAAGTCAGAACTCCACGCATCTACGTTAACCCTAAGATACACACAGGTAAAACACCACCACCCGGACGACCGATTGTATCCAACTGCGATGGCCCCACGTCACGCATTAATGAATTCACAGACCACCTACTAAAAGACACGGAAAATGATATCCCAAATCTATTACGAGACACCACTGCATTCATCCAACATATAGAAAACACTACAGTGGATGCTGGCTCAATCCTATGCACAATGGATGTCAGATCACTATACACAAACATCCCACACGAAGAAGGCATACAGATTGTCACAGAACATTACAGACATACACTTGAAAAAACAAACACAAACAACAATAACCACACACCTGCACACATCTACCCAGACGAATTGGCCCAAATAATGAGATACATTCTTACAAAAAACAGCTTCCAATTCAATGAAGACTACTACATACAAACACATGGAACAGCCATGGGAGCCAAGTTTGCTGTCAAATATGCTAACATTTACGTGTACACCATAGTAAGCAGAATGTTATCAACATGGATGGGCAGCACTCCATCTCACTTAGTTAGATACATAGATGACATATTTTTCATTTGGAACAGCAGTGAGAACGAACTACTTGAATTTCACGCACACATGAATAAAGAGCATCCCACAATAAAATTTGACTTGGAATATTCAACGGAAAAAATCCCATTTTTGGACACAATGGTATACAAAGAAGATAACAAGCTTAAATTGGACCTATACAGAAAACCTACAGACAAACAACAGTATCTTCACAAACAATCAAGCCACCCTAAAAACACAAAACATTCCATAATCTACAGCCAAGCATTAAGATACAAACGCATCATCACAGATCCCACTAGATTAAAACAACGCACACAGGAACTCACAGATGCATTCATCCACCGGGGATACAAAGAGACAGAAATTAAAGCCATCATAGAAAAAACCGAGAACACACAGAGAGAAGACATTCTTTACAAACAACCCACACAAAAACAGCCTAGGCCAGCTTGCATACTACAATACCACCCATCATTAGAACACATAGGCAAATCCATTCGAACCTACTGGGAAAGGTACATCTTGTCTTCACCAATCTTAGCACCAATTTTTCCCAACTACCCAGTAGTAGCATTCAAGAAACATAAAAGCATTAGGGACCACCTAGTCCACTCTAGCCTAATTAAAATAAAAAATCCAGATGCTAACAATAAGATCGTACCGACACCAAATGACACTCACGACATAGTAGGGACACTCCAACAATGCAACAACAGCAATTGCATCACATGCAAACAATACATGAACACTGCTGACAAATTCACTAGTTTCGTCACTGGTAAAGACTACAAAATCAACACACAAAGGAGCTGCAATACCACCAACATTATTTACCTCATAGAATGCAAACAATGCAGCTCTCAATACATAGGAGAAACAAGTCAAACACTCAGCAAACGACTCACACAACATATCCATGCAATCCGACACCAAACAGACACGAGAATCTCATGGCATTTCAACCATCCAAGACATTCTATGAAAGACATCACGATAAGACCAATTGAAAGAATTTTTACAGATAACAAAAAACTAAGATTAAACAGAGAACACTACTGGATCAAAGAACTCAAAACGATTCACCCGTTCGGAATAAACAAAAAAGCATAACACACTCACTCACTCACTCACTCACTCACTCACACACCCACCCACCCACCCACCCACCCACCCACCCGCCCGCCCGCCCGCTCGCTCGCTCGCTCACTCACTCACTCACTCGCTCACTCCCTCACACACTCACTCACTCACCCACTCACTCAGTCACTCACTCAGTCACTCACTCACTCACTCACTCACTCACTCACTCACTCACTCACTCACTCACTCACTCACTCACACATAGGAGGTTTGACGGAAGGTTGCAGACTGGCAGGTATGCATAGGTAACTATGTAAATACCTGGGTCGGCGTTTTTAAATACTTAGATTTCATTTCCTTGTTTATAACACCACGTGGCTTGTCGCCTTCTCAAACAGCATATAGAATCCCTTCTTGTATCTGTTCAGCTCACGAGATATTAGAACGGAAGTAAAAGCCATGTTTATTACTTTTTCGTCTTGTGAACGACATGGTTGATGCAGTCATCAGGTACAGTCTTTATTCTCTACATATAATGGTCACGTATATGGTGTCTATGGATAAGATCCTGCAGAATTTGTTGGAGCGAATATATATTTTGTCACCATTACTATTCATACTGCCCGGCTGTCAGTGAAGGTCGCCCAACAATCATGGTCTATGTCTGCCTATCTTCTGCGAATGCCACAAGAGTTAGGCACCCATGTACTGAAAGCCTTGGAATTTGGTGTGTCAACATCTAGAAAGCTCGTTGAGGACGCCACTGCACCGACGTTTTCAGTGTGCCTACATACCGATCTAAAAGAAGCCTGACCGGGTATGCTAACGACCATGAAAACCTGATAGAACTAAGGACTTCCGCTGAGGACAAGAAACGGTGAGAAATGGAGGAGATGGACTGATTGCAGCTGAAGGTTGATTCAAACTACTGCAACCACAGAACACAATATGGCATTACATCCATGGCAAATTGTATGTTGAGGAATGTATATGTGCAGTGGACACGTAGTATGTATTTACTTTTGTGTTGTGATAAGCCATGCTTGGCTGAACATCGACTACGACCTTTACTTTGGATCAGAAGACAAGGCCCTGAATAACTGATATCCAGAAATGGGTCCTGCTGGATCGTAAATATGATATATGGTCATGCGTAATGAACTGGTCCGTCAAAAGAGGGGTGACGTTACTCAAGCCGCTTGAGAAATTTAGATTCCACATGACTTCACACATTTATAGAGAGTTAATAATAGTGTATTTGGTACCATCTTTTTGTATTTTTATTCCAATTTTCAGAACTGTTAACCATATCCATATTGCTTATCTTTATAAAAACGTATGTGCATCTGAGCAGCACTGGTATGAGGGTTGTGGAGGCGCGGTCCCGGAGGTGCGGAACTGCTAGTAAATGACCTGATACTTCCATTCAGAAAATGATAGGTTAAAATGTTAAACTCCATAAATAAAACACTCTGTATCCCAAGATATTGCTTTTAGCACTTAATTCCCTAATTAATCCCTACCTAGGTAGCAATTCACAGGCTCTTGCAGCCCAAATAGACTAAATCTTAGCTCGTAGGACAGATACGATATTTGGATGCGATTAACGGTTTTGAAATGTCATTACACTGAGGCAAAACACAGTGCATTATCCATTCTTGTTTCATATGTAGACAAACTTTGTGAGGGGGTTGATAGTAGTGACAGTCAATGAAGATATTGTCCCTAATTGCAAGTTCATTCAGCAGAATATTCAGGACATAATGCATCCAGAACTACAAAAGTTTAGGCGGCTCAATAACAGTATTACACCAAAGAACAGATGGTTGTACTGCTCAGCACAAGAGCATGCACTGTTTTGACATTGGTAGAAGCGAACAGAACTTAAATATGAAGAGTTTCATCACATACCGCGCTATCGGTCGTGGAAAAGGTGAAGTCGACTGGGCAGAAGGTCTCCTGAAGACAGGAAACAGATGTGCTGTTGATATTTACGTCAACTTTGTAATATCTCTATCATTTTGCATTGTCTCACTTGGCAGACAAAGATAGTGGTCGGTCTGCACATCTCCACATAAGAAGGTTCTTTTATGTTCCCAAGAATATTGTAAATATGAATTGATATCGCACCAAATACTCCACTGCTCCAAAGCTTCATTCTGTACCTTCATTCTGCACCTTCTACGAAGCAAGATGGTGTCATCGAAGTGGGAGAACTGTCCTGTTAATATATTCGCTGTGTTAATAACCAGGTTGACTCATGTGATAACAAATCGTATGTTAAGCCGTTCAAAAGTCTCGTGTTTGCAAGTGATGTACATGTAAATGAAGATACTGTAGCGGCGTGGACATATTTATATTTTCTTGGTTATCAGCCACCATCTGGGATTAACTAAGGAGGTGTTCAGCCATTTGCACTACGAGTGTTTCCATTGGTGATGTCCGGGCTGCTTGGCCCTGCACCTGTGTTTTCTGCTCTTGTGCAAACTCTCTCTGCTCTTGTGCAAATTCTTTGTGTTCTAATGCCTGTTCTTCTTGTGTTAGCGCCTTTTCTTCTTGTCTCTGCACTTGTTCTGTCATTTGCTTTTGTAATTCGAACACGAGACTGTCCTCGCCGGCTACAGGAGATACATCATGGCTATGTGTGAGCGCAAGATTGCCAATTGTTGGCAATCTTGCCTCTAGATCGATTATGTCCGCTGTTGATGCAGCGGCCATGTGCATGTCCCTTTAATTGTTTTGTATCTGGGGTACCCTATGGGCCAGAAGCCTCATGCAAGAGTAGGAAGACTCTGCATGAGCTCTATCCAACGGTCGGTGCAATGAACCAGTGCATATGCGTTCGCTGATATTAAAACTATGGCTGTAAATGTTTGGCAAATTACTGTGAGCACCAGAGCGCAAGACGTCGAGAGTAAAACTATCGGTGTCACTCTCAGACTCGTCTGTGCTTTCCATGCCAGGGAGAGATGAAGTGGC
Organism: Chaetoderma sp. LZ-2023a; assembly: GCA_034401795.1. Lineage (NCBI taxonomy): Eukaryota > Metazoa > Mollusca > Caudofoveata > Chaetodermatida > Chaetodermatidae > Chaetoderma > Chaetoderma sp. LZ-2023a. The sequence goes on along the minus strand of CM067359.1, from coordinate 28,812,236 downwards.
ATCCGTGAACCTTACGGTCCTGGCGCCATCATCCGTGCCCTTGACAAGAACTTCTATGTCCTTATCCGTGAATTTTGTTAGTGTTAGGCATGTGCCAAGTGTAGATGCAGGCTGAGTCTCATCGTTGGGTGACACCATTGGAACAATCGGTGCCGGTGACTTGTTGGCATTGGAAATCCCTGCAACCTAGTGTAGTGTATGCGGGTGGTATGTGTGTGCAACAAAGTGTACAGCGCTGTTATAGCTTTTGGCGCTTGTGGTGTATGTAGATAGTGATGATGAGTGTTTGACTTGTGTATTTTTGTGGTGTAAGTGTATGAAAATTGGCTCTTTGTTCTTTTTAGGATTGGTGCTCACCGTGGTCTATGAATTTAGAAGTGCTAGCAGTCTGCTTACTACTGATTGCTGGCCTCTACTGTACTGTACAGTAGATGGACTCCTGTAAACGCCACCAAGATTTTATATGTATTGATACTTGCTTATTGCTGGAACGATTGCCGTACTCTTAGTGTGTTCGAACGCGATGAGAAGTTCTACCACCTTTTTGTATGCTTAAACTTCTAAGTGTCAAGTGTTATTTGTGAACTGCTTGGTAGATCAGTAGCAAATTTGGCTATGTCCTGCAATGTGTAGTTCTAGCACATGCAGGCGTGTTTTTGACTGAGCGCACTAACAGGGATTTTTATATGTAAGTTTTCCGAGCCTTGACTGGCGTTATACTGGCACTGTAGGACTGAGAATGAAATGAAATAGTCTGAAATTGTCTAGGTAACTCGTACAATTTCAAACAACTAAACATAAATAAATGACGGTTTGTATGTTTGCACTACAGGGCTGACGAGTGCGGATTTTACCAGAGTCAATTACCAAGGCATAAAGTATTTGTGGACTTATTTCAATGAAAATATCTGATTATTTGTCAGAGTCTTGACGTGCGTCGCATGTGTGGAAAGATTTGATCACTGCGTTGTTTGGAAGGCACAACGCAGGATGATGGCGCAATGGCGCTGTAACTTATAGTTCATTGAATTTTTAGATGTTTTGGTATCGAAATTAGCCTTGTGTTTTATGGCAAAAACAAATGTGCGAACTTAGACAAATCATTACGTGGGCGTTGCTGGTGCAGTGTAGAAACTTCGTCTGAGAGCGCTGCTATTAGTATCTATGCTCACCCACAGACGTTTTAGAAAATAGACTAAGTACATTAGCTGGCGCAAGGAGTAGAGTGCACCACAGAAAATATGTCCGTACGAATGCGTAAGGAACTGGTAGAATACGCTATGGGACACAAACCAAGTCTGATAGCTGGCATCAGTAGTTCCTGGCGTCACAGAAATAGTCAGTGTCCGAGCGGTAATTGCACAAGACAGTACTAGGTAGTAGAATCCGGCACTTGGACTATAGGGCGCTGTTGGCGCACTCATTGGGCCTAAAAGCCGCCTATTCCACCAGTATGGATAGCGTGTAGTGAGTCGTGTGCTCAGGGTGAGCTGTATGAACGAACTGAGCTTTTTGGACGAACTGATGATTTTAGTGGGAGCAGCTCCTTATACAGGGCTGATGACGTCATGGCTTACCTTGCGCATGCGTGTTAGTCTACAGTCTACGATTTAACTATTTGCTCATTGGTTGAAATTAGTTGCGTATGCTCTAAAGCATCGTTTCTGGGCCTGATCCTTGTCTCAGAACCGAGTCCTTAGTTTGGCCTAGCGAGTCTGGACTCGCGTAAGCTTGATGTTTGCTAAATAATGCACCATTTTCATATCAAATGTTTATCGTTTGAAGGGAGGTTTATGCTTAATAATGCTTCGTGTTGAAGCGGGATTACTTTACCGTCTATCCCTGGATATCCGAATTTATGCACCCAGTAATGGTTTACACGAATTCAATGTATTCACTACTAAGCTTAACACTTTGGCTAAATAGGTTAGTTTCAAGTGACCACTAAGCTGATAGTCATGGAATGCAGCATGAAAGGAGTAATGGGCTGAATGTGTTTAACCTAACCAAACCAGGCAGTTTTGATGGAAGAGATAATAAAGGCTGGAAAATTTCCATCAGAGTGATAGAAGTTATCAAACTTAGGATATATATACCATGCTGAAAAGCATGAAATGCGCCCAAACAGATGGACCCAATCAGATCTCAGTCACCTTGAATCTTCACCTGATATCCGATCTCTCAATGGATATATCAGATGCCGACACTCTACCATAAAATATATAAGTCACACCTACCAACAACTTCTCACCCCCAAATACTACTGTGACTTTGTTGAGCATTAAAAAAAATCCTGTTTTTACAATCAAAAATCCTAGTTGGAATCTAGAATACCTTTTATATGTAGAATATGTAAGATGCTGTGCCGTCCTGTGTTCTGTGTTTACTCACAGATGTTTGTATAATTAACTATCACCCTATATATTGTAATGTTTTGCTTTGTATGTAGGGGGTCCATCGACTAATAGGCTCTGCCTTTGATGGACTGCCCAATTGTAATGGCTGTATATTGTATATTAAGCATGAAATAAATAATCTTGAATCTTGAATCTTGAAATCTGGAATATAAATTCCCTTTCTCGCAACGTAACTCGTCGTAATTAAAGTTATTGCCCGAGTCCGCTAATTTAGTTACCCGCAAGTCGGCTAATGAATTGAAGTGATTACTCGGATATCAGAGATATATCAATAGCTTATAGTGTAGTGTATTTCTATGGTTCGTTACGCATCTCTGCTTGACTTCATGGTCAATCGGGCAAAACATAGCGAATCCTCTCTAAAATACATACACAGAGGAAAGTACACCAGAGATCACCAGACACCAGCAATCTTATATCAATGATCTGTGCTGACTCTATTATTCACAAATACCTTCTGTATACTATATAGTACCCTCATGACTATTACCTTTTCACACCACATCGCCTGCTGTTCTAAGGCTTGAGGAGGACAGCGAAACTGATGATGGGCATAAGTTTCCAAAGAATTCAGACGTTTTGATTGGTCGCTGCTATTTATACCAAAAAAACCATCGAGGGATACATCTTTATATAAGAAAGATAGAAAAGAAGACATCGGTTGCTAAAATAGTGTGTTGTGTGTTGGTGTACATTGCAAGTACAAAACTATCAAAGAACCCTGAGTTTTACCAATTTTTTAAACCAAATCATGAGGATAGTCTATGCACTGTACTATTGCGGATGTAATTCGAACTGGAATGTTTCAAACAGTGTTTGAATTTTACAAATGTTACTGAGGTATACAGCACATTCCATGTCAGTTTTAAATATAATGAACCAATGAGGAAGCAAACTAAGCTTAACACTTTGGCTAAATAGGTTAGTTTCAAGTGACCACGAATTTTCTCTGTAATCCGATGTAAAAGTTTTTTCTGATTTTTGTCACTTTTATTTTATCCTTTAATATTTAGGTAAAAGCCATGTATGTTATATGTATTTCAACCTTAGAATCTGTAGGATGGACCTAATTAAAGAGTTTTTTAATTGATAGGACTCTAGTATGTTTAATATGTATTACAAGTGAGGGGCCTTTTTCGTTTCGGTCAAACCAACAGCTATACTTTACATCCTGAAAGCTTCTAAATCAGTTCTATTAATTTCTTGTGATATTAGCTTTCAGAATATATGTATATATACTTTTCCTCTGCTGTGGCCTATGGTTTTTATGTTAAACTCAATAGATGACGGGACACCTCGAAAATCACAATTTAAGTGCATGTAGCCAAATTAGAGCAGTTCATAATGCGTGACTATATTAGGAATCGGTGGTGCATTAAGGCAAGGGATAACGGGGTTTTAGTCAAATTGGGTTCAAAATATTTAACAGCATTTGTACACGTGCGCAACGAATTTAGTATATTTAGTAGTAGTAGTAGCAGTAGCAGTAGTAGTAGTAGTAGTAGTAGTAGTAGTAGTAGTAGTAGTAGTAGTAGTAGTAGTAGTAGTAGTAGTAGTAGTAGTAGTAGCAACAGCAGCAGTAGCAGTAGCAGTAAAAGCAGCAGCAGCAGTAGTATCCATTCCATCCTTGGCACACCTAGTAATGGGCTCCACAAAAATTAGGTCCCCCCCTGGACCCCAAATAGGCTTAATCCTGCTCTGTTGGGAATGGTACTTGGAGTTTGGATATTAGGGAACTTGTGGTGAAAGGCTAGATACCATGCCAAAGACTAACATTGACCTTCATTCATTAGGAAAGTCTGCTGATTGAGGGATTAACAATTCGGAAATACGCTGATCGTCCGTCAATTGAATGAAAAGATGCTGGTTTAGAAGAAAGATGGCCATTCCATTAGATGTCACAGTAACACCATGAAACAAATAGAGGAATTCAATCTGTTAGTCAAGTATATGCCGCTATGATCAAATATGCCACAGGTAGCTGACTTCACAATTAAAATCCGTCGTGAATGGCGTATCTAAGTCTGTTAAGAACTCTTAATAGGCTGGCATCCTTGGAAAGTGTGTCTTTACTACTTAATAACCATTTTGTTGAATATTTTGAAACTAGTCTGGCGGGGCGTCGGGGTCCAGATCAGCTATGAAGTAGTCTTAATAGGCATCTATTTGACAATCATCTGACGGACTCCACTAGTTGTTCTTGTGGACATACTGATGAAACCGTCGAACATTATATGTTCTACTGTCCTCTTTTTAGGGAGCAAAAACTTGCTTTACGTAATGCATTAGTGCCTAATGATATTCCTCATACACTCACATCAAGACACATCTTGTATGGCGACAGTAATTTCAATATAGAAAGGAATATCAAGACATCAGAAATTATCTGCCAATATCTTGTGGATACTGACCGTTTCTAACAACATCTCGCTTACTTATCCAAATTTGAAGCAAACTGTATTCGAGTTCGTGTTTATATAACTGGTGAAATAGATAAAACACATATAAAGCATTGAGCCACCAATGTGGATGCATTCAGTACGGTACAGATCAGAGACGGCTTAGCGTACTCCCAGGGCAAATTAACCTACAGTTGAATATTTTGGACGCGGCTGAATTGGAGGACAGTGCTACCTAAGGCATTGATGTCGTCCAGTCCAATTGCGTTAAAAATGTTCAACAAATCATTTCGTACTAAGTGACATGTCCTGGTTTTGTTTTGGGGGCGTGTTGACTTGTTTATGAGCTGTAATATACTGAAATTGCGCACGCACGTGAGTACACAGCACTCGGAGTTCTCTCTTTCTCTCTCTCTCTCTCTTTCTCTCTCTCTCTCTCTCTCTCTCGCTCTCTCTCTCTCTCTCTCTCTCTCTCTCTCTCTCTCTCTCTCTCTCTCTCTCTCTCTCTCTCTCTCTCGACAAATTTATTACTATATTAGTATTGGCAATGCTATAGTATGCATCCGCCACTTGTTACTATATTCCATGTATCATAATTGTATGTTATGTTGGAGACGCGGACATAAGACCTATGTCTTATCGTGCTCCCGCTTAGACTAAAAATAAATTCTGTTTAAACCAAATTAGTTCCAAAATATTCAACAGCTGGCCTGCATAGTTTGTTGGAAATTGAGAGTCCGGGACAGTGGCAAAGTGTGGGCGGAGATTAGATAGAGATGGATGTGCCATAGCTCAAAGTGTATTCAACATTGGCCCTTTAGACCTTTTAGATTGTTCTAATACGAATAGTAGAAGACCTGGTTGTCCGTGGGATCCCGAAGATTTGTGATAAATTTGGGGTCAAAAGGTCAAATATCAAGATCACAGTGACAATTAGATTTCTTTCCAAACACGAACAATGCACGCATTGCATACATTGCTGATGGTTAACATATGATGAGCTGTCGCTTGTCGCTTTAGACAGGTGGTCGGGCATATAATAATAAGCGATGCTGTTCCTTTGTTAGTTAGTTAGGTAGTTTGTCAGTCGGGCATAAAAGCTTATTCCGGCATGTCGTTTCAAGAGCTTTTCGTACACTGCAATCAAACCTGTTGTAAATATTCATTGTAGACTTAGGGTATGAAACATCAAAAATGTAGGCCAATGTGACCTCGCAGTGACCTATTTTTCAAGCTTTACCCGCAGCTACCGAGGTTATATAGACCTTGTTAAGATCTTAACGCAAGAATGCTCCTTTATTACCACCGTGTTAGTCACACCAATGCAGCGTTACCCTATTTAAAAGCAACGGGCACACTTTATCGACCTTGCCCCTGATGACAAGATTATTCAACTGATTTGCATATAACATGGATGGTGGATAAGGAACATTTTGAGTGGCCAGTCCTAACTCTAGGTTATGCAGATGTGAAGGTCTTCTCATTTCGATTTTAAGATCCCATAATGGATGAATTTTGTTTTAGCTATGCCCTGCCTAACATATTTAGATGTGTTGTATAAGCAGGAGACAGCGCTGAAGGGTTAAATATTTATTGTAAACTGGTAAACACATTTGACAGATATCCTATTACTAAAGTACACACGTGGTAGAAGGATAACCTCACAATAGGTTATATGGATTTTTACCAAGTATAACTGAAATGTTATGACTTTCCCATTTCCAAACTTAGATAGATCAGACACTGAAATTACGATGGAGATTTTGTTGTGAATACACTCGTAGGAATCCCCTAACGTACTTAATCTATGTGATCAATAAAGCAATTTTCAGCATACTGTTGAACTTTGAAACCATAATTATGAAATATGAAAAATTTGAAACTATACTTAAGTTATATAAAAACGTTGAAACTATAATTAAGCTATATAAAAAACCCTTTGAAACTATAACTCAGTTATGTAAAACTTTGAATCTATAATCGTGCTACATTAAATCTTTGAAACACTAAATGTAACGGCCATATATCCTTCTGTAACACCATTAAGTTGGGTATTTTGGATGTTTTGTTATTTATCGTTTCTGTACGTTGTATGAGGGATAACTGTGATTGGTAACATTCAAAAGATTGTAGTTGTAGACAGATTAGTCAAGGGCATGATCACATGATCGTAATGGTGGTTCCTTGTTAAAACAGTTTCAGTTTTCTAATCCGGGATTGTCTACAAATCGGTATGTTAGCACTATATATATGTTATAAATATAATCTAGCTTTATTGTTTAATGGCGTGTGACATAAATGGCATATTTTAAACGTAAGTATCCTCTGTTTTACGGCATTTAGTTTGAAATAGGGTGTTGTGATCGTTAAAACCATGTATAAGTTGTCTCCCTTGGTTCATTGATCCAGTGTATGTCCGTTCATGCGTGTGTACGCCCAATATATGGCTGAACTATGTTTATACAGAAGTAGGCGTGTATCTCCAAATCTGTAAGTCGTTCATCATTGAGGTGGTCGTGAATGGTACCATCCGTCGTTTCCACTTGCCAAATGAATTTTCAGTTAGTTTGCTCTGTAAATTTAGAGTTAATTTTTGTATTTCATATATTTTGTTTAATATATTTCAGTCAATCATTACATGCCACTATGGTTCAACGTCACAGCAAATCGTTATAACAAAAGTGTGATAATAAACAATGTGAGACTTTTTGTGTGTGCATTCATCCATACCAAAGCATCAGGTATTGACTGACATTGGTGAACATGTATTAAGAGACTTTAACGTGTAAATCGTGTTTATAAGGATCTTGTGCGGAAGAAGAACTTCATCTATGTAACTATTTCGAACAGTGAAAAACCTGCGATAGTTCAGCAAAAGTATATTGAATGGCTGACTGTATATGAAGAGTATCTTGACTCACGAGAATCCTATAAATCATTGTTATTTTCTGACTAAGACTGAAGACTGTACTTGCCAAGAGTATGATGTAATTCTGTCTTCGTTTAAGTCTGCAATGGAACAATGGTTTCACGAGGAATCTCATGAACGGGCACTTACAGCCGTACTCGAGTCGAAGACAGTATTTCACAAACTGGTTCTAAAAGTAGTCAATTAGGGTCAACTAGTGGCTCTAGTAAGATTTCAATGACGTCACCAATGATAAGAATGGCGCAGCGGCGAGCTCAGTTTGAAATAGAAATTGAAGCCCTAAAAAGGAAAAGAGACTTGCAACTTGCTAAGATTAATTTAGAAATGGAAGAAGAACAATTAAAGCTGGACACTCAGTTAGCAATAAACCATGCAAAGTCCGAAATATTAAATGACTTTGAAAATAGCGAACATTGTAGTTCAGAGCCTTCAAGTAAAAGTCAAGCTAAATAAAGGGATATCACTAAGGCTTCCATGCCAGAGCACACAAGTAACACATTTATTCAGCATGGTGGTCCCGGAAATAATGTGAAGTGTGGCAATGTCAATGGTATTAGTAATGATAGCGCTGATGGTACTAGACAGTGTAATGACAGTAATTTGAATGTTTTGGCATTTCAGAACTCAGTGGCCTGAGTCCACGATAACATTGCTTTAATACCTCAAGTTAATGCACAAAATGTTTATTTTCCAGGCAACTCATCTGAAAGCCAAATAGCGATGGTCGAACTCAATGAAGAAAACATCAACCAGAAATCCGGAAGGTTTGTGGTGAACCATTAGTGTATAGGTGCTTTATGACACAGTTTAGGTCTAAAATTGTAGCATACACATAAGACGACGAAGAAAGGCTTAACTATCTGGAGCAGTATACTGAAGGTGAATCATACAAAATTGTTATTGCTTATGGTTATCTGGATGCTAAGTCTGGTTATGCCTCCGCATTAAGAGAACTTGATGAATGGTACGGAAATAACGAAGTCATAGCAAATCCCTTTATTAAATGAGTCTTAGAAGGCCTACCATCAAACCAGACAGCGCAAAGGCTTTGGATGAGTATGGGATATTTCTCTCCGAATGTGAACATGCAATTTCCACTATCGAAGCAGTTAGGATTTTGGAATATCCGGAGAATCTTAAAAGGTTAGTCCAAAAACGTTCATGGTACTACCACGACAGGTGGCGAAGCATTGTGCTACAAAATAGATTATTGGAAGAAGTTACCAGATTTTGTAAAAAGGGAGTCTAAAAGGCCAAAGACCCTACATATGGTAACGATGCGTTACGAAGTGAAACCACCCAAGCTAACCTCAAGGGAAGACAGAAGGACACGTATGCCACAAATATTACGGTCTCTGAGCCATGTAGCTCGGTACATGGCCATTCCGTTTCTTCTCAAACTGGCCAGCAAGACATCACACCTTCGGCGTTCAATACATAATGTATGTACTGTAGGAGCCAAGATCACAGTCTACAAAAATATGAAAGCATGAAAGATAAAGATAATAAGGAGAAAATTGATTTTCTAAAGCAGTAAAGACTTTGCTTTGGTTTTCTTAAGTATAATCACCAGCGAAAGGATTGTAAAAACAAGGCTACATGTCAATATTGCAAGTGAAGACATCCCTTTGTTTGCCACTCTGACGATAGATTACCTCAATCGGTTAGAGAAAAGAGTGCAACAGATCAGAAGAAGAACGGTTTCACTAGTGCCAGTGTTCAACACTTAAGTAGTGGATGTCACTACATGGGGGCCGGTGAAAGTGAATGTACAATGGCCAGTATTCCTGTGACAGTTAAACTAACGAATGGGGTGAATATTGTCCAAACCTTTGCCTTTATCGACCTGGGAGTAGTGCATCATTTTGCACTGGACGTTTACTAAGACAAGTGGGCGGCAGTGGAAGACCATTGAAATTGACGTTAAATACTATGGGAGCCACACATACAATGAAAACACTGGAAGTCAACAAACTGGAGATCGGTGATTTAGAAATGAAAAACTTCATGTCACTGTCAAGAATATATACAAAGAGCAAATTCCCTGTATCATCCAAGCATATTCCAACGACAGAAGACTTAAAACTTTGGCCACACCTTCAAGACATTGAGCTACCCAAGATTGATGGGGATGTTGGCCTGCGCATTGGCAATGATGTACCCAACGCTTACACGCCAATGTCAGTTAGAACAGGTCGTCTTGGAAGCCCCCATGCTACAAAATCGATGTTAGGATGGCTTGCTTGGAATGTACTTCGTCTGTCATCTCCAAGCCCTAAACCTGAAGCGGTAAAGTCTATTACTGTTAATAGGGTTGATGTCCTAGCAATACAGGAAATCGAAGATTTAAAAGAATTGGCCACTCAGCTTCGAAAATCTATCAGCATTGACTATCCAGAAAACATTATAAATGGCAAAAGTGAAAACTCACAGGACGATAAAAGGTTCCTAGAGAAAGTAAACAGTTCTATTAAGTTAATTGATGGCCACCACTGCATGGGACTGCCTTTCAGGAAGGATACTGTTGTATTTCCGAACAATGAAGCAATGGCTAAGCGACATCTTAAGGGTCTAAAATCTAAAATGGTAGCCAATTCGAAGTATCGTGAGGACTACAATGAATTTATGACCAACATCATCGATAAGGGATATGCCGAGCCTGTACTGCAGAGAGACATGTTTAGGACAGATGGTAAGGTGTGGTTCATCCCACATCATGCGGTGCACCATCGCAGAAAATTAGAGGAAATCAGAGTTGTCTTTGATTGTTCGGCGCATTACCAGGAAGTGAGCTTAAATGTCCAGTTACTTCAGGGTTCGGACCTAACTAATAACTTGCTAGCTGTGCTGCTGCGCTTTCGCCAAGAAAAGATTGGACTGATGGCTGACATAGAATCAGTGTTCAATCAAGTTCAAGTTTCCCCAGAGGACTGTGACTGTTTAAGTGTCCTGTGGTGGCCTAGTGGTAATACTGATCAAGAGCCAGTTCAATCACAGAATGGTTGTCCATTTATTTGGCGCCATGTCATCACCATCATGTTCAAATGCTGCTTTGCTTAAGACCACAGAAGACAACAGGAATCGTTTCAACCCGGAATTTGCAGATGTAGTAGTACAGAACTATTATGTCGACGACTGTGTTATGTCAGTGGAATCAGAAACAAAGGCAATTAACCTTGTTACGAATGTTACAGAAATGTGTTGGCTTGGAGGGTTTCATCTGATGAAGTGGAATAGTAACAGTCGTTGGGTGCCACAATCAATCGACAAAACAGAGTGAGCTAAAGAAATCAGAACTTTGAACCTGGACTCAGACCCACTTCCCAGTGATCGAGTTTTGGGCATATATTGGTCCACTGAAAGAGACCAGAAGGATTATCCTACAAAAATTATGCAAGTTGGGAATCAGCTGGGATGAGGCGATTCCAAGACCCAAGTGACATGCTTTCTATTTGGAAACAGTGGACTGCAGAATTGCCTCTTCTAGAGAATATCGAACTCAAAATGTGCTCCAAACCTGCTGACTTTGAAGTTTAGACTTGTGAATTACATGTTTTTTCTGATGCTAGTGAAGAGGGATATGGTGTTTGTATGTGCATGCATCTTACAGATGGCAACGGTCGATGTCACTGTGTCCTGGTTCTTGGAAAATCAAGGGTAGCACGGCTTGAACTCACAGCAGCCACAGTGGCAGTTTGATTAAGCCGGATGGTTACCAACGAGCTTGACTACACATTTGACCAGGTGTATAACTGGACAGACAGTATGTCTGTCATTCGTTACATTAGCAATGAGCCTTCAAGATTCCATACTTCCGTGGCTAATGGTGGGTCTGTCATCAGGGATGGATCTGAGCCTCGACACTTGAATTTTGTTGAATCAAAGTCAAACCCAGCTGACTGTGCCTCTAGGGGACTATATGCTGGCAAATTCCTTAAGAAATCTGAATGGATACGAGGGCCAGAGTTTCTTTGGATCGCCTAATCGGAGTGGAACCTAGACGTCTTCCTGAGGATGATGTGGAAATTAAAAGGGTTACAGCAAGCACAATTAGCATTGACAACCATGATATCATCGAGGAAATGATAAACCAATATTCAGACTGCTGGAAATTGGAAACTGTTCTAGCATGGGTTCTTGAAGCCGTGAGTAAGTTCAAGGCCCACCACCCTGGTTTCAAGATCATGAATGACAAGCAAAGACAGGAATGTTTTAAAGATGCTCACCTTATATTAGAGATGCTACAGAAAGCTCAGACAGTACTCGTGAAGCACGTTCAATGTAAACACTTCCAAAAGGAGATTGACCTTTTGTCTGATGAAAGTGGAGACAGACAGCTGTTTATAAGGAGCCCATTGCGTAGGCTGGATTCTTTTCTTCTTGATGGAGTCCATATAGTAGGAGGTCGAATTAGCCGTGCTAACATCCCATTTAATGTGAAGCATCCGGTTACACTTCCAAAGGATTCCCCTCTTTCACAGCTATACCTTGATTATATTCACTGTCTCATCGGGCATCTTGGGAAAAACATTATGCTCGTGATATTATATCAGGAATACTGGACAATTGGAGCTGTGTCCAACATAAAGAAGCTTGTGTCGAGATGTGTGACATGTCATAAGTGTCGTAAGATGGATTACTTTGGACCATTCGAGGTTAGGAGTGGCAGAAGTATAATCAAGCGATATGGCGTGGGCGTCACTTGCTTAGTGACGAGAACTATTCATCTGGAAGTAGCATGTTCTTTGACCACAGATGACAGATGACAGCCATCTTTAACGGCATACCTAGTATTGACACTGGTGGGTTTGGTCTTTTGGAACGTTCCCGCACGGATTTCAATGCAGCAGCAAGGTAACAGGTGGAAAGCAGCGGAGATAGACACTCTCCCTGTGGGGAGCCAATTGATGTCTCAAACGCTTTCACTTTCACTGCATAGACCTACTTATTATCATTGAAGTTTTAACTAAATAAAATGGCTGTGTATAGATTTAGAAATATGTTTTTGTGATAGTTAAAGTATGTGTTTGATAATCTTAACAATCATGTTGAAATATGTTTTTAAAATTAGTGTCTCCTGTTGCGGGTCCCCCAAATGTGTAGGGCTTGTAGCATCTGCTACATTTGCTACTAGGCTAATCTTGCACTGATGGTCCATCATTAACACCACCCATTTTACAACCATTTCACACGTCTTCGTTAATCATCACACGATTATAAGAGCATCTGTCAATAACGGGCACCTGTTCTGTCAGCAGCCGATACTCCTTCTATAAGATACATGATTTTTCGGTCAGAAAGAGCAAATCCTATAGCATGTCATTGTATTAAGGGACCACCTGCGAATTGTGGCTACGTGTGTGTGCTTCAATGGGTAATCATCGCTTAAGACATGGTTTACTGCACCATAATGTGGTCGCTAAAGCGGGGTTTTACTGTGACTCCATTAGACAGCTATGGAAGACAGGTTCTATTGTGGCTCAAGAAGGTGGTCACTTGAGACACCTTTTACTCTGGCTCCATAAGGCGGTCACGTAAGACAGGTTTTACTGGTGTAGCGCGGACCACCCTTTCGGGTACGTACCGGCCCAGTTCGGCTGGGTGTGAAATGGCCTGGTAGGGGATACTCCACGCTCACCTCTCCACTGGACACATGAGGCCCGCGCATATATAAGCCATTCAAAAGGAGAACAGAATGACAGAGGCCGTGAGATCGCCCGACGCGCATGCACGGCCATGAGAGAGAAATTACAAACATTGATGCGTTAGCCTATGGAGACTGGCAGCTTATGCGTATAGTTACTCATAGTATGGTGATTCCATAATGTGGGACCGTTCTCCATGATTTTGGTATGTATTAATACCAGAATTGAATGGGGAATTTAAGACTCTGAACAAATATAAAATCGGTTTAGATCTGGCGAAGATATGGCAAAATTAAAACGAACTATTCGGAGTTCCAACTAAAGCGTAGACATCTCCAGAGCGCGTGCATGATCAGGTGAGAGCTAGGCGCGATTGCTGTCGCTACCTTGCCTCGTACACAACACGTGCTCTGATTGGCTGAGCCCGCGAGTATAAAATGAGGTATGAAACTCGAAACACCGTTAGAAGGGAGGCGGACTCGGTCTGAGTGGGAGCATTCTCACTATCTGCCTACTGCATAGAGCTCGCATTCTGCAATCTACACCAACGCAGCTTATTACAGTCAGGTTCCCTCTCAGGACAACCGCGTTCCGCACCACACCAAGTTTTTGTACACTCATGGTAGATCAACAGGGGCAAAATTCTAAATTAAAAGAAGGTTCTTTATTTCACCACCATCACCAGTGCTACCTTCATTACGGTGTAAGACTTTTGACTATCACCAGCCAAATTAGTATGTAAGAACGGCGTTGTTTTTAATATCCGGCCAGACTTGCCGTACCATGACAGAAACGGTGGTAGGAAACAATGGACGCATCCAGCATCACTGAATTTATGTGTTGACCGTAGTCCAGACCAGGACATTGCTTTATGCGCCGCAAGAGCTAAACAGCGTGGATCGTCTTGTGCCGAGAAAATAATCAAATATAATATGTACTTACCGTCTCTACACAATGGAGACATCCGTCACTCTTAAAGCACAAACAGCATAACGGTAATACAGGGAACTATTCATTATGTGCTATGTATCATAAACGGTTGGCCACCAGTAATGGCTTTATTCTTCACTGTTCTTGAGTATGAAACATACCGGCCAGCATCCTGCAGTAATTCTCCAGGTGACAGCTACAACGTGCATCAACTCACACCGCATTGAAACGGTGCAAATACTACATGTGGCGTTTAAATTGCACTGATGACTAATAGGTGCACCACATAGAGCCATATCTTAGTTATTTTATACCGTTATTAATAAATAAAGTACCACATTAAGTGGTACCCTAAGGTCGGATGCGACCTCTGTTTTAAGATGATATTGTACATAATATTATGCATTGTAAACGGTGCCAACAATTAAACGGCACCGTAAGTCGAATAAGACCTTATATTCCAAATGAATGTACAAATTGTAACCAGGTATTCTGCCCATATTGTTAGTTAGCAGTAAAAACTACAAAAATATTTGGACCGCAGTACAACAAATGCATCACCATGTTTTCTCCCCACGGCAACAATTTTATATTAAGGTCTCTGCTCATGCTCTCATCACTAAACCTAGAACTATGATAGCTCGATAGGATAGGTTTTTAAGCTAGCCAAGGGCGATTACTCTAAAAGGGGAGAATTGTTATTAAAAGCTCTTCTTTACGGTTAATAAGACCATTTTAAAAACGGTACTACTGATTTTTATAGTTGGCCATTCATGTTAAGGCCTCCTAAATTAAAGCAATGCGTAACTGCTGGCCGAAATAATTGTTTGAATTCCCATTTCAGAATGGTTAGGACCGAATCAAGAAACTACAGCAGGTTTCTTGACGGCCAGAATCAATGTGTCGATCACATACATTTCCCGTGTATCTTCGGATACCTATTAAGCAAGCCTTTTTATGCCAAAGTAGGAAACACTGCGAAAATATAAATAATGCAATTTATTGCAGTCCCAGCGGTGTTCTTTGGACAACTAGGTCCAAACATAAAGCAGCTAAACAGTAACACCAGGCTACGAATCTCATACGGTCCCTACTAGAAACATTAGGTGACGGGCAGAAACACGGATATCCATCTAACTCATAACGGTGACTGGGTGAAGCCTTAGAGCTCACCGCATCCTATAGGAAAGCCACCATAGATGGAAATACGTTTCTATCCCCCCCCCACACCGTAAGTAAGCTAAAGACCGCTGCCTAAAGATGCTTCCATTAATGTGACTTGTCCATGTGTTGTTATTTGTTGTTGTGATGCGGTATGTGAAGGGATCGCTCTGCGACCATGAAACTACAACCAGACAACATGTTTCATGCTGTCGGTCTGAGGAGAGATGCTCCGTGGGGTATCGGCAACAGTACCGAGCATCCTCGCCAGGAGACGTATTCGTTAAAGAGGATTGGTGCTGCGCCATCTGCGGCCTAAAATTATGTGTTTGTACTTAAAACTCAAATGCCAGGCTAGGCCCTTGTAAGGTCCGCAAAGATTAAAATGGTACCAACTAAAATACATCTTTAACTCACACAAGATGACGGTGCTGAATTCTATAAGGATTAGCCACCCCATCTTTATGTACAACCCGCACACACCAACATTAAACTAGCTACATTGGGATAAAACCACATGATAATCTTTTTCAACTTTGTAAGATAGGATGGCGGCCATTTTTACCGCTCTCCTTCTCCGTTTCGGCGTTGAAGGTATATTACTATGACGGAGGCCTGCGCGAGGCACTTTCCTTTCGCAGAATTATATATCTATATCCATGTAGGTGTCATGGGGAACTCATTTTTCACCTCATTGTCATAGTCGGACGACTCTCAGGCCGTCTTCTCACCAAGGGTGAGGATACCTCCATTCTTGCCTTGCATTTTTATAGTTGACTTCCTTTCGGCTGTCTTTTCAGACAAGGCATGGTGCTCTTACCCTCGTAAACACCTTCCCACCCATGTGGTTAGGGTATCCATTCTTTCCCTACATCTGAACGGCTGGATCTCCATTTTTGCCCTGCATGTTCACCGTAGGACACATCTCTCTCTCCTGTTTTCCTCTCTTCCTCCGCTATGGCGTTGTAGACATTTTCCTGTGACAGAGGCCCGCGCGAGGCACTTTCCTCTCGCAAACCAATAATGTTTGGCCAGCCTGAGGCAGATATAGTTTAGATTAAACCAACCGACGTGCCCTGCCAGGACTTTTTCCCCACAGGGGTACCTTTCACGATACCCTCTATGTATGACTAGATCGGTTAGCTACGTCTGGCGAGATATAAAACCAACACACCACTTTTTGTTTTTACGTACACCGTTCATAAGTAGCAAGCAAACAAAATTGTTTGTCACTTTTATTAAGTAAAGTAAATTGTGCTAGCATCGTTCACTCCACCTTGGAAATGACGGCTAGACACACTTGGGACAGGAACAGCCGGGACGATGCGGTAGTGTTCAATTTTCGCAGAAATGGCTGCATGGGCCCACTGGAACGTGATCATTCCACCGGCCCTGGAGGTCGGTTTTTGTGGACACCGGAGATGCGCGGCACCCACTCCCCAACCCCGAGGCTGGCTAACCAGTAGCAGCTGCGGTGGCAGCATCTCCCGGCAGCAGTAGCGGCGGAGCCACGCGCTCTCCCGGCGGCTACACTACCACTTCATCAGGTAGTCAATAAAAACAGGTTTACTGTGGCACCATAAGGTGGTCGCTGAAGACAGGCGTTATGGTAAATGGTGGTCAGAGAGACGCTTATATCTGACAATAACAAAGTGATTTATCGTTGAATGTTCTGTATAATAGATACTGCTGCCCATATAGTCTATGATAAATGAAAATCATGTATTTAGCGACTATAATATTGATGTCCTATTTATCATGTACACCACAAGTCGCGTGACTGTAGGCACCTCCTAGAATCATAGATACAGTGTTTTAATGTTGCAATGAAAACAGGTTGATTAAATATATAAAAGATAAACGTTATGCTGAATATATTGTTAAAGTGTAACCGTTTTACAGAGCATAGGTCTAATTAATTAAAATATGGTATTGTACATTCTTTCACGATGTTTCTTTGCTCTATTTTTAGTACCTAACGCAGTGCTAAATGTGTTACGCGGCTTATTCCCGGCAAATGCGTGTTTTAAAGACATATGGTATCAGCGATTTGGTACACATCTTCTGAATGTGTGATACTATGTCTGTGATACCATTATGGAAATTAACAGGATTAGAAAAGTAGTATTTTGTAAGTGTAAAGTTATTCAATTTGAAAAGTTTTTCACACATAATTACGCCTTTTCAGGATCGAGATGTGAAAAGCAATTTTATATTAAAAAACAAGAAGAAATGAATTTCAATGATGTTTTATTATTCCCTATAGACATTTGGAGAATAGGCAGACTCAGAGGTAAGTTTAGTGGTACTCCTCGTCTCGATATGACCTAATATAAATTCCTGATTATACATGTGGAAGGCCGATGATAAAGATTCAGACGACGAGCTCACCCATGATCTAATTTTGGGTGATTTCATACTTAATTATAATTTGTACTTATTTTTAGTATTAAATATGCCCATGTGTATAATAGCTGAGTGCCCCAAAATGAGATCAACTGTTATTTATGGTATAACCACGTTATGGCATAATCGACATATCTGCTAAAATAATACATTGGGTATTATATTTCAACACTAAGTATACAATACTGATAAAAGAAGTAATACAGTAAAATAAAATTAATATGCTAATAGTATAAATCCACATCACTAATACTGACACATAAGCAACACTGAGATTTAAGTAAGTATAACTGCTATAACTCCATATTACTGTAAATTACTATAGTAATTTATTATAAGCATCAACATTATGACAATAACGGTAAATGGTATTAGATAAATGAAGTATAGATGATATTATGTACAATGACAGTTATTGACTACATCAAAATTGTAAGTCCTACCAGATCAATATTGCCGCTATAGTGGTAAATGTGCCTCATGTATTCTTATTGTATACCTGTAAATCAATCTTACTACGATAAATGCTATTTGGTACATATGTCAATTGGTACTATTGGCATACACTCGACTTACTGAGGTAATGGTAAATTGGTACGAGTCAAGATTACTGAGATAACGGTAACATTACACTTACTGCGATAATGATAAACGATACATATGGTAATGCTCCACTTTATGGTTTTCTCAACATTCCTGTGATAATGGTAAAACTGATACTTAATGCTTACCTCAACATTGCAGAGGTAACAGTAAAATTTCTATTAATGGTGTATCTCAACATTACGCTGCTAATGGCGAAAATGGTACTTAATGCATACGTCAACATTACAGTGGTAATGTAAAACAATTTGTATCGACATTATGCTGGTAATGGTAAAAATTTACTTAATGCATATCTCAACATTCCAGTGATAATGTTAATGGTAAAAATGATACGTACTGCACGTTCCAACATCATACTTAATGTGTATCTCAACATTACATTGGTAATGGTAAAATGATACTTAATGTGTATCTCAACATTACAGTGATAATGGTAAAATGATACTTAATGCGTACCTCAGCATTACAGTGGTAATGGTAAAATGATACTTAATGCGTACCTCAGCATTACATTGGTAATGGTAAAATGATACTTAATGCGTACCTCAACATTACATTGGTAATGGTAAAATGATACTTAATTCGTACCTCAACATTACATTGGTAATGGTAAAATGATACTTAATGCGTACCTCAACATTACATTGGTAATGGTAAAATGATACTTAATGCGTACCTCAACATTACATTGGTAATGGTAAAATGATACTTAATGTGTATCTCAGCATTACATTGGTAATGGTAAAATGATACTTAATGCGTACCTCAACATTACATTGGTAATGGTAAAATGATACTTAATGCGTACCTAAGCATTACATTGGTAATGGTAAAATGATACTTAATGCGTACCTCAACATTACATTGGTAATGGTAAAATGATACTTAATGCGTACCTCAACATTACATTGGTAATGGTAAAATGATACTTAATGCGTACCTCAACATTACATTGGTAATGGTAAAATGATACTTAATGCGTACCTCAGCATTACATTGGTAATGGTAAAATGATACTTAATGCGTACCTCAACATTACATTGGTAATGGTAAAATGATACTTAATGTGTATCTCAGCATTACATTGGTAATGGTAAAATGATACTTAATGCGTACCTCAGCATTACATTGGTAATGGTAAAATGATACTTAATGCGTACCTCAACATTACATTGGTAATGGTAAAATGATACTTAATGTGTATCTCAACATTACAGTGATAATGGTAAAAATGATACTTAATGTGTATCTCAACATTACATTGGTAATGGTAAAAATGATACTTAATGTGTATCTCAACATTACAGTGATAATGGTAAAATGATACTTAATGTGTATCTCAACATTACAGTGATAATGGTAAAATGATACTTAATGTGTATCTCAACTTTACATTGGTAATGGTAAAATGATACTTAATGCGTACCTCAGCATTACATTGGTAATGGTAAAATGATACTTAATGCGTACCTCAGCATTACAGTGATAATGGTAAAAATCTTACCTAATGTGTATCTCAACATTATGTTTGTAATGGTAAAAGTGATACTTAAAGCGTACTTCAATATTACAGTGGTAATGGTAAAATGATACTTAATATGTACCTAAACATTACAGTGATATTGGAAAAAATCATACTTAATATGTATCACAACATTACATTGGTAATGGTAAAAGTGATACTTAATGCGTATTTCAATATTACATTGATAATGGTAAAAATGATACTTAATGCGTACATAGACATTACAATGATAATGGTGAAAAGGATACTTAGCGCGTACCTCAGCATTACGTTGGCAATGGTAAAAATGTTTCTTAATGTGTATCTCAACATTACGTTGGTAATGGTAAAAATGTTACTTAATGCGTACCTCAACATTACGTTGGTAAAGGTAAAAATTATACTTAAAGCGTACCTCAACATTACGTTGGTAATGGTAAAAGTGGTAGTTAATGCGTATCTCAACATTACAGTGATAACGCAAGAATGATACTTAATGCGTACCTCAACATTACGTTGGTAATGGTAAAAATGATACTTAAAGCGTACCTCAACATTACGTTGGTAATGGTAAAATGAAACGTAATGTGTATCTCAACATTACAGTGATAAGGGTAATCTCAACCAGCATGGTAGTGATCAAATTGCAGTTAAAGCATACCTCGACATTCCAGAGGCAATGGTAGAAATGGTGGTTAATACATACCACAGTATTACAGCGATAATGGGAAAAACATTCCCTCGAGAATGGTAATGGCGGTGGGGTGGGGTGGGGAAGGGTGGGTGTGGGGCAGATTTCAAGGTTTGCAAATGCTGCCAAATTTGGTACATGTTACGTGCTCAACTCTTTGTGGGTAACGAGACAATATTAATAGGCCCCACCCCCAGAATGGTGTGGGCAGGGGGGGGGGGCATGCTGCTGGTAAGGCGGGGATAATCTGTGTGTGTGTTTGTGTGTGTGTGTATGTGTATGTGTGTGTGTGTGTTTGTGCGTGTGTGTGTATGTGTATGTGTATGTGTGTGTGTGTGTGTGTGTGTGTGTGTGTGTGTGTGTGTGTGTGTGTGTGTGGGTGTGTGTGTGTGTGGGTGTGTGTGTGTGTATCTGTGCGTGCGTACATACGTGCGTGCGTGCGTGCGTGCGTGCATGCGTACGTGTTGTCAGATGAGTTGTCATATTTTAATAATTGGAAGTTACATTGAGAGGCTGTGTTTACATTAGATTCCTCCCGTCAGGTTAGAAGTGTAGAGGAGTGTAATAGTTGATAGTAATATGACGTTTACATTATGTCCTGCCCATGTGGTGAGTGTGGTCCACACGGTGAATTGATGAAATTGATGGATTAGCGATGGCGTACTATTAACTGTGCATTCCAGTTGAGTAAAATCTACATTACCATTGTTACTTCTCATGGGCCACATAGTCCATGGATTCTTCTAAATATAAGGTTTGACCGATGGACGACAAACACCTAAAAACTGTCATGACATAATCCTACATGCCTAACCAGCTAGAATACATAACAATATTACATTATGTTATATACTGTGTTCTCACCATTAAATACATATCCACAGAGTGAAAGAAGACCGTCATCAAAATGCACAAAAACAGATGATATGATCGATAGATATGCAGTCGAACCCGTCAATAAAGACCACCCTGTAGACCAGACAAATAGACTATAGACGTAGTGATGTAATCGATCGTGATGTCAGATACTTGAGTGACAGATCAAATTTCACTCGCCATAGATTTACCACGACAAAGACGTTTGATAATATACGGTCCTAATATTGATTATGGCTTTGGACTCAAGTAAGCGATGCAAGTAGTATAGATTGGCCTTATACCAAGGTGGTCTAAACACAGGGTCGACTATATATACGCACCGCTCAGCTGGAGCATGAAGTTGCACTTGTAGTTTGTGTTAAAGCTTTTTGCGCTCCTCTGAGTGCAGATTAATATATCTGCAGTACGAATCAGATCCCCATCTACCTAGGACTTTTATTAAGTGGTCTTGAATATTTGCTTGAGTATCCTCGCTGAAGTAGCTGCACCAATACGGAATAAATGTCCATTGTAAAGGTCTGAATCCATGCCCAAGCATGTTAGTACATATTTAAACATCACAATGAATTCGGATCGTGAGAGTGCCTGCTCAGAATCATTAACAAAAACGGGACTTAAAGCGATGCTAATTTCATCTCAAATGTTGTATTGCCCCGATAGAATATGGTTTATAGATTCCATATCATTCATATCCTGTCACATTCCCTGATCTATATCGCAATTATCTGTTTTGTAATATCGAGTAAATGTTGAACAGTGATCGACACCGTGTTGTCTCCTCAAGCTATTGTGTGTGATGTCATGTAAGCTCCAATGCATCACATTCTTTATTATGTAATGCTCATCCCATTGAATATTTTGGCAATCAAATTGGTTTCAAAATATTCAACAGCTTACCTGTAGGATTGCTTTTATACCACTTTGCCAAACTATAGCTGGAGCCTCTATTACTGAGCGTATATACCGAGGCAGACACACTAGAGCTTTTCTGATTGGTTGAAAGGTAAATCATGACAGCCATCACAGGGTGTAGAAATGTACCAACATTTAACTACTAAATCGTGAATACCTTTCTTTAGCGGCGTGATAAAAGGCTTAAAATTACCTGGATAGTTTATGACCGGCGTGTTAGATCGTCTGAGTAGCTATCAAGAGATGGGATTAGTTATCCTTTAATGCTGAATATTTATCTTGAATACGCATCCTAACATATTCACAACAAATGTTATAAGGGCAAATTGGCATATCGGTCTTGAACAGTTTTATCATAACCACGTTCCTAAAAGGGTCTGTTTTTACCTTTTAAGTGTCAACCGGACACAGTCTTCCAAAATGACTAGGTCCTGCAGACACAAGTTAACCGATGAGTCCCTGATGGTAAATTCACCATATCGTTAAAACCCGAGTAACAGATCTCTAGTTCTATTAAACACATCCTTCCGTAAGAAAACCCACACTCTGCTAAGAATATCACAAGTAGCAGGGTGTCTTGGTCTCGTTTGTTTATTTTTGCAGAAGTTTTTACCCTTTTTAGGATGGCTGGTAATTGTTGCAACTGGGGAGCTGTTGGATATTGTACATAATTGTAAAGGTGCATAAGGCGTATGCCGCATGAATATAGTTTGATGGTTGAATAGCTGATATTAAGACCGCTGGCACGGTATGGTACGAATTGAAATAATAATTCTTCATTAATTGAAAGGTTTATCAAATTAACGTAGGCTGTCACACCCGAAAAAAGCAGAAAGTGTATATAAGCATTAAAACCTGCTCCTGGTACTCGCTGCGATAGCTGCATCCCACAACTTGTCGATTGCTGGCTTGAAGTCCAAAGTACTTGTTCTGGAGGAGGCACACTGTATGGCTGCTGGCGGGCGTTTGGCGCTAACTGATGGAACTGGGATATCTGTAAACGAGACAATTTATCCGCAATTACATTCTTGCGGCCTGCAATGTGTTTAGAAAGTATGGTAAAATTATGACTAGCAGCGATTAAGATATGTCGTCTAAACAGGGGGCATAATCTGAACAGATTTGGACCGACATTTCTGAAGAAAAGCCACAGTAGCCATATTGTCACACATGAGCAAAATCCTTTGACACTTCCAAGATTGCCCCCACAATATGGCAGCAACCACGATGGGGTATAGCCCTCGAAAAACTATGGATACCTCATCGTCATTACCTATGCTCTTCTTCAGCGAGGGAGGCCAAGATTCTGCAAACCAATGCCCCTGGAAGAAACCACCAAACCCGATCGCTGCGGATGCATCGGTAAACAATTTGATATCTTCAGCTACTATTATGTTGGAATTATAGAACACTGAATAACCATTCCAATTGGACAAAAGTTCTAACCACATTCGAGTATCCTCGCTACATTGATTGTTAATTCTCACATGATGACGTAATAAATTTGTCATTATGGAGAGAGCAATAAGGTGCGAAAGAAAACTTCTGCCTGGAATTACTACCCTACTCGCGAAATTCAAATGCCCTAGGAGCTGGAAAATTTCAAGTTTTGTACAGGATTGTTTCCCTTCCACTTCTCGTAGAAAAGCAACGATCCTTTCAATCTTATCAAGAGGCAATCTGGCCTCCAATTTTTCAGAGTCTAAAACTATTACGAGATACTCTATCACTGTAGCAGGGCCGCAGGTTTTGTGGGTAGCCATCGGAATATTTAGTTTATTGAAAATAAGATATAGCTGAGCATATTTCTCTTTCCACAATTGGCAGGGTGTTCGAAAGTTATAAAATCATCTAGGAGGTGTAAAATATGCTTGGTACCGTAGTTAGTATGTGCTATCCAACATATGGTGTGTGCCAATTTATCAAAAATACAACTACTGGATCTACAGCCAAAGGCGAATTTTTTGTAATAATAATATGACTGTCGCCATTTAATCCCAAATAAATGATACTGTGTAGGTAAAATAGGTAGAAGTTTGAAGGCGTCTGAAATATCCGTCTTGCACATTGTTGTGCCCTTTCCCAACATCTGAATTATCTGTATAGCGTTATTAATTTTAACATAGGACAGTGAACAACTGTTCTTGTCGATCAAGCTATTAACACTGGGGTTATCGTCACCCCCGTGTGGTGATGATAGATCAACAATTAACATAGGCTTCCTGGAATATTTCTCAATCCCCACACCAATTGGGCTAACCCTGTATTTATCAAATGGTATGTTCTTCAAGGGGCCTGAAAAAAAACCTTTGTTAACTTCATGTTCAATCAAATTGTCTACAATAAAATGTTGAGTTGTAGCTGAACGTAAGTTATTACACTCTCTCGTGGGAAGTGTTTGTTCTTGTACCATGATATCAAAACCGTCCTTAAAGCCACCACAAAGGTACTTGATGAATGTCTGATCGGGGTGGTTGGCCAATTCTAAGTTAACGGCCTGAACATTGACTTGTGCTGACACCGCTCCTCTCTACCGTCATATGGTCATCACTGCTCCTGTCATGTCACGCCTTAGATTGATTCTGGTTCGTTTTAGACATGTTACATAATTTAGCACCATGAGCTCCAGAACCACACATATTACAGGTGTGCGCATAATGGCACGTTCTTTGGCGAAAATATTTACCGAGATTGAAATTGTTGCACGTCTGTTTGTTGTCTCCCCTACCTCTTTGGTAGCTAAAGCGATCTGCACCCATTACCTGTCCCCGGTAATTAATGTTTGTGCTATTCGAACGAACATTGTGTTGTGTGTATGCAAATCAATCACGTTGTTGTGGACAAAATGTGTCATTTCTCATAATCATAGTTAACAGGAACTGGTCTTTGACGGCCCAGTCGATCTTCAGATTACGGTCTCTCAAGGCTGCTGATGCCTTGGCTGCAAATTGACAATGGTAGTCATAGTAATTAGTACCATAAATATTATACATTTCGACTACCGTGGCTTCGTACCTATCAACTTCGATTTGTCTCGCCAGGAATCCTTGGCATATAATCCTTTTATATTTGCCAAATGATGTGACGAACTCACTAATAGTTAATGTTTTACTGAGTCTGGGATCTTCAGTGCTATGATCGGATTTACTTGAGTCAACGTCGAACTTAGGCATTAATAAACTAGCTACGGTAATGTCCTTTCCTTCCCATATTCGTTTCTTTAAAGATTCCGAAACAATGTCCAAATGTGGCACGCATTCTGCAGGTACCCCAAATTCAAATCGCGGTAAGTGGTACCCACCTAGATAATTACTGGCTGTGTCCCTCCTTGGAACGGGAGGCTTCGCTGCACGTTTCCATCACTGCATACGCCGTTGACAGTGTATTCTCACCATGCGACTCTCTAATAGTTCCTGCACCTGACCCACTGTCGGATTGACCAGACCATTTCTGGTTGTTGTCTATCATGGTCATCATAGATTTTTGCAGCACAAGAACAGATTGCTGCATAGTCTGTATATAGGCCATTATGTCTTTCAGCGTGTCTGTAGGCCCGCTTGCTACATTCTCCTCACTATGGGAAAAGGAACAAGATGGCCGCTCGGCCTGTTCACGCTCTGCCACATTCGTTACTGTTGCCACGTTGTCACCAATCGTAGCTTGCACAGTTTGTGGCTGCTGCCCAGCATTTTCGGTACATAATCCTTTCAATATAGGCTTTGGGCTATTGCTCGGAACTTTAATACCTAACTTAGCGAGTTCATCTTCGAGTTTATTGGCCGTCCAATTAGCAGGATTAACAGAGTCCCATGGTACTCGTTTGGAAGGTGACCGTCCACGACGATCCACCATAGTGTTAGTTAAAGGACAAATTCACATGATCTGTTTATAATTCTCTACATACGTAATATATTAGCTCCAGTAAAGTTAAAACACATTAGAATTCCAAACTTCCGGTCGTAAAATAAGCTAATTACACTATTATTTTTTTAATTTTAACTTCTTAAAACTTTGTAATAACTTTGAGCAATTGCGAAAGTATAACCGCACGATGAACTGTAAACAGACAATGGCTGAATGTCGTTCTAGACCAACTATATGATAATGAGCCTGTTTACCACCAGATTCATTGATAACCTCAGCGCGTATGGATACCGAACTATGGATGCACATGGCCAAAGAGTGCAGCCAAAAATATACATTTTTTAATACAAACCCAGTTTACTATTGTAAACCTTGATATGTGGGAAATCTTGTCAGATTTAATCATGTTGCACTTTAAAATATATGGCAGTTTTCGTCATATTACCATTTTTATGAGATTATATGATTGGATCCGGTATCAGTGATAGTCTCATAGCAATGGTAATATGATTAACATGTTGTATTTTTAAGATCAAGATGATTAACTCTCATACCACAACTCTGAGTCTATTGTGCAGACATTAACAAAACATCAAGTCCATTAGTATGGACAGCATGAATCAGTCTCGTGATAACACCACCAACACTCTGTCAGTGCCATATGAGCATATGCATGAACTACGTCAATATGCTCTCTCAATGTTATCTGCTGTATATAAAATATCCATGTGTGTTGCCCTAGTGATTGGAATTCCGTCCAAAGCTATACTTTTATGCTATCTGTATCGATCTGGAAAATATCGCTTAAAACCGTTTTCATCATAACAAATCTAGCAATGGCTGATTTTCTCACGTGCTCATTGTGAGCACTTTCTTATGCATTTCTATAACCATCCATATCCGTGTTTATACCAGGAATGCTCTGCCCCTTGTAGGGATATGTATGTGTTATGGCACTAACCGTTAGTCTGTACCATCTAATGCTGTTTTCTGGAATTCGTTTTCATCAGTTAATTCATCCATTAAAAACAAAAGTAAATCTCGCATTTAACAATGTGTTCTGGTATTGTTTACAATATGGGTATTAGCTGTCTCGTTCGCAATATGGGTATTAGCTGTATCTACGAGCATCCATTACATTTGGTCCTTCAAGGAAAAATACTTCTCCTATAAAAGTACACTTGTCCGTATTTGTGACTTTGGTAACCCTCAGCTTAGAGACGTAATTACATAGGCGGTAGTGTGGCTGATACCGGGATTAGTACAACTTATATGTTATTAAATATACAAGAACAAACTCTATATCTGCGACTGAGGATTTGTCGAGACACAATAGAAAAGGGACCATGTATAGAGCGATTGAGGTTACGATTGCGGCATTCTTTAAATTCTAGATTCCGTCATTCGTGCATGATTATGTACACGAGGTGTATGGTATACCATATCCTTACTATCATTTATTACCGTATCTTATCACACATTTCTTCAACAACCTTGCCAATCCCTTCATCTACATGTTCTTTGAAAAGCCGATTAGAGAGGGCATCTTGAATTATATATGCTGTAGAAAGAAGACAGTGAAACAACTTGAGAAATTAGCATAAATCTGGAATAAGAGTCACTAGAAAAACTAGATATAAGTTAACACTAAACTAGAGGATAATCACGATGATGGGATATTATATGCAATTATTTACACATTTCACTCTAAAGTTTATGAACATAGCTATACCATATATATCATAATTTCTTAGGCCATATAATGTCTGATCTAAGTGGAATTTCCCGATGCAATAGACATTAGTGTGTTGGACTTTTATATTGAGAAACAATATTTGCAGGAATACTGTTGATTTGATCAAATGATGATAATAAAACAATTTCACATTTTAGATGTTTAAAAATGGTTCGATATTGACCAAGTCGCCAAATTAGGTATTTAGTTGCATAGGCAAACGTATAGCCTGCCATCGATTTCTAGAAAATTCTATTTTTGTAAAATGTTCTAACTTTTAGACTATCTCACAATATATGTGACAAAAATACTCCGTATAGACAAGCGGCAATGGTGAAAATTATTAGCTTTGTGCTAAAAGCATGAAATTTGGGAAACATACCATTTATCATGGAAACTAAACAGCGTAGAACACTAATTTTGGTGCATACATATATGTTTTCAGCAGCAGGGATTTGGAAAATTCATTCTTGTGTGTAACTAACAACTGTGTACACTATTTTAAGAATGTGCTTCAGATTTCAAACCCGTAGCCTTCTCCCAGAGAAATATGTTATAGTTCAGTAATTAAAATCCCTATTGGGCCTTCATTTGGGGAGCAATATATGTTTTCAGTACTAGATGT
This sequence comes from Chaetoderma sp. LZ-2023a, assembly GCA_034401795.1. Classification (NCBI taxonomy): domain Eukaryota; kingdom Metazoa; phylum Mollusca; class Caudofoveata; order Chaetodermatida; family Chaetodermatidae; genus Chaetoderma; species Chaetoderma sp. LZ-2023a. Next base: position 28,783,533 of record CM067359.1, on the reverse strand, counting down.
AATCGACATCCACAATACCACCATCAATCCATTTCCGATTTTCATGCTTGAAAATCATCACTCACGAACATAGCTGATCTTGAGCAGTTTCACATATAACCAGTAACATGATCAATCTACGCCATTTAGCGAGATGACTTTTTAAAATCTAAAATTTGATAATTACTTGTCTTTTTTATTGATGGACTGACTTTAAATAATTTTGTTTAAATAATGAAATTGGTTTGGAGATTAAACTGTTGTAAAATAAGTTGCTTAATGTCAGTATCAGTAGTCTAGTATTACAGACTATGTTAATTTAAATAACAATAAATTAAATAAGTATTGCCCATGGGCATACATAACCATTCAAGTATGTGTGGTAATAGAATGCCACTTTGTAGTCTATTTATTGCTGGATTCATCAAATTTAGTCAACCCTTGACAGTTAATAATTACTCACATATAATTGATGCAGTTTCTCAGAATGTAGTCAATTGATCTCCGCCGACACCATAGCATCTCAGAATTAGCCAATTTATCTAGTCATAATCAGTAAGGATGAGACACATTATGATGTTGCATCCATTGCCCAGATGACTGGCTAGGGCCTCTAACCCTATCTTCTGGACTGAAGCAGTAATGGTAGCTGACGCCCGCCATTAGACAGCTCATTTGATCAAGATCACAAGGATTTATATAGATGTCGTGAGACATAGTGTGAAAGAACTGTCAACATATTTGGTAACACGCTTTGTTAAAAAATACTGGTGATAATGCACCTGCTAAAACATTGTCACAACCTTTAATTATATGGATTATATTTAGACAATAAGGTTGCATGATGAGGCTTCATCTAAGAAGCCTCTGATTCTTACTTTGCATGAAAGTAAACCAAATCAGAAGAAAAATGCCTTTGTAAAGTGTGCTGCTATATAGCCGAGAAGTTTCCAAATTTCCGGGCAAAATCCAGCCATGCCAATAAAGCATATATATATTCCTTTTTCATTGTAGTGGCTGGATAAATATGGATATAACCTCCAACTTAGCTAATTTTTTGGACGAAGTTGACCTGGACCTACTTCGTGATCTAGATATGTCGCTATACCATTTGCTATCTAACTTTTTGGTACATTGACAGTATGACCAGGTTCTTTTATCCACAGGACGAATTCTTGGTTGGTTTTGACATATTCATCCCAATTATTTGAATAGATAGTGACCTCACATATATTAAAACTAAAATTATCTGTAGGACTAAATCTCTGATGGAAGCTGATGAACACCAGACAGCACATACGACAGCTCCTTTGATCGAGACCACAAAAACTTAAATTTATATAGATGTCGTAAGACATATTGTAAAGGAATTGTCAAATATTTGGTAACATATTTGGCGAAAAAGTGATAATGCGCCAGCTAAAACATTGTCACAACCTTTAATATGGATTATATTTAGACAATAAGGCTGTTTGATCAAGCTTCATCTAAGGAGCCTCTCATTCTTATTTTGCATGAAAGTAAACCTAATCAGCAGAAAATGGCTATGTAAATGGTGCTGCGAGACCTTTACCAAATTTCCGGTAGAAATCCAGTCATGCCAGACGAAGTTGACACGGGCCTACTTCCTGACCTGGATATGTCACTGTACGCTTTGCTATCTAACTTTTTGGTACATTGACAGTAAGACCAACTTCTTTTATCCATACAAACAATTCCTGGATGGTTTTGATGTTGTCTTCCCAATTATTTGAATTGACAGTGACGTCACCTATATCACAATTCTTAATGGAAGATTCCAGTTTATCCATCAATCATATGATGTCATAATCAACTATGTGATGTGTAGGATGATGTCTTAATCAATTACATCACAAATGATGTAGCTAAGTCACAACGCACATTTAATTGATGATGAACTATGCACTGTTGTACGAATTGTATGCTTTTACTATTTAATAAACATGTTATTGAATATTTTGAAACTAAGTAGATTGGGCATTGCCTGTATAGTTTTCTGGAAATTGATAGTTAGGGAGTTCAGAGATCGACCGATCCCAACACAGGCAAAGTGTGGTTGAAGCTCAGGTAAATATGGACGGGGCATAGCTAAAACTTGATTCCTCCATTGCAGCAACAAGAGTATTTATTAAGAGTCGAAGATGGCACCTGCGTGTTTAAATCCAAGTGACATTGGAACATAGTTCCAAAGACCAGTCTTTCTGACAAAAGGTGATATCGGTCTGGCAAGACCACTTAAACGTATTTACCAGTATGCCCTTTTAAAGGAAAGGACCAGTGAAATATAAATATGCCGTTGAATTATAACTTCAATGTCCATTAAAGAAAGACAGTGTTATTGGTAAGCTAGCAACTGCATTGGCTTGATTTGGTTTTGCTTAATTGTAACGATGCTGATGAGAGATCAATTGCACAATCTTAATTGAATGCATTAGAATTCACATGTACAATGGATACACTTTTACAGATTATGAAATAATCTCTCTTACTCTATTTGCAATGTAAATTTATACGGCTCTCTGTGTGACCTTCATCTTACTAGATGTCTTAATTCAGTAGTTAGTCTCTATCACAACCATTAAAATATGGTCCTTCATATTTGCCATGCAATTGGGCTATGTACCACTGTTGTTGTTTGTAACACATTTTCACTCATGTTAAAATCTGTCTCATAGAAAATTCCTGACAACCACAAGTTCTGATTCTGTAGTCTTAACTTCATATTGTCACCTGCGCATTGTTGAATATTGTGTAAGCGTGTGTGCAGATCTATGATATAATCTATTAGACTATGATTATTTTAATGGAGTAATGAGTGTTCATTTGATACTGTTAACTGTCAATGGACTGTGAGCTACATGATTGAAAAGAAGCCCATTGTATGAAAACCCAAAGGGTCATCCACAGTACCTAGTAAATAAAACATTAACATGATACTCTCTTCATTCCAGTCACACATGTTTTCATGGCAATGCTTTTAAGTATGAATTTTAAACTCCTGAGCATTTGATGTGGTAATCCAAATAGTGCAAAGCAATTTTTTAAAGATTTTGCCATGCATTTGGCTATGATATTTCTTAGTGGTAGAGCTTGGTGGAACATTGTAGATAAGCAATGATAGGAGTGGCATTAATTGTGCCTGAACGGACCAGTTGATTTGACTTGCCAACTACTTGACACATCACCATGGATCATTGAGAGATAGAGATTACGAGTAACATTGGCCATTACCTTTTTATCTTCCAGAGTGGCAACCACAAATTGGATTTTTGGGGGTATTCTCAAATACTTTATTACAGTACTTAAATGACAATGCAACTTGTTCGACCATTTGTGACAGATTAAGAGTTTGCACTACGTGGTATGAATTTACTACCATCCTGCCAACAGTAACATATCCAGTAATTAAGATGGTCATCTGTGTCCTTAATGCAGGGACCTATATGTCTTAACTCCTTATTCCTCACTCGTATCTGTGCAGGCTACCCTACCCAGAGCAGAACTCAAGTTTGGCTTTGTCTGCAAACATGACACATGTATAAGTGTGTTTAGGTGCTAATGTATCAATACCCAGTCCCATGATGAGATCACCAGTTCCATGCCTTTGGCGATGGATACGTGTCACAGTGCACAGAGAACAGCCTGTGAAGTCTACTTCCTCTCCAATCAGAATATGTATTGTGTTATCAGACACCATCGGCAGCACTCTGAGAGATTGTGCGTCTGTTTTTACTGGCTGCATAATACTACACTTTTCTGATGATTCAGAGGTAAGGTTAATGTTATCAGCATCACTACCTAATATCAGAGAAGTGCATTTAGTTGGCAATTTATCTCTTATCCAAATTCTGCATTCTAAGTTGCCAGTGTGTATCTGTATGATATGGCAAGAACGGGTAAGACGTCCATGCTTACGCCACGAATTAGGATCTCGTATAAGAGTCATTTGAAAATAGAATACAACTTAAAATCAAAGATTGGTTTGCTCCTGTATCTTGTAGAATTGTGATAGGCATTGGCGGATGTATAGGTACGGTGATTTTTTTCTGTCGAGCAGTAATGGCCATAGTCGTTGTCAACTCTGGGGTAGTCTTTCTCACTGACAATATCATCGTGTCAAGTATTGGTGTCAGAATCCGAATTTTCTGTTTCAGTATGCTACTAGTCATGGATGTTTTGGCCATTGTGATAATGACGTTGTCATCTGATTGTTAATATGTTGTAACATAATACCAGATTTATGGAATATGACTACACTAGGTGAAATGATTAGGGCCCATGACAAAATAGAATTTAGCATTCTGTGATGATGTATGCGCACAATATTTGCTGTCACTATTTGCTCTTCATCGGTGACCATGAGTTTATAATGGTACTTATTTCTGTACTTATTTGTATGAGATTTTCAATCGGAAATCAACTTTTTAGAAACATTTGAAAAAAAATGTGTGATGTATTCTTGACTGACTGTTTCCCACTCACATGGTGTTCAAGCGGTCACTAGAGATGATCCAGAGAATCCCCACAATAAAGCACAGCTTAGCACAGGGAATCAGATGAAATGGTGAGTAAATTCTCAATGAAGGCCTTGGCGAGCTGGAAACAGAGGAAACATGATGATGGACAGTAAGCGAGAGATTATTACATGGCCTCATTAAGGACATCAAAATCCAGACTGTGGAAATAATCAAACAGACTACTTCTACCCATATATATATATCGCATGTAGAGCATTAAGGATGGTAGGGCGTAGTAGAAAAATATAGGTATATAATAGCATGGCTATCTCAGCCACTCCAAACTCCCAAAGATAACAAGCAGCTTTTCTGGAACCTTCGTGTCACTTTTGGAAGGGCTAAATAAAGGCATGACAACAGCAGACATGGTCATACCAGCCCAGATAACAAGCAGTCGTTGTAGTACATTCCAGTCACATTTGCGCAGCACATATGTTGAGAGAGAGAGAGAGAGAGAGAGAGAGAGAGAGAGAGAGAGAGAAAGAGAGAAAGAGAGAGAGAGTGAGAGAGAGAGAGATGCGGACACTTCGCTTGCATGTTGGAACATTTTGTCCTGAGCATGCTGCCACACTCACCGTTGCAAGCCTAGCACACAATAATAGAAGAGAAGAGAAAAAGAAGAGAAGACTTAGAGGAGAGAAGATAGGAAAAGATAGGAAAGGAGAAGTATTCAGTGATTTGCCATTGCCGCCCTACTGCCCCGCGGTGGCTCGCAGAACATCCAGAATCATAAATCCTCGATCCACCATGAGGAATGGCAATAAAACTTATGTTGCGGACTCCGTCTGTCTGGGAGAATCTCCTCAGAGATCACCAGCGGCTGGCTTCCTGAGGAGATTTTCTATCTGTGGGACGATTTCCTACCATATTGCTGTTCCAGCCAACTAGTGTGGTGTAAGACTCCATAGACGGGAAGCTTAATATCTACTATACAGTCAGTGAATCTGATCAACTTTGTGTACTAATAACAAGGGGCTATCCTGAAGAACTATGGAGCATGATGTAGGTTCTGCGACACACCAGGAAAATGTACTGGAGTCATTATGTGGCCTGGGTTACTATGCAAATAGATCGCTTGCGTCCTGGAGAAGATTTCCAGCTCTAAAATTCCCATTATTACTAGACAAGTTACTCACCCATAAACAACCAACAGTACACCAGTTAAACCTCAGAGGTTATTCATTGACTACTAGGGGGCAGGACGATACCACACCTCATGATTGGAAGATACTTTGCCAAGATCAAGAGTACACCATTATGTGGTATCGGTGGGGCATTGTCCATAGCTAGTGGGACCAGTTGGAAGCTGAGGTCAGCAATTACGATGTTGACGTATGTCACCTTCATCTCCGACACATTAATCAGACGCTCGAGATTGAATAGCTTCTTAGGGAAATCATAGCGAAACACAATCTTGACCCTGTCCCTGCCTCAACCCAGACGCTCCTCGGAGAGATCCTTTATGTCAGTCAATAGTTCTAGACCGTAACCACCGATGGGATAGAATGAGAACATCTTGGAGTCTGCGCCATAATGTAGGACAAATGACTTGCCATCACTTTCCTTAACCTTTGTCGCATCAACATCGTACACGTCCACTAGATCAGCAAGACCTGTCGAGTGAACAAATATTGGCTCCATCTTATATATTAGGTTTGAACGGAGCATATACCCATGATGATTGTCCAACTGATGCTCCGAGGGGGCGAGCACATGATCAGGCCTTCTCTGGTGGGTGGACGGGTGGTACGGTACCCTGTAGGCTGGCTCAGCGGTCGGAGTTGCAGGATGACGGTTCGATCCCCCGACCGGGAGATGGTGATCAACAAATTAAACTAACGGGTGCAGCACTGTCGGCTAAGTTAGCACATGGAAATTGAAGCCGCACGTTGCCAGTGCGTCAATAAAATAAAAATACATACATACATACATACATACATACATACATACATACATACATGCCAACGTGTTACATCCACCTCCAGCCAGTGTCTATCACAGCTCACTGACAGAGGAGGAGCTAGACATGATATAATCTATTCCGCGAGTGAACAGCAACCTGTGGAAAGCAATCAGACCAAATCTGTTCATGCCTACAAACCACCAGTTCGACAGCTCGACCATTAACCTGTATAGATGAAAGGACAAGAGTAAATCTCATTTTAAATGGATCGCGGGCGACAGTCGTTCTCTGGAATGCTTAATTAGATAGATACATATTGCCATGGGCATGGGTGTTTTGCGGTTCGGCCAAAGTCACCCCTACCGGATCTATGGTCATAATACCAGCTCCTGTCGGATCCCTGTCTGAGTTAGAGTGCTAAAAGTGTACACCTCTCTCAATGTAATGAAATTAAATAAATCTTAGCATATGATGATTTCATTCGTATAAATTAATAGATCTTTTGTTGTCAATTTGAATTATGGATGCGTGTCTCTAATTCAATTTTAAAATTTAAATTATTATATATGGAATTTTATCACCATCTGGTAAGACTTATTTCTCTGCACTACATTACGCCCGCACGTACATACCACCACTATCAGCAGCAGCTAGGCTAAGCTTAATTGGTACAGGTTGCAAATCAATTCCCTAACGGTATTATCACAGCTGCAGATGTCATAGAATGGTTGAGAAAAACACGGAGTAGTGCTTAATTAGAGTTGCCCAGTTTTACTTCTCTGTGCAGAATGCTTAGTGGGTTTATCTCCAATTTAATTATTAAACACAACGTGTATACATTCATAGTCCTTTGATTTCCAGTCCAGTCCGAGTGAAAGATCTTTTTACAAGATCACTGGTTACATGGTCTCATTGACATCACATGCATAAAAGCCATTCCCTTCAGCAATAAGGGCTATCTTATTATTCTGTGTATCACACTCGGGGGGGGGGGGATGTGGTGCGGCGGGTGTGTGTGTGTGGGGGGGGGGGTGTGTGTGGAGGGGTGGAGGCGTGCTATTGGTTGTACTGGGACGGTAGATAGGGGCTAATGAACCGTTTCATTTCATGCCAGTTCTCTGTGTGTTGCTAAGAATGAGCTGCTATACCTTGGTAATCCGCACGTACTAACAAGAACTGTACAAGCAATCTCCAGGCCCGGCCTGCTGACAATAGACGTATCCATTTCTAGCTATGACCCACCCATTTCTAGCTAAGCTCCGCCCATGCTTTGCCCGTGTTGGAAACGATTTATGTACTTTGAGCACAGAATTCACAGACTCCCATTGACAAGGTAATAATTATACAGGTAACCTGTAGAATGTTTTGAAACTAATTTGACTGGGGGCTTGTTGCTGCCTATGGCAGTCAAATTAGTTTGACAATTTTCAACAGAATATTTGTTAAATAATAAATCCATCAAAGATATACAATTCGTAGACTTGACAGACTATTCCAGGTTCACGATGGAGTATTTCTGCAGTCATGATTGTGACGTCACCCGACCTGTGACGTAATCGATTATGATGTCATATACTTGATTGACTGATCTGATCCAGGCATTGCCATTTTGGCAAAAACAGACCGATTCTCATTGCGTTCAACCACCTTTTCGCCTGTCAGATTTTACCAGATTCATCCCATTTTTAAGGTAATTATATAGGTACGTCTAACCCCAGCATAGACGGCCAACAATTTCTGACTTCCAAGTTTTCTGTAAAATATTTATCTGACCCGCACATGACCAACAACAAAGTCACATAATAACACAATGGTCACATGATGACACAATTTAAAACAAGTGTTTTAAATCGAATGTGTTTATCATAGACATATATTACATAGATGTCTGTCGCCATTTTGAATCACGTGATCGCAGGATGAATGCTGACTAGTAAATGATCAAAAGTAGTTTTAGCATTGTTAGCAAACACTGCAGACGCCAACAATGTTTCATTGTTTTGTTGTGTGGCACACCACACGAGAGAACAATGTTAGGCAATATTAAACATGTTTAATATCAAAAACATTGTTGGTGAACAATGTTTTTATCGATTTTTCTCTGCGCAGACGGCAAACACTTTCCGTGAAACATTGTTCCCAACTATGTTTTGCAGAAAATTTTGGTCGTCTGTGCTTGGAATTAGCTGTAGAATATTTGGAAACTAATTCAATATCAGCAGCCGCTCACAGTCAATAGCGTTTTATTCAACACAATGTTTTTAAATTGTAAATTCACCAAGGATATACAATTTATACCCATTCGTGACTTTCGAGTTTCTTAATGGAGCAACGACATTTTGATTGTGACGTCAGTATGTGATGCATATGATTGAGGTGACAGATTCTTGAGTGACAGATCGGGTACATCCATTGGCTAATGGCAAATGTAAATAACTCCATGTAATATATTCATTTAGTATATCAGTAAATACATTCACTCAATATCATTCGCATCTAACGGAGCTGGTTTATTAGCAGGGAAAAATTGAACTATATTATTCAATACACCTACAGAAATTACAACGGTACTCCATTCATCTCTTCCACGTATGAATACGATTATCTTATTTCAAAGGTCGACCGCGGTTATTGAAATTTTTAAACTTTAATTCATGTTTGAATCTAAGAACGCTCAGATCCGGATTAAGACAACAACTAAAGCGGGTATAGACCACGGGCTCCGAAAAACAAGGGGCCTCCAAATGAAAAAGAATTCTTGCATTTTACCCATTTTAATATTTTTATCTCAATAACTCGCCTTTACACTCATGACATACATAAGACCTTGAATAGCTCGAAAACAATTAGGCAGCACCAGCTTTCAGTCAAATTTGTTTCAAAATATTTAACAGCATTATGAGACGGCGGCGTCGTGCTTGTCGCCATTGTATGACTGTGACGTTTTTTGAGTAAATTCCTTTGATCAACATTTCGTCCAGCTCTCTGCAATAATTTACCACTTGTTACCGTGTGTGTATGCAAGCATTAACCCTTTAACACTAAAATTTGTTTAAAACTAATTTCAATTTTCTAATAGAAAATGTACATGCAGACCAAGAGAAGACTATTTTTGAAAATTTTCCACTGGAATGACTTGATGCGTTATCGAGCCAGCCATTCAAGTGGTACATTTTTTTTAAGTTTCTCTCTTGGTCTACAAATGGACATTTCTCAAAACCGCTGCTGATACCATTTTGGCTGATATGAGAGGTAAAGGCTTAACCTTTCTTGTGCCAACAACGACTCAAAGCCTTCAATAACAACTTAACTCAGTTAACCAGATTTTTCAAAAACATTATAATTGTTGCAGGATAAGAAGGCTATTTTTTGGTACATATACAAAATGGCTTTCTGTTGGCTTTCATGATCACTGCAGACGCCGTTTTGGCCGGTTTGTCCATCAAGGAGATGTTGATAAAGAGATTTTATCGCTTTTTTCGCTTAGCTAGTGTTCATGTGCAGGCCGAGAGAAGAATACGTTTGAAAATTTACCACTGGAATGACTGGCTCGGTTACCAAGCCCAATCATTCCAGTTGCAAATTCTCAAAAATATTCTTCTCTCGGCCTGCAAATATACAATCCTCACGGTCACTGCATAGTCCGTTTTGACCAGCTTGGTAATTCAATGGTCAATATGTGGTTATTAATCCCAGCCACCTATAGCAGCACTGTATTGCAGATGTTAACGATTCGACACTTAATATATCTCAATTTCAAAAATGATATACTGGAAAATCGTTGAATGTTTTGAGACTAATTTGGCAGAGAGCAGGCAACATCATATTCCAGTAAAATTACTTTCAAAATATTAAACAGAATTTTCAATACATCAATAAAGAATGTTTCGTGGCTGGTCTGTAACGGAAGAAGGGTTAATATAATTTCCATTATGTAGCAATCCATCCATTGTATTCTCATTGGAACTGTTTCAAGTATAATCACTGCCACTCTGTACTCATTTGTTGTTTCTTGGTTTAGTTTTGTTTTCTTCCCTAACATTCTGTCTGTCGACAACATAAATAGTATTTTTACTGGCAGGTTCTATGCAAACATCAACTCAAACGAAGCGCCGTCTCCTCTATTCATCTGTATAGATCCTTAATTGTTTGGCAAAAATAGGCACCGTGTGAATCACAAAGAAACCCGGTATTGTATCTACATACCACTGTGGCATTTCTCTCATCAGATTATAACGACATATATCTATGAAGGGAAACAATTACCTGACGATGGCATGGTATATATAGGAGCATCCTGTGTGCTTTGCTGAATCAAGCCTATCAATGGTGGTACACCAGTAATGCTTGGTCCATGGGTTTACACCCTTGAGCAATACCATACTCATCAGCTATAACATTTATATAAAACGTCGCGATCATTGTGTCATTGTCTCAGCTCTTAATATCACGTGTTGATTCTCTGTAGCATTTCGTGCAGATCTCATATTAAAATCAAGTATTTTTCAAAACCTATATATGCCTATGCAATGCATCGAACTGTGGAAAAAATGAGTTATTTGTGTATATTATCACAAAGTCGCTTTGTAAAATATAACTGGTTTTTTTAAATTTGTTTAACTTCTTTAATAAAGTACATCTAGTCTGAGTGAATTCAAGCAAAGAATAATGACCACGATAAAGGCCTTGTGAATTTGACTAACTGTATCACTGGAGCTTTAAAAGATAAGTCAATAGCAACGTGACGGTCAGCAATGGATTCCACAGAAGGTATAACAAGTCAAGAAAATATATCATATTTGGAACTGGATATGATCATTATTGCGTTAATGGACAATTATTACCCATTCACACCATTGATTTACTCTGGTATTATTGTCACAATTTTCACTATCGGTCTGTGCGCAAATGCAGTGCTGCTTGTTTACCTGATCTGGTCTGGGAAGAACAAGTCTCCTGTCTTTGCGATATTAACCAGTTTGTCAGTTTGCGATACGGGTACATGTTTTGTTTCGATTCTAGGAGAAAAGCTTTTATACGCAGAAGTCACTGCAACCCTTCCTGACGCAACATGCAAGATAATAATGTACTTGGTATGTACAACATATTTCGCCAGTCTCCTCCATCTAATGTCACTGGCGAGTATCCGATTTTGGCAGCTGATATATCCACTGTCTGCTCTGGTAAACTTATCCACTGGGCGAGTTGTAAAGTTGTGTTACCTCCTTTGGGTATTGGCGTTTACGACATGCTCCCCAATGGCCGTGTACATGGGAACATATCCAGTATATCATCGCGGCCGTATAAGGAACTTCTGTTTTTTCCTCGGTAACACTCAATTGAAAGATATTTTGCATAATGTATTTTGGATTATTATTCCCCCGCTATTCATTGCTTTTGTCCATGTCGTCAAACAGTGTATTCTCTCCAGACGCCACCGAGTCTCCAGAGATGTCATTAAAGACCGAGGTCGCAGTACCAGTGCACGTACTGTCACCATAATAATAGTAATGTTCTATATATCCTCGACTCCAGTATTTGTACATGACGCTTACCACGATTACTTGGGATTCCCGGAAGCATCATTTCATTTCCTTGTTTATAACACCACGTGGCTTGTCGCCTTCTCAAACAGCATATGGAATCCCTTCTTGTATCTGTTCAGCTCACGAGATATTAGAACGGAAGTAAAAGCCATGTTTATTACTTTTTCGTCTTGTGAACGACATGGTTGATGCAGTCATCAAGTACAGTCTTTATTCTCTACACATAATGGTCACGTGTATGGTGTCTATGGATAAGATCCTGCAGAATTTGTTGGAGCGAATATATATTATGTCACCATTACTATTCATACTGCCCGGCTGTCAGTGAAGGTCGCCCAACAATGATGGTCTATGTCTGCCTATATTCTGCGAATGCCACAAGAGTTAGACACCCCTGTACTGAAAGCCTTGGAATTTGGTGTGTCAACATCTAGAAAGATCGTTGAGGACGCCACTGCACAGACATTTTCAGTGTGCCTATATACCGATCTAAAAGAAGCCTGACCGGGTACGTTAACGACCATGAAGAACCTGATAGAACTAAGGACTTCCGCTGAGGACAAGAAACGGTGAGAAAAGGAAGAGATGGACTGATTGCAGCTGAAGGTTGATTCAAACTACTGCAACCACAGAACACAATATGGCATTACATCCATGGCAAGTTGTATGTTGAGGAATGTATATGTGCAGTGGACACGTAGTATGTGTTTACTTTTGTGTTGTGATAAGCCATGCTTGGCTGAACATTGACTACGACCTTTACTTTGGATCAGAAGACAAGGCCCTGAATAACTGATATCCAGAAATGGGTCCTGCTGGATCGTAAATATGATATATGGTCATGCGTAATGAACTGGTCCGTCAAAAGAGGGGTGACGTTACTCAAGCCGCTTGAGAAATTTAGATTCCACATGACTTCACACATTTATAGAGAGTTAATAATAGGGTATTTGGTACCATCTTTTTGTATTTTTATTCCAATTTTCAGAACTGTTAACCATATCCATATTGCTTATCTTTATAAAAACTTATGTGCATCTGAGCAGCACTGGTAAGAGGGTTGTGGAGGCGCGGTCCCGGAGGTGCGGACCTGCTAGTAAATGACCTGATATTTCCATTCAGAAAATGATAGGTTATAATGTTAAACTGCATAAATAAAACACTCTGTATCCCAAGATATCGCTTTTAGCACTTAATTCCCTAATTAATCCCTACCTAGGTAGCAATTCACAGGCTCTTGCAGCCCAAATAGACTAAATCTTTGCTCGTAGGACAGATACATTTGGATGCGATTAACGGTTTTGAAATGTGATTACACTGAGGCAAAACACAGTGCATTATCCATTCTTGTTTCATATGTAGACAAACTTTGTGAAGGGGTTGATAGTAGTGACAGTCAATGAAGATATTGTCCCTAATTACAAGTTCATTCAGCAGAATATTCAGGACATAATGCATCCAGAACTACAAAAGTTTAGGCGGCTCAATAACAGAATTACACCAAAGAACAGATGGTTGTACTGCTCAGCACAAGAGCATGCACTGTTTTGACATTGGTAGAAGCGAACAGAACTTAAATATGAAGAGTTTCATCACATACCGCGCTATCGGTCGTGAAAAAGGTGAAGTCGACCGGGCAGCAGGTCTCCTGAAGACAGAAAACAGATGTGCTGTTGATATTTACGTCAACTTTGTAATATCTCTATCATTTTGCATTGTCTCACTTGGCAGACAAAGATAGTGGTCGGTCTGCACATCTCCACATAAGAAGGTTCTTTTATGTTCCCAAGAATATTGTAAATATGAATTGATATCGCACCAAATACTCCACTGCTCCAAAGCTTCATTCTGTACCTTCATTCTGCACCTTCTATGAAGCAAGATGGTGTCATCGAAGTGGGAGAACTGTCCTGTTAGTATATTCGCTGTGTTAATAACCAGGTTGACTCATGTGATAACAAATCGTATGTTAGGCCATTCAAAAGTCTCGTGTTTGCAAGTGATGTACATGTAAATGAAGATACTGTAGCGGCGTGGACATATTTATATTTTCTTGGTCATCAGCCACCATCTGGGATTAACTAAGGAGGTGTTCACCCATTTGCACTACGAGTGTTTCCATTGGTGATGTCCTGGCTGCTTGGCACTGCGCCTGTGTTTTCTGCTCTTGTGCAAACTCTCTCTGCTCTTGTGCAAATTCTTTGTGTTCTAATGCCTGTTCTTCTTGTGTTAGCGCCTTTTCCTATTGTCTCTGCACTTGTTCTGTCATTTGCTTTTGTAATTCGAACACGAGACTGTCCTCGACGGCTACAGGAGATACATCATGGCTATGTGTGAGCGCAATATTGCCAATTGTTGGCAATCTTGCCTCTAGATCGATTATGTCCGCTGTTGATGCAGCGGCCATGTGCATGTCCCTTTAATTGTTTTGTATCTGGGGTAACCTATGGGCCAGAAGCCCCATCCAAGAGTAGGAAGACTCTGCATATGAGCTCTATCCAACGGTCGGTGCAATGAACCAGCGCATATGCGTTCGCTGATATTAAAACTATGGCTGTAAATGTTTGGCAAATTACTGTGATCACCAGAGCGCAAGACGTCGAGAGTAAAACTATCGGTGTCACTCTCAGACTCGTCTGTGCTTTCCATGCCAGGGAGAGATGAAGTGGCATCCGTGAACCTTACGGTCCTGGCGCCATCATCCGTGCCCTTGACAAGAACCTCTATGTCCTTATCCGTGAATTTTGTTAGTGTTAGGCATGTGCCAAGTGTAGATGCAGGCTGAGTCTCATCGTTGGGTGACACCATTGGAACAATGGGTGCCGGTGACTTGTTGGCATTGGAAATCCCTGCAACCTAGTGTAGTGTATGCGGGTGGTATGTGTGTGCAACAAAGTGTACAGCGCTGTTATAGCTTTTGGCGCTTGTGGCGTATGTAGATAATGATGATGAGTGTTTGACTTGTGTATTTTTGTGGTGTAAGTGTATGAAAATTGGCTCTTTGTTCTTTTTAGGATTGGTGCTCACCGTTGTCTATGAATTTAGAAGTGCTAGCAATCTGGTTAGTACTGATTGCTGGCCTCTACTGTACTGTACAGTAGATGGACTCCTGTAAACGCCACCAAGATTGTATATGTATTGATACTTGCTTATTGCTGGAGCGATTGCTGTACTCTTAGTGTGTTCGAACGCGATGAGAAGTTCTACCACCTTTTTGTATGCTTAAACTTCTAAGTGTCAAGTGTTATTTGTGAACTGCTTGGTAGATCAGTAGCAAATTTGGCTATGTCCTCCAATGTGTAGTTCTAGCACTTGCAGGCGTATTTTTGAATGAGCGCACTAACAGGGATTTGTATATGTAAGTTTTCCGAGCCTTGACTGGCGTTATACTGGCACTGTAGGACTGAGAATGAAATAAAATAGTCTGAAATTGTCTAGGTAACTCGTACAATTTCAAACAACTAAACATAAATAAATAACGGTTTGTATGTTTGCACTACAGGGCTGACGAGTGCGGATTTTAACAGAGTCAATTACCAAGGCATAAAGTGTTTGTGGACTTATTTCAATGAAAATATCTGATTATTTGTCAGAGTCTTGACGTGCGTCGCATGTGTGGAAAGATTTGATCACTGCGTTGTTTGGAAGGCACAACGCAGGATGATGGCGCAATGGCGCTGTAACTTATAGTTCATAGAATTTTTAGATGTTTTGGTATCGAAATTAGCCTTGTGTTTTATGGCAAAAACAAATGTGCGAACTTAGACAAATCATTACGTGGACGTTGCTGGTGCAGTGTAGAAACTTCGTCTGAGAGCGCTGCTATTAGTATCTATGCTCACCCACAGACGTTTTAGAAAATAGACTAAGTACATTAGCTGGCGCAAGGAGTAGAGTGCACCACAGAAAATATGTCCGTACGAATGCGTAAGGAACTGGTAGAATACGCTATGGGACACAAACCAAGTCTGATAGCTGGCATCAGTAGTTCCTGGCGTCACAGAAATAGTCAGTGTCCGAGCGGTAATTGCACAAGACAGTACTAGGTAGTAGAATCCGGCACTTGGCCTATAGGGCGTTGTTGGCGCACTATTGGGCCTAAAAGCCGCCTATTCCACCAGTATGGAGAGCGTGTAGTGAGTCGTGTGCTCAGGGTGAGCTGTATGAACGAACTGAGCATTTTGGACGAACTGATGATTTTAGTGGTAGCAGCTCCTTATACAGGGCTGATGACGTCATGGCTTAGCTTGCGCATGCGTGTTAGTCTACAGTCTACGATTTAACTATTTGCTCATTGGTTGAAATTAGTTGCGTATGCTCTAAAGCATCGTTTCTGGGCCTGATCCTTGTCTCAGAACCGAGTCCTTAGTTTGGCCTAGCGAGTCTGGACTCGCGTAAGCTTGATGTTTGCTAAATAATGCACCATTTTCATATCAAATGTTTATCGTTTGGAGGGAGGTTTATGCTTAATAATGCTTCGTGTTGAAGCGGGATTACTTTATCGTGTATCCCTGGATATCCGAAGTTATGCACCCAGTAATGGTTTACACGAATTCAATGTATTCACTACTAAGCTTAACACTTTGGCTAAATAGGTTAGTTTCAAGTGACCACTAAGCTGATAGTCATGGAATGCAGCATGAAAGGATTAATGGGCTGAATGTGTTTAACCTAACCAAACCAGACAGTTTTGATGGAAGAGATAATAAAGGCTGGAAAATTTCCATCAGAGTGATAGAAGTTATCAAACTTAGGATATATATACCATGCTGAAAAGCATGAAATGCGCCCAAACAGATGGACCCAATCAGATCTCAGTCACCTTGAATCTTCATCTGATATCCGATTTCTCAATGGATATATCAGATGCCGACACTCTACTATAAAATATATAAGTCACACCTACCAACAACTTCTCACCCCAAATACTACTGTGACTTTGTTGAGCATTAAAAAAAATCCTGTTTTTACAATCAAAAATCCTAGTTGGAATCTAGAATACCTTTTATATGTAGAATATGTAAGATGCTGTGCCGTCCTGTGTTCTGTGTTTACTCACAGATGTTTGTATAATTAACTATCACCATATATATTGTAATGTTTTGCTTTGTATGTAGGGGGTCCATCGACTAATAGGCTCTGCCTTTGATGGACTGCCCAATTGTAATGTCTGTATATTGTATATTAAGCATGAAATAAATAATCTTGAATCTTGAATCTTGAAATCTGGAATATAAATTCCCTTTCTCGCAACGTAACTCGTCGTAATTAAAGTTATTGCCCGAGTCCGCTAATTTAGTTACCCGCAAGTCGGCTAATGAATTGAAGTGATTACTCGGATATCAGAGATATATCAATAGCTTATAGTGTAGTGTATTTCTATGGTTCGTTACGCATCTCTGCTTGACTTCATGGTCAATCGGGCAAAACATAGCGAATTCTCTCTAAAATACATACACAGAGGAAAGTACACCAGAGATCACCAGACACCAGCAATCTTATATCAATGATCTGTGCTGACTCTATTATTCAGAAATACCTTCTGTATACTATATAGTACCATGATGACTATTACCTTTTCACACCACATCGCCTGCTGTTCTAAGGCTTGAGGAGGACAGCGAAACTGATGATGGGCATAAGTTTCCAAAGAATTCAGACGTTTTGATTGGTCGCTGCTATTTACACCAAAAAAACCATCGAGAGATACATCTTTATATAAGAAAGATAGAAAAGAAGACATCGGTTGCTAAAATAGTGTGTTGTGTGTTGGTATACATTGCAAGTACAAAACTATCAAAGAACCCTGAGTTTTACCAATTTTTTAAACCAAATCATGAGGATAGTCCATGCACTGTATCATTGCGGATGTAATTCGAACTAGAATGTTTCAAACAGTGTTTGAATTTTACAAAGGTTACTGAGGTATACAGCACATTCCATGTCAGTTTTAAATATAATGAACCAATGAGGAAGCAAACTAAGCTTAACACTTTGGCTAAATAGGTTAGTTTCAAGTGACCACGAATTTTCTCTGTAATCCGATGTAAAAGTATTTCTGATTTTTGTCACTTTTATTTCATCCTTTAATATTTAGGTAAAAGCCATGTATGTTATATGTATTTCAACCCTAGAATCTGTAGGATGGACCTAATTAAATAGTGTTTTAATTGATAGGACTCTAGTATGTTTAATATGTATTACAAGTGAGGCGCCTTTTTCGTTTCGGTCAAACCAACAGCTATACTTTACAGCATTTGTACACGTGCGCAACGAATATTTAGTAGTAGTAGCAGTAGCAGTAGTAGTAGTAGTAGTAGTAGTAGTAGTAGTAGTAGTAGTAGTAGTAGTAGTAGTAGTAGTAGTAATAGTAGTTAGAAGTAGTAGTAGTAGTAGTAGTAGTAGTAGTAGTAGTAGTAGTAGTAGTAGTAGTAGTAGTAGTGGTAGTAGTAGTAGTAGTAGTAGTTAGAAGTAGTAGTAGTAGTAGTAGTAGTAGTAGTAGTAGTAGTAGTAGTAGTAGTAGTAGTAGTAGTAGTAGTAGTAGTAGTAGTAGTAGTAGTAGTAATAGTAATAGTAATAGTAGTTAGAAGTAGTAGTAGTAGTAGTAGTAATAGTAGTAGTAGTAGTAGTAGTAGTAGTAGTAGTAGTAGTAGTCGAAGTAAACGCACGCGTTTATTTAGCTCTGCAATTGCTGCCCGAATTTGCTAGTTTCTAGCGCGATTTTGTAGATAAATTTTATACATATATTTCGTATTAGTATTTCCTTTCAAACTTTATATTTAATTTGTAAATTCTTGTCTTGGTTGGAGCGCATTTTGTGTCTCCATTTTCTCAAGGCATTCCTCTTAGCTGGTGGTTTCCGCCATTTAATAGAGCTCCTCTTACTGTGGTCAATGCAATACATTTCTCGCTGCGCCAGTCTGCTATTTCTATAGTTCGTAGGCTAGCGCATTATATTTGGCAAGATCGCTTGAGTGAGTGGATTTAATTCCTTTGTCATTTGTAAGCACAAGCCTAGTTCTTTAACTATATAAATCCTTATAGTCAGTTGGCTGTCCCCGGTCAACTCGAACAGACTAACAAATATATGACTTGACTATTTAATCATATATTTGTTAGCATACTTTAATCGGCTAGGTGTTAGTGAACCACTTAGAAAGTGGTTCAAACTAACAAGTATACGACTGTACTCTCTATTCGTATACTTGTTGGTAGACGTCAGGGTTTCAAAAGGGGACACTATTTATTTAGTGTTTAGCTCTTTCCCCGACGTCTTGGTGTTATATATTTGTATTATATATTGTAGTAGTATGGGGTACTGCTTTTTATAAAACACCATGGCCACCTCATATAAGCGTACCCTGAGTCTTAAAATCACGACAAAGGGGTGGGGTGTTTCGGCAATTGAGGTGTATCATGGGTTGAAGGATGTAGTTGGGGCAGGGCCACGGGTCCTTCAAGGTCTTGTTAATGTTTCCAAATCTGTATGGAATGTCACCGTAGTTAATGAAAGTGTGAAGGAAAAGTTGCTTGACGAGGTCCTTGTCGTGAAGGGTGAGGTGTGTAATGTGGAGGAAATAGATTCTGATCGTCTATTAGTCAAGATGAAGGTTCCATTAGAGATCCCAGATGAACGGGTTATCATTGAATTGACCAAGTATGGCAAAGTGGACAAAGTAGAACACGAGACCTATCCATTTGATCGAACCTTAGAAAATGGCATCAGAAGAATTTGGTTTGAAAAGGTAGAACAACCTCTCCCAAGCAAGGTCACCATAGATGGTCGATTTATCTTGCCATTATGGTACAGGGGGCAAATCAAGGAGTGTAGAATCTGCTTAAGCACAGAACATCTTGCAACAGATTGCCCTAACAAAAACAAATGTCTAGTTTGTGGATCATCTGATCATTTTAAGTGGCGATGCCCGCAGAACAAATATGTCAAAAAGGGTGCTGATAAAAGTGCAGAGCAAGTTGTCTCTAAAGAGAATGTCATAGAACCGGTAGCTTCTGAGATTGTAGCTGAAATCCATACTAATGGGAAGCACGTTGCTAAGGAAAATGTCATCGAACCAGTAGTTGCTGAGATTGTAGCTAAAGTCCATGTTAATGAGAAGCATGGGGAAAAAACTAAGAATCCAATCGCTGTAGTTGCAGGCGATGAAATAGAGGTTCTAGATGAGGGGCTAAGTCTTACTCCAGTAACAAGTCAATCCAAGTTTGATGAGAGAGAGGCTAGTTCCACACAAGTTGAAGATGATGATAAATACCCTCTGGAAGAGAGTTTTAATTTAGGACAAGTAAAATTCAGGTCGCAAGATACTGAAACTAACTTTGATTTTCCACTGAGTACACTCAATCTAGATGATTTAAATAATATAGAGAAAGTAATTGGTGTCTCGGATCGATTGAGTGGAACAAAGCGACAGAAAGATGGAGAGAGTTCTGAATCAGAAATAGAGGAAAGTGATATAGAAGACGATAATATGTCAGTCGCTGAATCTGATATATCCATTCAAACACAGAGTTCTAAATCACCTGATGAAATGGTCATGTACAGGTCAGAGGCAGGAGAGGTGTTAGTTCCATATGTGACAGCAAATGGTGTTAAATATAGGCATCTGCGTCATGATTCAGATATATTAAAATATAAGCATTTGGAAAAAGTTGAGCTAAGTAATGAAGCGTTTAACATCGTCGTGTCGT
>CM067359.1:28743221-28762361 GCA_034401795.1 Chaetoderma sp. LZ-2023a | reverse complement strand
TAAATTCTGTCATTGTAGCTGTAATACTCATTCTGATATGGGATGATGGATAGAGTGCATCCTGAAATTTTTGTTTGAAATTTTGCTGGCTTACCGTTTCCCGCAGAGTGTATCTTTTGACCCACTACGCCGATTCTAAGACATCTAACATTGGATAAATCTTCGAATTTGCAGCTACAGGTAGGTATCAGAATTATTACAATCAGTTCAGTGGTTCCGGCAATATTATCATATCATATGCTTTCTTGGAATATATAGTTGCACTGCGTGCGACACACGCAATAACGGTATCTTGAGTCGGCTGAATAATTTGACAATACGCACGTGTCAAGTGTGCCACTTCATTTAACCCTTATAGCAAAAAATGCGCAATAGCCTACTTACAGAGATAGTGCCCGGGTACTACCAATAACATTTTTTGCTGAAACGTGTTGCTGTCGTACACAGCAATGACTTACAGCATCATTGTTATCAAAATGAACACATTCTGATAGGATAGAGAAAATGGAATCTGTGCTTCAGCGGTCGAGGGGTTAACGATCCCTCACCGACTTCGGATACTGGAATTACTTGAAAAACTTACTAGCTTAACTGGACAATGTCCTAACGATTACAAATTAGCACATGTTAGGCCTCCATGCATATACATATTTAATGTACAGCGTTCATGCTCGGCAAAGGTAGCGTTGGTGCGGGGATGACGTCACGATCTCGTGAAATCTCGCTCTCGTTGCAAGAAAATGGCGCCGTCCGGGAGATAAAATAATCCCATGTTTACGATGCTATAATTACTCGTATTATTTGTCTATTGTTTTTATTTATGATCCAATATGTTAGTCATATAATAGTCTTTCAAAAAAGGTACACTTTTACCAATCCCGGAATTGTCCTTTAAAGGATAACTAATCTCATCTCTTGATAGCTATTCAGGTGATCTAACACGCCGGTGATAAACTATCCACGTACATTTAAGCTTTTTATCATGTCGCTAAGGAAAGATATTCAGAATTTAGTAGTTAAACGTTGGTACATTTCTACACCCTATGATGGCTGTCATGATTTACTTTTCAACCAATCAGAAAAACCCTAGTGTGTCTGCCTCGGTATATACGCTCAGTCACAGAGGCGTCAGCTATAGTGTGGCAATGTGGTATAAAGGCAATCCTACAGGTAAGCTGTTGAATATTTTGAAACCGATTTGATTGGAAGATGGTGCTGCCATAGGCAGCAACAACTTCCAGTCAAATTAGTTTCAAAATATTCAATGGGATGAGCATTACATAATAAAGAATGTGATACATTGGAGCGTACATGGCGTCACATACAATAGCTTGAGGAGACAAAATGGTGTTGATCACTGTTCAACATTTACTCGATATTACAATCTGGATACGAAGATTTTGAATTTTAGGCTTCATTTAAACCTTTCATCGATGGGATTCTTAAACCTCATTTTCGAGACAACCATACATGAAAGCTATTGAACATTTTAAAAATAATTTGACTGGGAAATGTTGCTGCCTTAAGTCTTCCAAGCAAATTAATTTCAAAATATTCGGAATATTTGTTGCGTGCGTCATAAAAATGTATTGCATTATGTCCGAATGGTTGAACTGGTTAACTGATTCTGACACATTTTTGGGAGATCAAGGGGTGGCTCCTGACCCCCTTAACCCCCCCCCCCCCCCTCTAGATCCGCCGCTGTTCTTTCTTAACGAAGCACCAACATTTCTCCCCAATTCTTCGCAATAGACACGTTTGAGCATCATTCTGGCCAGGCGTGTATTGATTGGTTATCAGTCCAGCCAGGCATGGCTTGATACTTGATGCAGATCTGCGCTTGACGGGGTCGACCATGCACATCTGTTATGTTGTGCAGGGATCAATGACAAACATTTGAATCTTATTCAACGAATGCATTCAGGCGCCACATCCAAGGTAAAACAGAATCTAGCCAACTCTGATATCTTTAGTTTACTTCGAGGTGTTAGCCAATGAGACATTCTGAGCCCGGATCTGTACAAACTGCCCATTGACCCTCTGCTATACCGATTGGTATCTACAACTTTGAAATGTGGTATTTTATGTAGCAACAGTATCTGTGCTGATGATGTTTCATTAATGAGTATCACTGTGCCTGAGGCACAGACGTTGATCAACATTGCAACTGACTTTGCCCAATTGGATAGGTAACAGCTCAAACCCAATAAAAGCATGTCACTGTGTAACCAGACTAACTCCAGGCCCTCAATTGGCACAGTATCTCATGTTTTGCTTCTTGGTCGACTCGATGAAAGCAATATGTCCAGCGAACCATCTAGTCTGCATTTTGGAGTAAAGCGATACCAGTTGGGGATGTGTACCAGTTAGTTTGTTTTAGAGGCAACATGGGTGCTTTCGTGTAATATACAGAAATAGATTGCCGGAAAACTTAAAACTGTGGTACTAGCAGTTTAGCCTGATACCAAGAATAATTTGGCACGTCGCGGTAAAATTTAGCTCAAAGAAAGATTAGTTGCCACTTCAGGGGACGGTTGGAAGTTCCTCAAGGTGGTATGATATGACGCTGTATATAGAAGGATGGTAACAATACAGGGACGAATCAAATCTGGTGAAGAATACAAAGCTACAAAAGTAAGAGCATGTGTCAAACTGAGGGGCTCCAGAGATGAGGCAATTAGATAATCAAGCATTATAATAAGATCGGAAATGAAGTAGCCAGTGTCAGACACCATTGCTAGAACAGAGAGTAGAGTAAGTACAATTGAGTGTGGTGATAAAGAGTCAATGGCACCTGACATAGGTTGGGCCCATTAGAGAAACTGGAACAACATCAATGGCGATGTAATAGCTATTCCAACGAGTAGTTCAAATCAAGAAGCGGTGTGGGCTGGAAGGAGATACATCCCAATCACATCAGATTGCATGTGATAATTTATAGAGATGTTAACGCTTATGAACACAGCTGGAGTGTGTTTATGATGCTCATAATTTCCAGACATTGATCAGTATGGCTCATTATACTTGAGAAATAGTTTTATATGGTGGAATGACACGGCATCAACAGTGGTGGTCAGTGTGGTAAACCAAGTGCATGGAAGGAAGAGGTGCCAGACAAACAACAGCGCACAAGTCGTCAAAGGTTAGAAGAATGGGAATGCAGCTGCGGAGAAACTGTAACAGACTGTGATTTGGAGAACGGCTCATACCAAGATTGAAGCAGACTTAAAGAGGGCACAGGTTTTACCAGAACAAATAGCAACCACAAATTTGAGAAGGAAGGAAGTGATTGAAGTAGCAGGGTCTGTCGGGTCCGTGTATAGAGATAGGCTGGATGTCATGTGGAGGTATGATGCTGTAGATAATATTTGGAACGATATGAGTGGTAGAGAGAATGTGAGCAGCAGCCGGGAATTCAGTGATGCAGTAGCGAAGAAAGTCCTGGGATAAGAAACGATATTCCCGAGGATAACGGGTCACAACTGATGATATTTGCAGGCTACAGTGTTGCGACCAATCTGTATTTCAAGCAAGTTAAACCGATAGTAAAGAATTGTAATCTTCACCAGGTATGCCAGGATGTTTTCACTTCAGTGCTTCGATGAAATAATGTCATGTGCATTGTTAATCTACTGAGGTGCTCTTAACATTTTCCATGAAGATAATGATAAGTTTCAGCTCAACTAGTCTACAAAATAGCTTTGCGAAGGTATATTGGCTTTGCATCACTGAGCATCACACCACGGTTGTTTCTTGCTTCTTCTTGCTTTTCAAGGGTATATGTTGCTTCCAGGATAGATTCCATACGTGCTTTACAATGTGTTGATGATATAGCTGGAGGTGTGGAGCTTGATACTGTTCCTTCTCCAGTCATCTCAAAGATGGATTAAGGTAATGGAAAATGGCGATAGAGCCCTAAGCCCCTAAACATAGTGGTCCCACAAATCAAAAACAATTATCGCATTTAACCTGAAATACCAGTATCTCGTTTTTCAAGTCATGATATACGTAGGCTGTTTAGTATTTTGAAACCAATTTGACTGGAAGGTTAATTAAGTCTGTAAATCCTTTTGCACGGCATGTTCCTTCATTGTGGTTAAATTTTAGTCAAATCGGATCAGTAGATCTTTAGATATGGGTGCTGACTGGCTGACTGACTGACTAACTGACTAACTGACTAACTGGCCGGCTGGCTGGCTGACTGACTGACACGATCCCAATACCTTCATCCCCTAACGAGGCGAGGGTAATAAACATAGACTACAAACATCACACAGAGAAATAAATACAAAACACCAATGTTACTCTGATGGGATACCGGCGGAAATCTTAGATTGCCAAATGCAGATCTACATTTGTATCAAGATCACTATGACCTTGACCTCAAAAGTCTGAATGTCTGTGCTGCTCCTACTGGTTGATGTATCTGTATGCCCATCCTTAGTTTCTGAAAGGCGAAATGAGATAAGCAGAGGAATCTACCTGTAACTGTTCAAGTCCTAATTTTATACAGGTTAAATGGTATAATTACCTTGAGCTTTGACCTCAATATCACTGTGCGTCATCCAGTTGATAAAAGGAAGTGTGTGTCCAAGTCTAGTCCCAATAACGTGGAAACATACTGAGATATAAGATGATAAATTGAGCCAAACCAAAACCTTAACCCCAACATATAGTTGTATACCAAGTTCGCAGTGATCTTGAACTTTGACCTCAATATCATTCGGCTCATTCCCCTTGATATAAGGAAGCATGTGTCCAAGATGTGTCCCAATACGATTTAGCTATGCCGAGATATAAGACGATATATTGATCTAAACCAGACATAGCCGTAGAATAGTTTTATACCAAGATTACAGTGCCCTTGAACTTTGACCTCAACATCATTGTGATCCATCCTCTTCATATAAGGAAGTGTGTCCACGTTTAATCCCAATATGGTGAATCAATCATGAGATATAAGGCAATATGTTGAGCTAAGCAACAAACTTAGCCATAACAGTATTATATCAAGCTCACAGTGACCTTGAACTTTGAACTCATGACCCAATATCATTGTGCTCCATCCACTTCATACAAGGCAGCACGTGGCTAAGCTTAGTCTCCTTTGGGTGACGTGATCCTGAGCTATAACTTAAACAGAAATTGGATGCCGGCCGACCGACCGACCGACCGAACGACCGACTGACTGACTGACTGACCCTCGGACCGATGGATGGATGGATGGATGGACAGACAGATGGATAAACAGACAGACTGACAGACAAAGTAACGGAACCCATCGATATATTGGCAAAAATTTGAAATTTGGCCAATAATAACAATCTTATCTTTAGGCAGTTGTGAAAAAAATTGTGTTGTAACTATGGGCACAAACACAATCATGACAACACATGCAAAATACAAACAAACAATTGCAACTTTTGTACAGAAAAGTGAACATTATTTTAATTATTTACTATGTGACATCCGTTAGATCTAAGTTATATTTGTTTTCGATAAACTAAGAATTGACCTTTCCAGTTTGCTATGCCCCACCTCTAGCTAAGCTCCAACCACACCTCGCTCGTGTTGGGATCGATCGATCCCTGAACTCTTTGACTATCAATTTCCAGAAAACTATACAGATAAGCTGTTAAACCTTTGGAAATTAATTTGACTGGGTGCTGTTGCTTCCTATGGCAGCAACAGCGCCCAGTCAAATTAGTTTCAAAATATTCAACAGAATATTTATTAAATAGTAAAGACATACAATTCGTACAACAACACATAGTCCGTCTTCAATTATGTGTTCGTGACGTACTCTTCTACGTCATCCATGACGTCATTGATTGTGATGTCATTCTATACGTCACGTATTTGATTATGACATCATATGATAGATGGATAACTCTGGAAAGGTGAATTATTTCAGTCTCTGAATTTCGACAAGAACATAGATGATAAGACAATGTATATCACACTGATAACATAATATAAATCGATTGCCATATGAAATGTTTTGGGAACATAAGATGATGGTTTTCTAAGGGCGCGGTCTTACTAGGACCACCTGTCTCAAAGAACCAACATCGTATGACCCCAAAAGCAGATGGTCGTTATAGACAAGTCTAAAGATTAAGCTCGAATTCGATATGTTTATGAGTAATACACTTTTATTCACATTAAGCATAAGAGCCATCGAGAGAGCCTCTTACTAATTCACCATTCCAGAGTATCCCTCTATCAATTTGACATCAAATGACTTCATAACCAGCTAAGTGGCGTGTAAGATGACGTCATAATCATTACGTCATAAATGATTCTATTTGGCCCGTCTTTAACTCTTACTAGTCAGACACGGTGTACGAATTGTATGTCTATAATATTTAATAAACATGCTGTTGAATATTTTGAGTCAAATTAGTTTCAAAATATTTAGCTGCTTACCTGTATAGTTTTCTGGAAATTGATAGTCGGAAATTCAGAAATCGATCGAACCCAACACGAGCGAGGCGTGGACGGAACCTAGCTAGAGATGGGCGGGGAATAGCTAAAAATGGAAAGGTTCATTATCACCCACGAGTAATAACCGTCTTTCATTTAATTACTATCCAACAGATTAGTCATTGTGTGTGAGTAAAGCCTGGCACGTTTATTGAGAGATTGAGTAAGTATGTATACTCCCATGATAAACATTTCTGAATGTTTGGAATAACTGAGTTTTGGGGGTTTTAAACAGGTCACAATGTGGATGTTCATCTGTCATCAAACTGTGGTCTCTATCCCAGTTACGGACTTGCTGGCTAATTCTGAAATAAAGATATATAAATAGTATGAATTAAGAAAGAAAGAAAGAAATGGACTGATTATTGCAGTAATCACTTATTTAACGAGTGAACGAACGGGCGGATGGTGACTTGGGAGGGCGCATGGGCAGGCGAGCGAGTGGGTGGGCAGGCTTCGAGCTTGGCGGATGGTGGGCAAGCTTGGGGAATGAAAGAACACACGAATGAACAATGAAAGCACGAATAAATGAACGAACGAACGATTAAAAATATGAAAGGAGCGAACGATTGCGCAGACACGAACGCACAAAAAAAGCGACAAAAGCCTTTTCAAATTTATCCCTCCATCATATGACCTCATATGATATTATAATCAACTACGTGCCGTGTAAGATGACGTCATTCTTATGACGTCATGAATGACATGAGATAGTCCATCTTTAACGCTTAATAGTCCGACACGGTGTACGAATTGCATGTCTTTACCTTTTAATAAACATTCTGTTGAATATTTTGGACTATATTGACTGGACGCTGTTGCTGCCTTGGGCAGCAAAAGCGTCCCGTCAAATTAGTTTCAAAATATTTAACAACTTACCTGTATAGTTTTCCGGAAATTGATAGTCAGGGAGGTCAGACATCGATCGGTCCCAACACGGACAAGGTGTGGGTGGAGCTTAGATATAGATGGGTGGGGCATAGCTAAAACTGGAACGGTCCATTAGTTACCTGGATCGTAGTAAGATACGTTCTCCACTTCCGCTTCCTTATCAAGATCATTTGTTACGCTTCCAAAGTCAGCAGCCGTTGCGATGTCATATGCTGGGGGCACGTATGATAACGTAATATCCGCAGACGGATTGTACCGAGCGGATTTACTCAGATCCGACGCCAATCTCCTGATAGGCGGATGACGCTTCAAGATTGGCGAATCTCCCTCACCCAGATCATTCTCTTTAGTTGAGTTCCTGGGTTGGTGTCCGGATGACATTCCGTAATCGCCGTTTACAGGTGACGGGTCTGGAAGCGGAAACTTATCATCATCAGCATCGTGGCCTTGTTTTGACTCAAGACTTATTTCATTCTTATCCCCAGCTATATGTTTCTTCTCTCCTGATTGAGTGTCTATTGTATGGTCGTGGTCTGGGCAATAGTCCTGGTTTCCGCTTGCGTCGCTCATCTTGTAATCCCAATCCCCTATCGTCGGTTCGCGTGGTTCCAATTGAGCTTGATAGCGTTCATTTTGATACGCGATGTTGACGGTATCTTCAGTTGGTTCATATCCACCAGCCACACGAGCTGCAAATAATAATAATAATAATAATAATAATAATAATAATAATAATAATAATAATAATAATAATAATAACGACGACGACGACGACGACGACGACGGCGACGACTTATACAGTTTTAACTATGTCCCGCCCATCTCTAACTAAGCTCCACCCATTCTTCGCTCGTGTTGGGACGTTCGATCCCTGAACTCCCTGACTAGCTATTTCGAGAAAACCATACAGGTAACCTGTTGAATATTTTGAAACTAATTTGATTGGGTGCTGTTACTCCTCTATGGAATACTCACCAGCATGTTTATTAAATACTAAAGGCATACAATTCGTACAACAACGCTTAGTCCGTCATCCATTACTCGTTCGTGACGAACTTATCTACGTCATTTAGGACGTTATTAATTATGACGTCATCCTACACGTCACATAGTTGATTATGACGGCATGTGACTGATGGACAAAATGGAAAGGTCCATTGTTCCGTGGAAGAATGTTCTACGAAAGAGGTTCAGCCGCGTAGATTAGGAGCTGTAGAACTTTCCTATCTTTTGAACAGGGTCACTGTGTGTATGTGTGTGTGCGTGCGTGCGTGCGTGCGTGCGTGCGTGCGTGCGTGCGTGCGTGCGTGCGTGCGTGCGTGCGTGCGTGCGTGCGTGCGTGCGTGCGTGCGTGCGTGCGTACGTGCGTGCGTGCGTGTGTGTGTCGGCTATTTGAAAGTTTCGAATCTATTTCGAAATTAACCGAAATTAACCGACACCAAATTTTATAAAATCTAGCAATGGTTTTATATGATAAATCTCGCATGCTGAAATGAAATTGAGGCTTATATTATGAGTGCATATAATATAGGCCCTATGCGTCATTTCTTCGTCAATCATCGTGTTAAACGGATACACTGGCCTTTCTAAAATACGCTACAACCCCTCCATATTGTGTTCTGGAGCGGGCGGTGATGAATGAGGAGCACGCCGGTCATCGATGCTGTTTTGTAAAGGCACATTTCTGCTCTACCTATCTTCAGCTTGTTGACGAGTTGGCTGGACAATTAAAGTGACCGCACATTATGCCGACGCTATGGCGACGCGACGGCGACACGGAGAGATTTAGAAAATCGCTCAGATGTGCGACAGAAACCGACGGCGACAAGACAAGCAAGCGACTGATCGCCTCTGATCGGCAGTCATCACTCTATATTGAACATGCTTTCAAATATTTCCATCGCTTCAGAATCGCCAGTGCACTATGATAGTACTGACTGGGGCTTCTTTTGTCACGGCCTGTTGGATACGTAATGTACGCAAAATTAATTAGTATTATTATTAAGTCGGTAACCAAGATAGCCATTCCAGTGGTAAAATGTTTAAAAAAAATAGCCATCTCTCGGCCTGCGAATGGACATTCGATAAGAAAATATTTAGATATAATTTAGCCATTAAAGGCGTAAGAAATGCCTTTGGGGGATTATTTTCCGTAACTAGTGGGCGCTTTAGCGCTTAGTATTTAAATATTTCGTAATGAATACACTTACACGTAGGATGGTGTTAAAATTTAAATATTAGCTTTTAAATCACTAAGTAGTCTCTTCCTGTCGGTTAAGTGTGCGCTCGAGGACGACGCGATAGCGACACGACGCGACTGGTAAGCGATAGGTAGAGATAGCTGACGCCTGGTGTCGCCGTCGCGTCGGCATAATGTGCGGTCACTTTTTAGTCGGCTGTTCCCAGTTCTGAGGCGCACTATAATAACCGGGTCCGGTTTGTCAGCGGTTCCATTACATTGGAGTCAACAAAAAGCTATGATCCAATAAATGATCAGGTTAGTTTGCATAGCCAGATTCAAAAATACAGTTTTCAGTTCGTTTAGTTCCTTTTCTGACTAGCCTGAAGGACCGGCATGACAACCGTGAACATAACGATGTTCTGGTTAGGGTTGCCCTTGTTTCTTGTTAGCTGTATTGCTTCTGTTTTACGGGGTTCCGCCTCGGTTATGAAGTTTGTGGAATAGTTCCAAGCTATGGAGGATTCCGGTATATCCATCAATCATATGAAGTTCTAATCATGTACGTGGCGCGTAGGATGACGTCATAATTTGAATCAATTACGCTATGAATGACATAGCTATGGTCGCCACGAACGCTTAATTGATTGTACGAATTGTATGGCTTCACTATTTAATAAACATCCTGTTGAATATATTTGGAACTAATTTGACTGGGCGCTGTTACAGCCATAGAGCACCAACAGCATCCAGTCAAATGAGTTTCAAAATATTCAACATCTTACCTGTATACATTTCTGGAAATTGAGCTTTTGAGATTGCAGGGGTCGATTGATCCCAACACGGGCAATGCGTGGTTAGAGTTAGCTAAAGATCGGCGGGGCATGGCTAAGAACTGGATTTCTCTATTATGTCCGCGTGTTCCGCATTCTCCCACATTGTAAGTTTCCTTTCTTTCTCTTTCCCTCCGCCCCCACCCATCTCCACCTCCCTCCCATCCCCTCCCCCTCTCTCTCTCTCTCTCTCTCGCTCTCTCTCTCCCTCTCTCTCTCTCTCTCTCTCTTTCGCTCTCTCTTTCTCTCTTTCCAATTCCTAGAATGCCTGTCCAATCCATCCTCTCCCTCATTCCCTCCCTCCTCTCTCTCTCTCTCTCTCTCTCTCTCTCTCTCTCTCTATCTCTCTCTCTCTCTCTCTCTCTCTCTATATATATATATATATATATATATATATATATATATATATATATATATATATATATATATATATATATATATATATATTCCTAACTCCCTCCCCATCTCCTCCCTCTCTCTCTCTCTCTCCCCATCTCTCTCTCTCTCTCTCTCTCTCTCTCTCTCTCTCTCTCTCTCTTTCGCTCTCTCTTTCTCTCTTTCCAATTCCTAGAATGCCTGTTATAATGGATGGTGTCACTGTTCTCAACCAGGTGCGTGTGTCGGAGCTCTTTGGTAGAGTATTTTGTACGTGGTCCATAAGTTTAGGGTTTCGGTTTTCAATGGTCCTGCTCTGGTAGATGAGGCTAGACATTTGCAAACGTCATTTTAGACATGTTCATCCTTTGGTTCATGGGGTAGCTCCTGAGTCATTTAAACTTGGTGGACTAAGTCGACACTCTGGCATTTCTACTTTCCTATATAGTCCACCTGCATGTGGTGGGTTTCAGCTCTGGGCTTGGTTTTCATAGCTCCAGGCACCATCCTCATGGCATGATTTGGAATTCTAAACATCGTGTCTGCATTGGATGTGGCACCGATTGCAGTTGCTATCATGCCATGCTCTAGAACTGGACTGACTCTGCCGACATAGAGCTTCTTGAGACCTCTCTGATCCGAAACCCACTGTGTTCCATAAACCTTCTTCATCACGGTCAATCATATCCTGGCCGATTCCTGACCCTGGCTCAACATTTTTAGCTGCTACATCTAGGTCATACGTAGGTCTTGTGTGATTCCGAAATATATTGTGGAATCTCTGGATTGGGGCTGGTGTGGATACATCTTTAGATTGACCTTTTTCTGAGAGTGAAGACTGTGCCGTAGTAGCTGTGTGCCTCTAATAAAGGGAGCTGATCTGTCGCTCAAGTATCTGCCGTCATAATCAAATACGCCACGTGTTATTTGACGTCACAATAATACTTGTTTATAATTACGTCATAAAGATGAAATGTCCGTCAAGTGTACCAATTGTATTGTCTTTGATAAATTTACAATCGGATGCAGATTCTGTTGAATATTTTGAAACTAATTTGACTGAGAGCTGTTGCTGTCGCATGTGCATTCTCACCTCTACGATAACATCTGTGTGATATTGAACGTATGCGTTTGCTAAGTTCTTTGTGTGTCCACCCTGTGATCCACATACAGACAACCAGGACAATAACTATGAAGACGAGAATGCCGATGATAATGCCAATGATCACGCCAGCCATACGTCCAGAACTAAAGAGAAATATCAAATAAAAGCAGACAGGTCTGCTAAACATTGTACCTAGTACAGTTTGACTCAGTGCAAATTGCATTAATAGCAGGCTTAGGTATACGTGTAAATGCATTTGCATTTACATTTAAATGCATTTGCACTTGCATTTGCATTTAAATGCGATTATGAAATTTCTTACGCATTTGCATTTGCACTTGCTTTTGAATGTCATGCATTTGAATTTGCATTAGCATTTGCATGAAAAGCTTTGCATTTGCATTTGAGTTTTCAAATGCATTTAATTTTTTTCAAAGGCACTACGTTTCCCATTTTGCATTTAGTTCAAAATTGACTGGAACCTGCTGCTGCAAATAGTAGCAACAGCTTCCAGTCAAATTAATTTCAAAATATTCAACGAAAATATTTCTTAAATCATACAAATGGTATTTCTGTTGCTAGAAATTATAAACTTAATTCTCTGTGATTTATTAATCCATTTCACTGTGAATTTTTTATCATGTAGCTCTCAGCCATCAATATACATTTTACAGTTTGTAAAATCATACATATTTTGAAATTAGTTTGACTTAAGTCAGTTGGTATCTTAGCAAGCCAGCACATTTTAGTTAATTTGTTTCTAAAATAATCTCCCTTACATGCAAGACCGTTTGAATGATGATTGGCTCAGTGATTTTCTTCTCTTGGCCTGCAAACTGGCATTTCTAAAGACAACGGCAAAGGCTGGTTTTGGCCGATTTGGCCACCAAAGGGTTAATGTAACAATTGGGCGTTGTTGCTGCCGTAATCATTATGTAGATTTGCAGGAGAATTGACACTATTCATACGATCATCTGTCTTAAAGAGACACGATCTTTTGGCCCCCAAAGCACAGGTGGTAGCTCGAGCACTTTTGACTGTACAATCTATTCAACAAGTGCTCTATAATTGTCAACATCCGTTCAATTATTAGTATGATCTTAGTAAATTATCTTCACTTGGTCAGTCTATAAGGTTGTTAGCTCCATTCATTTAGACATCTGTTAATCATTTAGTTGTCAAGATTGGCTTATCGAATGGTCATTTGCATTTCAAGAGAAGATATTTGAACATTTATGACTGAAATGACTGGCTTGGTAATCGAGTCAGTCATTCCACATTCCAGCTATACATCTTCAGGTAAGCAGTTGAATCTGCCTATGGCAGCAACAGCAACCAGTCAAATTAGTTTCAAAATATCCAACAGCATGTTTATTAAATAGAAAAGACATACAATTTGTCGGACAATTAAGCGTTAAAGACGGACTATTTGGAATCATTCATGACGTCATGATTAGTACGTCAGCCAACACGTCACGTAGTTGATTATGACGTCACATGATTGAGTGAGGAAATGGATTCATGAATTGTGGCCACTTTGGAGATGCATTGATGAATCAAAATAAAATTTAGCAGACATGTTCCTTTAAGTAATACCTAATAGAGTTTTGAATATGAAGTTTCCACGCCTTAAGAGAACAGACTCATGTCACTTG
This sequence comes from Chaetoderma sp. LZ-2023a, assembly GCA_034401795.1. Classification (NCBI taxonomy): domain Eukaryota; kingdom Metazoa; phylum Mollusca; class Caudofoveata; order Chaetodermatida; family Chaetodermatidae; genus Chaetoderma; species Chaetoderma sp. LZ-2023a. The sequence goes on along the minus strand of CM067359.1, from coordinate 28,748,837 downwards.
TTAAATTATCAATTTATTGACGCCTAAGGGAAGAATATGTTTATGATGTGTTTCCTTATTTGTTGATGCATTAAAAACAAATTTTGCCATATATATTCCTTCAGGAAATATCTATCGGAGTTCTGAATATGAAGTGGCCACACCTTCTAAAAGAGACGTATTACTCTGGTTAGATTTGCAAAGCACCAAAGCCTGTGGGGGAAATAGCTTTGCCATATGTTCAGTCATTTGTTGATGGTTTAAGACTAAATTTGGCAGAAATATATGTTCCTTTAGGCAATATCTACACAAGCTATTATATGAAGTGGTCACGCCCAGTATTGGCCCTTGTTTAAATTATTGAAACCTATGAGGGTGTTGATGTACTCAATTCTATGAGGACATTTTAAAACTACTAGAGTAGGTGTTAGGCTGAATGTCCACATGGCCAGCTTATGCATCTAACTCATTGTCACTGTCATCTTCCCCTATTGCAGTAATCTTTACACAAACCCCTCTGGATTCTGAACATGCAATTGAACAATCAAGCCCATGGCGCCTGCATTTACAATGCATGACACTACAACCGGATTTACATTGAAACCTACAGGATCCGGGTCTGTATGTATAGGAACCAACCTGAATTCGCATATTACCCATGCCCACAATTCTGGGTTTAAAGAACTGCTCATCCATTAATGAACGTGGGAGTACACTCTAGTGCTATGGCACTTTGCTGCGGCTGATGTTGGTTGTGGATTGCGTGGATGTATTGCCCATTTTACTCTGTGTCACTTGGACCTGCAATCGTTACAACCTTATTGTGCTCAAATTGGCATCTGCTCCTCCACACACACCCACACCCATTCTATCTACAGACCATTTCTCTTTCTTCTTTGAATTCAGAATTGCACTTGCATGTTCTCTAAAGTTGGCATTCTCATGAATCAGATGAGGTTACACAGCTTTCCCTATCCCAAATACGCGTGAGGGTGTGTCACAGCCTCCATCGCATTGACAAACAAAATGTTATGGTAGGCATTATCTCCATGGATCCCTTTTGCTTTGTTCACGTTCAAATACTTGCAGCATGTGGTAAAAGATGCTTCTGGCTCTGGTGTGAAGTACAATTTACCAACCTTGTCAAGGCAAAAGGACATATACCATCTCCGGCCAACACAGTTGTACACTTCTCAACTGCAGCAACAAAGCGCTGTATATTGTCAGAATTGGAAATGAATTCTTGGGTTTCTTTCACCATGTCAACAGTAAATGTCACTTTCCTTCCAACTCTGCGACTGCTATATTTGTGTGCACCAGCCTTAGTCGATGGTGTGTCACCACAGCCATTGAATACTATAATGACAGACTGTTCATACTTTTTCTGTGTGTAGCTGGTGTAGCATTTCATGATATCGTCATATATCTTACCGGCCTCCCATGGGATTCTCTAAGGAATGGCACCACAATCCAGGACACATAAAGATGGGCCTGGTTCATCCTTAGATGCAGCGTCGAATAAACAAGCACCTCTTTTGAATAAAGAAATGTGGAAAGATATCCGTCCAATTTAAATTTGAAAGCCTCGGGTAGATCTTCTGGCTGCATCTCAGTAATGACTCGCCTCCGGAATAGCAGCTGTGGGCCGATTTGCAGTGGTTCTTGATCACTAACTTTCAGGGTAGATTTACATGATATACTCATTGTTATTGCCTGTGGTTTCCCAACGGAATGTAACGCTGACACCATTCTTTCCGTCTATCCCCTCCCCCACCCCCACCCACCCCCAGAATATTACTTCCCTTTATCCTTTGTAATATCAACGTTTACATAATTATTGGCTGCAACACAATTTACAATATTTTATAGTTGTTTACTTTCAGAGAATGGACTCCTTGATTCAAGTAAGCAAAGTACTTCTAAGGTATCGGAAGTGCCTTTGTTTGGTCTTGTTTGGGAAACATCTTTATGCTGTTTACTGGTCTGATAGCTGATATTTGTCAAGTCATGCTTAGCCTTGTTTATTTCGGCTGAGACTGGGCTGGCCATCAGGAATACCAAGCGCTGTATGGCAGACATGCCCCTTCGTCGTGTCAAATCACCTGTCGGGTTGATGTATCTCATTGATAGCTGATTGACGATAAGATCATATCATAGCACTGCCTAGTAATGGTATGCCTTACAAACAGCCTGGAGACGGCCAGGAACATAAATGATTGACTGCTGCTCCTCCAATTCGTAATGTTTTGTAGGTAGATAGATAGTCAAAGATTTGAAATACAAGTTACGCCCAGAAGCTTCTGAAGACGGCATCTTATTGGACAATGTGCCAAATTCCAGTTCCCAATTCACCTTTCCAGAGTATTCATCCATCAGGTGACCTCCTATGACGTCATAATCAGCTCAGAGCGTGTATGATGACGTCACAATCATTACGTCACAATGGGTTCCATATAGACCGTCATCAAATCTCAAATGGTCCGACACGTTGTATGAATTGTATATCTTTATAATTCATTGCTATTTAATAAACAGGCTGTTGAATATTTTGAAACTAATTTGAGTGGGCGCTGTAGCAACAGCGCCAAGTCAAATTAGTTTCAAAATATTCAACAGCTTACCCTTGTGGGTATTTTGGAAATTGATAGTCAGGGTGTTCCGAGATCGATCGATCCCAACACGAGCGAGATGTGGGTGGAGCTTAGCTAGAGATGGGCGGGGTATGCCTAAAACCGGAAAGGTCCATTATTTCTGTTCGCAGGAAAACACGGTATGAGTCTATCATGTTCACATACTAGAACCACAGTCAAGCATTGCTATATTCTCCCACTCAGCGGTTCACCTCTTGGATCCATTCAGTTGCAACATGAATGGTTTCGGGATGTTAATTTCCCTTTTGCACCTGCCATCACATTGTCGTGCAGATCACCAGCTGCAGCAGGTTCATCAGGCAGGTTAGAATCACGATGGTTTGAAGAATAATGAGGAGAATCCATCTAATCTTCATTTGATTCATTGGACAATTTTAGCACAAATCTCTTTGACGTTAGTATAGTATTCAGGGTACCATCAATAAGAATATGTCCACAAATCGCTCGTACTGATTTCCCCCATTCGGCAATTTCATGATGATGGGTGCCGCGAAACAAAACCATTGCCAACGGCTCCTCCAACATCAGAACCTGAGATTAAATGTCCAATGGATCTGAGGTAGCTCATCAAAATATGAAAACTGCCCAGATTGAAGGCAATTGATTACAATTGGCTGTCGTTTGACTCATTTTCAATAATGGGCATCGCTTGCACAACACAGAGGTCGGTCAGAGACAGTCGAATGTAAGAATGTGGTCCCGTGATAGAGTAGCATAACACATGGCATGTTTGGAAACAAATTGCAAGGTTGTGTTTAAGAAAAATCAAATCGCTGTCGTCCATCTCAAACTTGCGTAAAAAACATCACTGACAATTGATCAGGATGTTCGTCTTCGCTGATCATTGTCGCCGTGGTGGACCATACCATGGAAGATACCGGTTCCAGCAATGGTCTAGATGTTACGGTCGGCGCTAAAAATCTGACAAATCTGAGAATATTAAACCTATCAGGGTACTGTCAACACGATACACTCGAGGCAGCCTTAAGGCGTGTGCTTTGAGCACCAACTCAGTGGAAGAGGAAGCGAGGCAGACCATAATTCACCTTTCCAGAGTACCCACCCATCATATGACGTCATAATGAACTGCGTGATGTATACAATGACATCATAATGAATGACGTCATTCATGACGTCATGAATGACGTCGATAAGTACGTCACTAACGCATATTTGAAGACGGGCTATGCGTTGTTGTACAAATTGTTTGCTTTTACTTTTTAATAAATATTCTATTGAGTATTTTGAAACTAATTTGATTGGGCGCTGTTGCTGCCATAGGCAGCAACAGCACCCAGTCAAATTAGTTACACAATATTCAACAGCTTCCCTGTATAGTTTTCAGTAAATTGAGAGCTAGGGCATTTGGGAGATCGATCAATCCCAACACGGCGAGGTGTGGGTGGAGCTTAGCTAGTGATGTTGTAATGAGGGATACCAGCAACGCTTCTCTCACAATTTCATACAGCTAAACACAGGTGTGTCTAGGGTATCGATGACGAACTACGCTGCAAAATGGTTAATCATAGTTTCGCACATCCGGGCACCTTGAGATCGGCCGCCATTAAAGTTGGGCCAAACTTACTACACGCTAAAGAGGACTGCCCAAATCAATGCATTGTTTATATTTTCCATGAAGCTCAAACCATTAAATCCTTTATCTGAGTATCTGTAATAAACCCGCCCGGTATCAGAAAACATCAAATCATGAGTGAATTTTGCAAATTAGTAAAGAAAGTGTAATTGAAGTTTTACGGCCCATTGCTCGTAATGGTAAATTAGCCCCTCCATAAATGGCGTCGCTCCCAGGGTATTATGGGAAATGTGATTGTGAGGACGTCATCACGATTCTATGAATACATCACAACACCAAAACCAAGCTATCTTATGAGGATATCTGTGGTATTTGATCTTCCAGGATATGGGGTATAATTTCTAGTTTAAGCGGCTTAGTATTCCATAATTCGATACTATTTGGCGTTCAAGTTAAACTTTCTTCAGTTGAGTTATTATTTCTGAACTGGACAAGACAGGCATTTGCCAGAATTGTGTGTATAACATAAATAAAAGATGTATATATGTAGTACACGTGCAAGTATGCATTACCAGACGATATAAGCTTTGTTTTTGTTGCAGCCAAATAAAATAATCGCTAGGCATTTAATATGGCTGTTGTTAATTTTACCCCTGAATTTTCATTTTAGTAAAATTATCGTTATCGTTTCCAGTACATGTATATTTTCGCGATTTCTGGTATTAGCATTGCCATATTTTAATCAGATTGGGTATTAAATGTTTGACTATTTAATTGAAATGTTCTGCTATTTTATATATATATATATATATATATTATATATATATATATATATATATATATATATATATATATATATATATATATATATATATATATATATATATATATATATATATATATATATATATATATATATATATATATATATATATATATATATATATATATATATAGAGAGAGAGAGAGAGAGAGAGAGAGAGAGAGAGAGAGAGAGAGAGAGGGAGGGAGGGAGGGAGGGAGAGAGAGAGAGAGAGAGAGAGAGAGAGAGAGAGAGAGAGAGAGAGAGAGAGTAGAAGTGGGTGGGCTGGGAGAGGGGGCTGGATTCCGGCTCATGGACTATAGGCGGACATGATGAAAAAGAGTTTTGAGATAGAGATACCCCCAAGAGGGGCGCTAAGCATTGACATTAACAATCTAAAAAGATGTTTATGTGAAAGACAGGTTCAAAGGACATGGGTATAAACATAAGATGTAGGGTTTAGCTCAAGTTATACCAAAGATATGATATATTTCAATCAGAATATTAGACTCTAAAAACCATACGCCACTAAATTCCGACCATGAAAAAAAAATGTGTCACCAAATATATAAAATTACATTTTTTATATATCATGTAGACCTAGATGACCTCGAGTAAACAAGAAAAAACATGCATGATTGCTATTGCAG
>CM067359.1:28728221-28738221 GCA_034401795.1 Chaetoderma sp. LZ-2023a | reverse complement strand
GTATAAATTAAAGAACAATTCCGGGATTGGGAAAAGTGTATTTTATTTGAAAGACTTATTATATGACTAACATGTTGGATCCTAAATAAAACCAACAGGCAAATAATACGAGTAATTCACCTTTCCAGAGTACCCACCCATCATATGACGTAATAATGAACTGCGTGGTGTGTACAATTACATCATAATGAATGACGTCATGAATCACGTCGATAAGTACGTCACGAACGCATATTTGATGACGGTCTATGGGCTGTTGTACAAATTGTTTGCTTTTACTATTTAATAAATATTCTGTTGAATATTTTGAAACTAATTTGACTGGGCGCTGTTGCTGCCTATGGCAGCAACAGCACCCAGTCTAATTAGTTACAAAATATTCAACAGCTTCCCTGTATAGTTTTCAGGAAATTGATAGCTAGGGCATTCGGGGATCGATCAATCCCAACACGTCGAGGTGTGGGTGGAGCTTAGCTAGTGATGGGCGGGGCATAGCTAAAAATGGAAAGGTCCATTATACCATCGTAAACATGGGATTATTTTATTTCCCAGGCGGCGCCATTTTCTTGCAACGAGAGCGAGATTTCACGAGATTCTGCCGTCATTCCCGCACCAACGCTATTTTTGCCGAGCATGAAGGCTGTACAGTAAATATGTATATGCATGGAGGCCAAGCATGTGCTAATTTGTAATCGTTAGGACATTGTCCTGTTAAGCTAGTAAGTTTTTCAAGTAATTCGAGTATCCGAAGTCGGTGGGGAATCGTTAACCCCTAGACTGCTGAAGCATAGATTCCATTTTCGCTATTCTATCAGAATGTGTTCATTTTGGTAACAATGCTGCTGTAAGTCATTGCTGTGCACGACAGCAACACGTTTCAAAATATACCCCGGCACTATCTCTGTAAGTAGGTTATTACGCATTTTACACCATGCGATAAGGGTTAAATGAAGTGGCACACTTGACACGTGCGTATTGTCAAATTACTCAGCCGACTCAAGATACCGTTATAGTGTGTGTCGCAGGCAGTGTAAATATATATTCGAAAAAAACGTATGATATGATAATATTGCCGGAACCGCAGAACCGATTGTAATAATTCTGATGCCTACAGGTAGCTGGAAATTCGAAGGTTTCTACAATGCTAGGGATGTTAGAATCGGCCTAGTGGTTCAAAAGATACACTCTGCGGGGAAAACTAAGCCAGCAAAATTTCAAACAAAAATGTCAGGATGCGCTCTATCCATCATCCCATATCAGAATGAGTATTACAGCTACAATGACAAAATTTGCTGTGCCGAAGCTTTACAATGTTATCACATAGACGCAAAAATTCTATCAAAATATCTTAATTATTGAAATTACTACAGCTTGCCGGGCAATATTGATCGGCGATGAAAATTCACGGATTTTATGTGAAAATGTTAATTCATTTGGTAATATCTCTGGCAATATTCACGTGAGCAAAATTTTAATTGGTCAGGCAAATAGCCATTTCTTTTAGTATCTTAGATGAATAATTGTTTCATATATTCCAGTCTTTTGAACCTCTTGTTCGATATTAACATCCATTATATCATATTAATCCCAAGGTCGGCATCTGTTTAGAAATCCTAGAATCATTGGAATCGCTTTAGCAGTTCCTTCGTTATTATCATTTACGTATACTTCCTTAAAATATATACCAGCTTCTATTGGTGTCGCTCCTCCAGTCATAGCAATAGCGGTGGTGCGGGGCTGACGTCGCTAGACGCGATAAAATGGCAGCGCCCATATGTGCTAAAAATTGTCAATCTTACCGAGTTTATCTAGCCATAGTTGGTTACGCTATTTCTATCTGGTTGTTGTTCTGGCGCAATTTCGTTAAACATGTAATAATCTTTCAATGGCCGCCTGCGCTAAAAATCGATAAAAACATTGTTCACCAATAATGTTTTTGATATTAAAGATGTTTAATATTGCCTAAGATTGCCTTCTAATGTTGGACGTCTGCGTCTGGAATTAGCTGTTGAATATTTGGAAACTTATTAATGACAGCACCCGCTCCCAGTCAATAGTGTTTTAGAATATTCAACCGAATGCTTTTTAATTGAAAGACACAATTCTTACCCATTCATGACGGAACTTTCGAGTTTCTTAATGGAGCTATGACATTTTGATTGTGACGTCAGTTAACATGTGATGCATTTGATTGACGTGTCAGATACCTGAGTGACAGGTCGTGTACATCCATTGAATAATGTCAAATGCAAATAACTCGATGTAATATATTCATTTAGTATATCGGTAACTGCTATAAATAGATTCACTCAACGTCATTCGCGTCTTACTCTATTAAGGAGCTGGTTTATTATCAGGAAAAGACTGGACTTTGTTATCCAATACACCTACAGACATTACGATTCTTCATTCTCCTCGTCTACGTAAGCATACGATTACCTTATTTCAAAGGTCGACCACGCTTATTGCATTTTTTTAAAAGTTTATTTCATGTTTGAATCTAAGAACGCTCAGATCCTGATTAAGTCAAGAGCAAAACGGGCTATAGCCCAGGCGCTCCGAAAAACAAGGGTCCTCAGCCCAGTATTTCCCCTTTACAGTCATGATATGCAAAAGCTGTTGAATATTTCGAAAACAATTTAGGCAGCACCAGCTTTCAGCCAAATTTGTTTCAAGATATTTAACAGCATTTTGACACGGCGGCGTCGTGCTTGTTGCCATGGTATGATCGTGACATTTTTCTAGGAAATTCTTTTGATCAACATTTTGTCCAGCTCTCTGTAACAAGGTGCCTCTTATTACCGTGTGTTTGCACAAGTCTTAACATTTCTTATGTCAACAGTGCTTCAAAGCCTCGAAAGAGCTACTTAATTCTTTTAACCAGATATTTCAAGAAAATTTTAATTTTTGCCGGATAAGAAGGCTATAGTTGGTATATATACAAAATGTCTTTCTGTTAGCCTTCAAATGGACATTTTTCATGATCGGTGTGTACATCAAATGGATAGTGATAAAGAAAATTTAAATTTTCGCTTAGCTAGTGTTCATTTGCAGGCCGAGAGAAGAGTATTTTTGAAAATTTACCACTTAAATGACTGGCTCGGTTACCGAGCCCAATCATTCTAGTTGTAAACTGTCAAAAATATTGTTCTCCTGGCCTGCGAATGGACAATCCCCACGGCAACTGCATAGCAGGCAACATTAGATTCTAGTCAAATTACTTTCAAAATAATAAACAGAATTTTCAGTACCTCAATAAAGAATGTTTCGTGGCTGATCTGTAACGGTAGAAAGGTTAATATAATTTCCATTTGTAGCAATCATTCCATTGTATTCTCAATGGAAGTGCTTCAAATTTAATCACAGCCACTCTGTGCTCATTTGTTGTTTCATGATTTAGTTTTGTTTTCTTCACTTTCCTAACATTCTATGCAACCATCAATGCAACGGAGCACCGTCTCCTCTATTGGTCTGTATGGATCCTTAATTGTTTGGCAAAAATAGGCGCCGTGTGAATCATAAAGTAGATCGTTATTGTATATACCACTGTGACGGTTCTCGCATCATATTTATAACGACATATATCTATGGAGGGAAAAAATTAGCTGACGATGGCAGGCCATATATAGAGACATCCTGTGTGCTTTGCTGAATCAAGCCTGTCGATGGCGGTACACTAGTAATGCTTGGTCCACGTGTTTACACCCTTTAGCAATGCCATACTCATCAGTTATAGCATTCATATACAACATCGCCGATCATTGTGCCATTGTCTCATCACCGAATATGACGTGTTAATTCTCTGTAATATTTCGTGAAGATTTCGTATTAAAAATCAGTATTGTTCAAACCTTATATATGCCTATATATGCCTATGCAATGCATCAAACTGTGAACACATTGAGTTATTTGTGTATATTATGAGCCAGTCGCTTTGTAAAATATAACTGTTTTTTTAAATTTGTTTAACTGCCTTAATGAAGCACATCTCTAGTCCGAGAGAATTCTGGCAAAGAATAATGACCACAGAAAAGACCTTATGAATTTGACTAAATGTAGCAAATGAGCTTTAAAAAGATACGTCAATATCAACGTGACGGCCAGTAATGGATTCCACAGAAGGTATAACAAGTCAAGAATATATATCATATTCGGAACTGGATATGATCATTATTGCGGTAATGGATAATTATTACCCATTCTCACCAATGATTTACTCTGGGATTGTTATAACACTGTTCACTGTCGGTGTGTGCGCAAATTCAGTGCTGCTTGTATACCTGATGTGGTCTGGGAAGAGCAAGTCTCCTGTCTTTGCGATATTAACGAGTTTGTCAGTTTGCGATACGGGTACATGTTTTGTTTCGATTGTAGGAGAAAAGCTTTTATACTCGGAGGTTACTGCATCCCTTCCTAATAATGTACTTGGTATGTACAACATACTCCTCCAGTCTACTTCATCTGATGTCACTGGCGAGTACCCGATTTTGGCAGCTGATATATCCACTGTCTGCTATGTTAACCGTATCCACTGGGCGAGTTGTAAAGTTGTGTTGCCTCCTTTGGGCATTGGCGTTTGCGACATGCTCTCCACTGGCCGTATACACAGCAATATATCCAGTGTATCATCGCGGCCGTATAAGAAACTTCTGGGTTTTTTATGGTAACAATGATTTGAAAGATATTTTACTGAACGTAATTTGGATTACTATTCCCCCACTATACATTGCTTTTGTTCATGTCGTCAAACAGTGTATTCTCTCCAGACGCCGCCGAATCTCCAGAGATGTGATTAAAGACCGTGGTCGCAGTACCAGTGCGCGTACTGTCACCCTGATAATAGTGTGTTCTATATATCCTCGACTCCCATATTTGTGCATGATGCTTACCACGATTACTTGGGATTCCCGGAAGCTTCATTTCATTTCCTTCTTTATAACACCACGTGGCTTATCGCCTTCTCAAACAGCATATGGAATCCCTTCTTGTATCTGTTCAGCTCACAAGATATTAGAACGGAAGTAAAAGCCATGATTATTAGTTCTTCGTCTTGTGAACGACATAGTTGATGCAGTCATCAAGTACAGACTTTATTCCCTACGTATAATGGCCACATGTATGGTATCTATGGATAAGATGCTGCAGAAGCTGTTGGTGCAACATCGCATAGATATTATATTATACTATTCATACAGCCTGGCTGTCAGTGAAGGTGACCCAACAACGATGGTCTAAGTTTGGCCATGTTCTGCGAATATCACACGAGTTAGACACCCCTGCATAGAAAGCCTTGGGAGTTGCTATACTCAGTGCCAACATCCAGTAATCTCGTTAAGGACGCCATTACACTAACGCTCTCAGCGTGCTATGTATCGATCTAAAAGAAGCCTGACTGGGTCCAGAAACGACCAAGAAGAACCTGATGGTGCTAAGGACCCTCGCTGAGGACAGGAAACAGTTACCAAAGAAGAAGCCTATACGTCTCTAAATAACTGATAAGCAGAAATGGTTCCTACTGGATCGGACATGTGACCTATGGCCATGCGTCATGGACTGGTCCATTAAAAGACATAAACGCATGAAAGATCAAGATTTATATGACTTCATACATTTACAAGTCAAGAATAGGGTCCTTGGTGCCAACCTTTTGTTTTTTATTCTAGTTTTCATAACTGTTAACTATATCCAAATCTCTTATCTGTGTAAAATGTTCTGAGCATCTGAGCACCACTGGTATGAGGGTGACGGATGTGTGGACCAGGAGGCACGGACCTGATAGTAAAGAACCTGCTGCTTCCATTCAGAAACTGATAGGTTAAAATGTTAACTGCATATATAAAATACCCTGTATCCCCAGATATCGCTATTGTCACTAATTTCATTAATTACTCCCTACCAATTCACATGTTCTTGCATCCCAAATAGATTAACAGTTTTGAAAAGCTATTATGCTGGGGAAGGACAGTGTGCTATCCATTCTTGTTTCATATGGAGAGCAACTTTATGAAGGGGTGATAATAGTGAGACTCACGCCAAGGGACACTGCCTGATTATCTCAAAAGATCTGGACCATAATTAAAATTTTATTCAACAGAAAATCCAGGACATAATACTTCTAGAACTACAAAATTAGCTCAATAACTGTATTACTCCAAAGAACAAATTCTTGTACTTTTCAGCACAAAAGCAAACACTGTTTTGCTGACATGGGTAGAAGTGAACGGGACTGAAGGGTTTCATCACATACAGCGCTAGCGGTCATGGAAAAGGTGATGTCAACCAGGCAGCAGGCTTCCTGAAAACACCGACAAGATGTGCTTTTGATGTTTACTTCAACACTGTAATATCTAGTGCAAAGGATCTCTATGATTGTGCATTGTCTCATTTGGCAGACAAAGACATTGGTCTGTCTGCACATCTCAACATGAGAAAGGTATTTTATGTTCGCATGAATATTGTAAATAGGAATTGGGATCAGACCAAAATGAAATACTCCACTGCTGCAAACTCAATAAAGCTTCAGTCTGTACCTTCTATGAATCAAGACGGTGCCATCGAAGTGGGAGAACTACCGTGTTACTGTGTTTCCTGTATTAATAATCAGTTTGAATTGTCTGATAACATATCGTATGTTAAGCCATTCGAAAATATCATGTTTACAAGTGATGCGCATGTAGATGAAGATACATACACAGAGGAAAGTATTGCAGAATGTAGTCTGATTCTATTATGGCAAAAATACCTTCTGTATACTGTATAGTCCCTTGATGAATATTACCTCTTTCCCACCACATCGGCTGGTGTTTTAAAGCTTGAAGACGACAGATAAACTGATTATGCCCATAAGTTTCCAAAAGATTTATAGGTTTTGATTGGTCACTTTGCTATTTATACCAAAAAACACCGAGAGACACATCTATATACAAGGAAGATAGAAAAGAAGCCGTTGCTTACAAAAATAGTGTGTTGTATATTGATGTACATGTATAACTTATAAAACTGGCAAATAACCATGAGTTATACCAATATTTTTAACCAGATCATGAGGATGGTCTATGTACTGTATCGTTGCGGATAGAATCTGTAGAATTGACCTAATTATAGAGGGTTTTTTAAATGATAGGACTCTAGTATGTTTAATTTGTATTACAAGTGAGGGACATTTTTTGATAAAATATTTGAGTTTGTGTCAAACTAACGTCTATACTGTACATGCGAAATGGATCTAAATGAGGGGACACCTCGAGAATCACAATTTAAGTGCATGTATCGCAAATTGGAGCAGTTCGCGATGTGTGACCATATTAGGAATCAGCGCTGCATTAAGGCAAGGGCTAACAGGGTTTCAGTCGAATTGGGTTCGAAATATTTAACAGCATTTGTAAACATACTCAACGAATTTAGTACATTTTCTAGTAGTAGTAGTAGTAGTAGTAGTAGTAGTAGTAGTAGTAGTAGTAGTAGTAGTAGTAGTAGTAGTAGTAGTAGTAGTAGTAGTAGTCGAAGTAAATGCACGCGTATATTTAGCTCTGCAATTGCTGCCCGAATTAGTGAGTTTCTAGTGCAATTCTAAGATACATTTTGTACATATATTTCGTATTAGTATTTCCTTTCAAACTTTATGTTTAATTTGTAAATTCGTGTCTTGGTTAGAGTGGATTTTGTGCCTCCCTTTTCTAAAGGCACTCCTCTTAGCTGGCTGTTTCCGCCATTTAATAGGTCTCCTCTTACTGTGGTCAATGCAATACATTTCTCCCCGCGCCAGTATTCTATGTCTATAGTTCGTTGGCTAGCTCATTATATTTGGCAAGATCGCTTGAGGGAGTGGATGTAATTCCTTTGTCAATTGTAAGCACAAGCCTAGTTCTTTGATTATATAAATCTTTATAGTCAGGTGACTGTCCCCGGTCAACTCGAACAGACTAACAAATATATGACTGTAATATGTTATCATACATTAGGAAACCACTTTAATCGGTTAGGTGTTAGTGAACCACTTAATAAGTGGTTCAAACTAACAAATATATGACTGTACTATCTGTTCGTATATTGCTAGTAGACGTCATGGTTTCAAAATGGGATACTGTTTATTTAGTGTTTAGCGCTTTCCCTGACGTATTGGTATTATATATTTGTATTATCCCCATTAGACATTGTAATTAGTATGGTTTTCCCCTTTTTTTTAAAAAAACACCATGGCAATTTCCTATAAGCGTACCATGAGTCTTAAAATCACGACAAAGGCTTGGGGTGTTTCTGGCAATTGAGGTGTATCATGGGTTGAAGGACGTAGTTGGGGCAGGCCCACAGGTCCTTCAAGGTTCTCATTAACGTTTCCAAATCTGTATGGAATGTCACTGTGGTTAATGACATGGTGAAGGAAAAGTTGCTCGACGAGTTCCTTGTCGTGAAGGGCGAGGTGTGTAATGAGGAGGCAATAGAATCTGATCGTCTATTAGTTAAGATAAAGGTTCCATTAGAGATACCAGATGAACGGGTTATCAATGAATTGATCAAGTATGGCAAAGTAGAAACAGTAGAACACGAAACCTATCCATTTGATCGAAAATGGCTTCAGAAGAATTTGGTTCGATTGTCGATTTATCTTGCCATTTATTGTACAGGGGGCAAATCAAAGAGTGTAGAATTTGCTTAAGCACAGACTATCTTGCAACAGATTGCCCTAACAAACACAAATGTCTAGTTTGTTAAATATAGGCATCTGCGTCATGATTCTGATATATTAAAATATAAGCATTTGGAAAAGTTGAACTAAGTAGTACAAAATCTAGTTAGCTTAATAATGGCGGCTATACATATCTTTTTATTACTTTTTATGCCAATTTGTACACTCAATAGTAGAGGCTTATACAGTAACATAAAGCAGCGTCACTCACTAGAGACTCTAAAAAATGTGCAGATTGACATTGCTTTGATACCGGAAACAAAGATTCAGAAACAGAATTATACGATAATTTAGAAAAGATTTTCTGGGTCCAGAATATTCTATTCGTTATCTCAAGATAATAGTTCTGGCGTATCAATTCTCTTACTCCCTCGTTGTTACGCCTATGTAAATTTAATCTCGTTTAATTCAGAATTACAGACCAATTTCTCTACTATGTGTAGACTACAAAATAATATCCAGAGCACTGGCATCGAAACTTGATAGTGTTTTAGGAGAAATTATTGGAACAGAGCATACATGTGCTGTCCCTAGGAGGACAATTTTAACCAATACCATGCTAATAAAAGATTTTATACAATTGGTTGAGAAAGATCCCTTCAGCTGTGATTGCCTTGGACAATGAAACGGCATTTGACCGTGTTTGAATAGGATTTTCTTTTTAATTCTTTGCAATCGTTTGGGTTGGGTACAAACTTTATTAAATGGGTTAAGATTTTATATACGGATATCAAGAGTAGCTATTTAGTGAACAATCAATTATCCAGAGAAATTGTCTTAAAACGTGGTGTTAGACATGGGTGCTCCCTATCGCCATTATTATTTGTTATTGTGATGGGATCCCTTGGCATAGCATTGAGACAAAATAATAACTTTCAAGGCATATGTGTTCGTGGCATAGAAAGACCACTTTAGCTGTCACAATATGCTGATGACACAACTGTGTTTGCTTGATTTTACAATTTTAAACCAAGTACTAGAAAAGTTCCAAAATGCGTCTGGTTTGAAAATCAATAAAGGAAAATCCAAAGGATTATTTTTGGGGCCATGGAAAGAGCTGAATGACCAGCCACTTGAAAGCAATTGGTCTAATGATACCATTAAGATTTTAGGCATTTATTTTAGCAGGAAAACGAATGTAGCACAAAATTGGGATGACGAGTATCTAGGCTTAAGAGAATATTAGCAAATTGGAAGCATCGACGTTTTTCAATTGTTGGTAGAGTGTTTGTTGTCAACAACTTGATATTATCTGGGCTATGGTATGCAGCATCTGTTGTACACATGTCAAAACATGTAACACACGTGTCATGC
>CM067359.1:28532071-28727721 GCA_034401795.1 Chaetoderma sp. LZ-2023a | reverse complement strand
GAGAAGGAACAGTATCAAGCTCCACACCTCCAGCTAAATCATCAACACATTGTAAAGCACGTATGGAATCTATCCTGGAAGCAACATATACCCTTGAAAAGCAAGAAGAAGCAAGAAACTACCGTGGTGTGATGCTCAGTGATGCAAAGCCAATATACCTTCGCAAAGCTATTTTGTAGACTAGTTGAGCTGAAACTTATCATTATCTTCATGGAAAATGTTAAGAGCACCTCAGTAGATTAACAATGCACATGACATTATTTCATCGAAGCACTGAAGTGAAAACATCCTGGCATACCTGGTGAAGATTACAATTCTTTACTATCGGTTTAACTTGCTTGAAATACAGATTGGTCGCAACACTGTAGCCTGCAAATATCATCAGTTGTGACCCGTTATCCTCGGGAATATCGTTTCTTATCCCAGGACTTTCTTCGCTACTGCATCACTGAATTCCCGGCTGCTGCTCACATTCTCTCTACCACTCATATCGTTCCAAATATTATCTACAGCATCATACCTCCACATGACATCCAGCCTATCTCTATACACGGACCCGACAGACCCTGCTACTTCAATCACTTCCTTCCTTCTCAAATTTGTGGTTGCTATTTGTTCTGGTAAAACCTGTGCCCTCTTTAAGTCTGCTTCAATCTTGGTATGAGCCGTTCTCCAAATCACAGTCTGTTACAGTTTCTCCGCAGCTGCATTCCCATTCTTCTAACCTTTGACGACTTGTGCGCTGTTGTTTGTCTGGCACCTCTTCCTTCCATGCACTTGGTTTACCACACTGACCACCACTGTTGATGCCGTGTCATTCCACCATATAAAACTATTTCTCAAGTATAATGAGCCATACTGATCAATGTCTGGAAATTATGAGCATCATAAACACACTCCAGCTGTGTTCATAAGCGTTAACATCTCTATAAATTATCACATGCAATCTGATGTGATTGGGATGTATCTCCTTCCAGCCCACACCGCTTCTTGATTTGAACTACTCGTTGGAATAGCTATTACATCGCCATTGATGTTGTTCCAGTTTCTCTAATGGGCCCAACCTATGTCAGGTGCCATTGACTCTTTATCACCACACTCAATTGTACTTACTCTACTCTCTGTTCTAGCAATGGTGTCTGACACTGGCTACTTCATTTCCGATCTTATTATAATGCTTGATTATCTAATTGCCTCATCTCTGGAGCCCCTCAGTTTGACACATGCTCTTACTTTTGTAGCTTTGTATTCTTCACCAGATTTGATTCGTCCCTGTATTGTTACCATCCTTCTATATACAGCGTCATATCATACCACCTTGAGGAACTTCCAACCGTCCCCTGAAGTGGCAACTAATCTTTCTTTGAGCTAAATTTTACCGCGACGTGCCAAATTATTCTTGGTATCAGGCTAAACTGCTAGTACCACAGTTTTAAGTTTTCCGGCAATCTATTTCTGTATATTACACGAAAGCACCCATGTTGCCTCTAAAACAAACTAACTGGTACACATCCCCAACTGGTATCGCTTTACTCCAAAATGCAGACTAGATGGTTCGCTGGACATATTGCTTTCATCGAGTCGACCAAGAAGCAAAACATGAGATACTGTGCCAATTGAGGGCCTGGAGTTAGTCTGGTTACACAGTGACATGCTTTTATTGGGTTTGAGCTGTTACCTATCCAATTGGGCAAAGTCAGTTGCAATGTTGATCAACGTCTGTGCCTCAGGCACAGTGATACTCATTAATGAAACATCATCAGCACAGATACTGTTGCTACATAAAATACCACATTTCAAAGTTGTAGATACCAATCGGTATAGCAGAGGGTCAATGGGCAGTTTGTACAGATCCGGGCTCAGAATGTCTCATTGGCTAACACCTCGAAGTAAACTAAAGATATCAGAGTTGGCTAGATTCTGTTTTACCTTGGATGTGGCGCCTGAATGCATTCGTTGAATAAGATTCAAATGTTTGTCATTGATCCCTGCACAACATAACAGATGTGCATGGTCGACCCCGTCAAGCGCAGATCTGCATCAAGTATCAAGCCATGCCTGGCTGGACTGATAACCAATCAATACACGCCTGGCCAGAATGATGCTCAAACGTGTCTATTGCGAAGAATTGGGGAGAAATGTTGGTGCTTCGTTAAGAAAGAACAGCGGCGGATCTAGAGGGGGGGGGGGGGGGTTAAGGGGGTCAGGAGCCACCCCTTGATCTCCCAAAAATGTGTCAGAATCAGTTAACCAGTTCAACCATTCGGACATAATGCAATACATTTTTATGACGCACGCAACAAATATTCCGAATATTTTGAAATTAATTTGCTTGGAAGACTTAAGGCAGCAACATTTCCCAGTCAAATTATTTTTAAAATGTTCAATAGCTTTCATGTATGGTTGTCTCGAAAATGAGGTTTAAGAATCCCATCGATGAAAGGTTTAAATGAAGCCTAAAATTCAAAATCTTCGTATCCAGATTGTAATATCGAGTAAATGTTGAACAGTGATCAACACCATTTTGTCTCCTCAAGCTATTGTATGTGACGCCATGTACGCTCCAATGTATCACATTCTTTATTATGTAATGCTCATCCCATTGAATATTTTGAAACTAATTTGACTGGAAGTTGTTGCTGCCTATGGCAGCACCATCTTCCAATCAAATCGGTTTCAAAATATTCAACAGCTTACCTGTAGGATTGCCTTTATACCACATTGCCACACTATAGCTGACGCCTCTGTGACTGAGCGTATATACCGAGGCAGACACACTAGGGTTTTTCTGATTGGTTGAAAAGTAAATCATGACAGCCATCATAGGGTGTAGAAATGTACCAACGTTTAACTACTAAATTCTGAATATCTTTCCTTAGCGACATGATAAAAAGCTTAAATGTACGTGGATAGTTTATCACCGGCGTGTTAGATCACCTGAATAGCTATCAAGAGATGAGATTAGTTATCCTTTAAAGGACAATTCCGGGATTGGTAAAAGTGTACCTTTTTTGAAAGACTATTATATGACTAACATATTGGATCATAAATAAAAACAATAGACAAATAATACGAGTAATTATAGCATCGTAAACATGGGATTATTTTATCTCCCGGACGGCGCCATTTTCTTGCAACGAGAGCGAGATTTCACGAGATCGTGACGTCATCCCCGCACCAACGCTACCTTTGCCGAGCATGAACGCTGTACATTAAATATGTATATGCATGGAGGCCTAACATGTGCTAATTTGTAATCGTTAGGACATTGTCCAGTTAAGCTAGTAAGTTTTTCAAGTAATTCCAGTATCCGAAGTCGGTGAGGGATCGTTAACCCCTCGACCGCTGAAGCACAGATTCCATTTTCTCTATCCTATCAGAATGTGTTCATTTTGATAACAATGATGCTGTAAGTCATTGCTGTGTACGACAGCAACACGTTTCAGCAAAAAATGTTATTGGTAGTACCCGGGCACTATCTCTGTAAGTAGGCTATTGCGCATTTTTTGCTATAAGGGTTAAATGAAGTGGCACACTTGACACGTGCGTATTGTCAAATTATTCAGCCGACTCAAGATACCGTTATTGCGTGTGTCGCACGCAGTGCAACTATATATTCCAAGAAAGCATATGATATGATAATATTGCCGGAACCACTGAACTGATTGTAATAATTCTGATACCTACCTGTAGCTGCAAATTCGAAGATTTATCCAATGTTAGATGTCTTAGAATCGGCGTAGTGGGTCAAAAGATACACTCTGCGGGAAACGGTAAGCCAGCAAAATTTCAAACAAAAATTTCAGGATGCACTCTATCCATCATCCCATATCAGAATGAGTATTACAGCTACAATGACAGAATTTACTGTGCCGAAGCTTTACAATGTTATCACATAGCGGGCAAAATTCCATCAAAATATCTTAATTATTGAAATTACTACAGCCTGCCGGGCAATATGAAATTCCAAGATTTTATGTCACAATGTTAATTCATTTGGTGATATCTCTAGCAATATTTGCGTGAGCAAATTTATAATTGGTCAGGCCAATAGTCATTTCTTTCAGCTTTAAGCACCCTCCAATTTAACAACAATACGCAAAGACAGAGTCTGCGAGACAAAAACATCTCATGCTGAATTTTACCAAAAAACGGATAACATATTCTCAGATCGTATCTTAGATCAATATATATATATATATATATATATATATATATATATATATATATATATATATATATATATATATATATATATATATATATATATATATATATATATATATATATATATATATATATATTCCAGTCTTTTGAACCGCTTGTCCGATAATAACATCCATTATATCATATTAATCCCGAGGTCGGCACCTATTTAGAGATCCTGGAATCATTGGACTCGCTTCAGCGGTTCGTTTGCTATTATCATTTACGTATACTTCCTTAAAATATATACCCGCGTCTATTGGCATCGCTCCTGCTTTCATAGCGATAGAGATGGTGCGGGGCTGACGTCGCTAGACGCGATAAAATGGCAGCGCCAAGATGTGCGAAAAATTGTCAAATTTACCGGCTTTATCTAGCGATAGTTGGTTACGTTATTTCTGTCTGGTTATTATTCGGCCGCAATTTCATTAAACGTAATAATCTTTCAAATAATGCACACTTTTTATCATCCCGGAATTGTCCTTTAACAATACCTACCAACATTGATAGTCTGTGGCACGTATCCGCACTGTATTAAACTCTTTATTGAACTATGTAGTAAAACTAATAAGCATACAATCTAATGATATCTGATGTCTTATGTCTCACAGTTCCCTTGATGTAGACACAATACTGTGCATGTGAGCTCCACATTCCTGTACTTTAACAACTTGTTGTCTCCATACAGCCGCACGTGGTCCATTTTCTATAAATAACATCAACAGCTGGTATGGTGGTACAGATCACACAGCATTCAGTGTTGGCTTCTGACCACCCAACAGCCCGGTGTATCTGGTACAGATATGATGAGTTTCAGACTCTCTTTCCAAAGACTGGCTTGGCACAGGCATCCGTTTACACGTTGAAGTAGTGTGCTCTGTGTGGAAGGAAATCTTTCCATCGTCTTCACTATCCTTGTGAACAGCTCCTGTCGAAGCCCAGTCATATTCGTGTGCGGTGTCGTGTTTCATGGTGTAGCAAAACCTGTCGATCAAGTATATGACGTCATAATCAAATACGCCACATGTAGGCTGAAGCCACAATCCTAATTAACCAAAATACTCCGTCGTGGAGCTGGCGTCAACTGGATGAATTGTATGTCTTTGATGGATTTACTATTTAATAAACATTCTGTTGAACATTTTGAAACGGATTTCAACGAGTGTTGTTGCTGTGCCATGGGCAGTAACAGCACCCAGTCAAATGAGTTTGAAAATATTCAACAGCTTACCTGTATGGTTACCTAGAAAATAAGATTTTGGGACGTCAAGGTTCGATTGCTCCCAACACAACCATCGTGAGTGGAGGTTAGCTAAAAGTCGAGTCATCCATTATTTTGAAAGCTGTAGATGCAATGTTCTGTGGAACAAATGCAGTGATGTATGTTGTGCTGAATGCTTTTGTGGCTGTTATGAAAGCTTTCTATGTCCTCCGCGCTAACTCTTCCACTTTGCCACTGAACCGAGGTGTTGCATCAGAGCCGATGACCGCATGTGTGGTTAATAATTATATACTTGGCGTTTTCAACTCATTGCATTACATATTTTTCGCAGATGTCGTAATCTTAGATTGCGTGGAAAGACAATACTTCTGGTTTTCTACAACGGTGGAGATTTTCGAATTGTACTAGCGCCGTGAATGAGAAACGTGTCAAATTTCGCCAACCCATAAATACAGGGATGAACTTCTACAATTATAAAATGCATTTGTAATAATAGTATTTGCTTCTTTGTATGCGTAGGACTTCAGATCGCTATCATGATTTAATCTACAGCCAAACGTGGCCAATGTAGGCCTATGATACTTTTCTTTATTAAGAAATACAAATACTTATCGACCCATGGGGAAATATATCTTCGTTAAGCGTAGCGAAAGTAGGTGTTTTGTAGGCGTCAGCAAAATTACTTTTTAAATAAACATTCTATATTGTTTGCATTTCTATATTGTTTACATTCTATATCGTTTGCACTACGGACAATTAGGAAATCTGGCGTCTATTTTGCCATTCAGATACGCGGAAGCACAACTAATATCATCTCATAACATACAAAATTGAAGGCTGAAATATTGCTTCTTAATAATGTTGCTTGCCAATCCTCAAAATCTACGAAACTCAGATTTTATATTTAAATTCATTTTTTCACGAACATCAAACATTCTTATTTACATTGACGTCCACGCCACTTTCTATCTAGATCACCAGCTGTCTCAGGAATCGGGAAATAATGATAATCATAAATGTTCTCATTTATTTAGTTCCTTTCGTTCTAAGATAGTATTCACTCAGATACAAAAAAACATTTCTTAGCCACGTAGAGAGCGATTGAGCGGATTCAAATATGGGCTGGAATGGCAGCTTTATTGTGAGCTATTTTTTTACTATGCTTATTGCAATTAGTGCTGCTCGTAAGTATGCATACACGCACCATCATAAACGCGATTTAACTGATAAAATAGACAAATAGAATGCCAAACACATTACTGTTTAATATCAGTGGCAGCAACAGCTCCAAATCAAATTAGTTTCAAAATATTCAACAGAGTGTTTATTAAATTGCAAATCAATCAAATATATACAATGGAGGAACCCAGTTTTTCGATCAAACATATGCCGTCATAATCAACAACGTCACGTGTAGACTAACGTCATAATCAATTACGTCATGGACGACTTGATATAGTCCCTCTTAAACAATTAATAGTCCTTCATGTTGTACGAACTGTATGTCTTTACTATTAAATAACAATGCAGCAGCAGCACCCAGTCAAATAGTTTCAATATATTCAACAGCTTACCTACATAGTTTTCTGGAAATTGCGATTCAGATTATGCAGTGATCGATCGCTCGATCCCAACACGGGAAAAGTGTGGGTGGAGCTTACTGCGGCTAGAAATGGGTGGGGAATAGCTAAAACCGGATTCCTCCATTCGTACACTAGACGGACTTTGCCAGCTTCATGACGTAGGTATAAAACAGCATCATGATTATGACCTCAGCCTACATGTGATGTAATTTAACGTGATGTCATGTGCTTAATTCGATCTATCCATTTACTAAGCACTGTTGATAACGGACCTTTCCAATTTTAGCTATGCCCCGCTCATCCTTAGCTAAGTTCCACCCATACCTCGCTCGTGTTGTGATCAATTGATCCCCGAATGCCTTGACTATCAATTTCCAGAAAAAACTGGCGCCGAAGTGCGATGTACTAATACTACATGAATCCAAATTGTTGTCATTTGCACATGCACAAAGCCTAAATCAACGATCTATAACCACGCATGATTTAATACTGCATTGTGATAATAATATTGTGTGTTGCTGGCTGCCACATAACAACGTCATCAAGAGACAGGTACCCGGCATGGAAGCAGCAACTTATACTCGAGGTAAGTCAAATAAACCAAATATTAACATCAGCAGCAATCTGTATAAACTGCCAGCGCTTTCATGTCACCAGTTTCAATTTACGGTTTAAAATATATAGTACGCCATGATGGATGTTTACATGTGTGTTCATCCATTTATACATCATATTTGTTTGTTTGTTCCTAGAACGAACGATTACGAAATAGTATATTACACAGTAACCGTGTAGTATGGCCGGGGTTTCGTATTTCTACTTAAGGGGGCAATCTTCTATCGACCATATGTATGTTAGTAGGTGAGCGGTCATGATAAGGGTGCATTACACGTGCGTTGCTGGTGCGTGCATGCATGTGTGATATATGTGAGTGGGGTGGGGGCGTACATGGACCCAGCACCCGAAGTCTAAAATAACGGGTCTCCGCTGCTGATTCCGTGCCAGCACTAGGCGCCTCTGCCGTTTCTGCCATCAGCCAGATCACAAGGATCCAGCAAACTGCTTAATGCGTCTGGTAGTCGATGTCGGACAGACCGCTCATTTGTTACAGGTTGCGTCGGCTGGTGCATCTTTAGGGGAGGGGAGTGCATACGCTCGACTCTTAGCCCAGGTAATTTCTTGTAAAAATTTTCAGAACGTTAGGACTGTTTCCATTTTTCGTTAGCATACAATATGGATGACTTCTTGGCAGATGAAACCTGTCTATTATGGTCAGACAAAGTTGGGGGATGACTTCTCAAACGGCCTCTGGATCCAATCCTTTTTAGTATCACGTCAACAAGAATTCGCCTCTTCAAAATGTCAGAGTCGTTTCAGAGGAACCTTAAGCGAGGACGATAGTAAGAATGGTAAAATTCAGTACAGATATAACGTGATTCCACTACAATTTTGGTTGTGAGTGCTTTAGTGTTGGTGGTTAATCCACGCCCACTAAATTTCCTCCTGAGGGACCTTAACCCAGGGAGATTGTAAGAATGCCACAATGCAGTATAGAGATAGGCTGATACCACTACCTTTTTGGACGTGAGTGGTTTAGGGTGGGCGGTTAAATCACACGCACCAAATTTTGCCAGTGAAAATTGTCCTTCTAGCTTTTGCGACACGAACAGGTTTGTCCCAAGCCTTTCGTGGGACGTGGTGACAGTCTTTCCTTCATTGTGACCAATGGGTGTACTTTGGTCCTGAACTCGTCCTTCACCTTTGCGACACAACAAAACTTGCCCAAAGCCTTCCGTTGGATGGGGAAGCAGTTCCTTCTTCCTCTTCTTGGTTTGTGAGAGGTGTGAGTAGGTCCTATGCCGTCTTGCGTCCTGGCTCATTGTAGGCTGGGGCAACTCCAACGGTTCTGTCGAATTAGTCTTCAGAAAGGCACCTGGCGACGGTCCGATGCAGCTCCCGCCCAACCCTTGAGTTGGCCCTGTTTATGTACACAAATCTCCGTTAATTAGTCCTCCGATTAGTAGCAATTATGAGCATAAATTCTCTAAATGGATTCATAAATTCCATAAGTAATGTCAGATTTAACAGTTGCACTCACCGGCTTGATGTATCAAAAAATCCATTAATCTCTTGACGCGGCCATTGTAAGACTTGCCCAACATAATTGATCAAAGATTAATTAATGGATTTTACTCAGGGGATCTTTAACATGATGGCGTACCATTTCCTATCTCCAGAAACAAGATGGCCATAACCCTTCCACGTAATGTTCAAGTTTGACTGTATAATCATCCTCACATTTGCTGTAGCGAGAGACATAGGCCTATCACTTTTCCCATAGATGAAGTTCTACGCCCACCTTGGCTACGGTCATTTTTTGCCTACAGATGTCGGTCGAACTGTTCTCGCTCCAATGGGCATGTATATCTAGCCTATGCACCATGTTATGATATAATTACCCTAACTCTCCCACACCGAAGCGAGCCAAGATGGCTTTTGAGTTCATCTGCCCTTAAAACGGTGCAAGAATAATGATGTCAAATATCTCTCGCTCACGGCACCTTGTATCTGTGAAGGGGTGGGGTCGGGTGGGTGGTGAGTGTATGGGGTCGGGTGGGTGGGGCGAGGGAACAAGTAGAAACACATATGCCCGTGACTCCTAGAACCATAAATGTCCTATGTCCTGGCTATATGGCTCCTGCGCACACCATCACTATGGGGCTAGTCATCCGAACCGCTAGTGACGTGAGTTCAATAAATCACAATTGCACACGACCGGGTATTCCCTGACTGGCTGACGCAGACGATCAGCTGCATATATAGTCTTCAAAATGACTAAATTATCTTTTGGTAATCTGAAGAGAAATTGAACAGATGCAAATTCCCATATTTTTATCAGAAATAAAATTGTATTGGCTATATTAATATGTCACTTTGTTTGACTACGTAATAGATTTGGCAACAAAACATATTATTTTGGAGACTATACATCTGGTGACAAAATGCTGAACGCTAAAATACCGCTTTTGAGAGGGTCATGAGCGATCTAGCCCGTATATACGATGTCTATGGCTACAACTGTATGCTTATTGCAGCATCATTGCCAAATACCCTATATAGTGGTATTTTGGACTCTAAAAAATCGGCCAGCTGTTGACCTTTACACGCCGCGGTAAAATACAGCGACAGCGTTTGTCTCTGGAGAATAGCGTTACATTAGGCCAGTCCATTTTAAACATGGATCAATTTGATGATGATATTATGGCAATACGATGGCGATGATATTAATGAACATTCACGTCCGAAATGACATCACAAAGTTAGGGTCAATATCAGGTTCCCCAGATCAAAGCGTCAAGGGGTTAATGCAAATAATAATGCTATCTTGATGCCAATACAACACATTATTTTATTGTAAGAACCAGCATGTTATATATTTTGAAACTAATTTGACCGGAAGCTGTTGCTGCCCCAGGAAACAACAGCTTCCAGTCTAATTAGTTTCAAGATAATCAAACGTTTACCTATGTGGTTGATTTTTCACCACGCTGTTTAGCTATATATTGCACCTATATGAGAGTCTTCATTCTGATTGGTTGAAATGTGAATGATGGTAGCCATCATAGACTGGATAAATGTACCAACATCTGACTATTAACCATTTAATGACTAAATTTCGTCGAAAATACAAAAATAATTGCTTATTGAGTGTTCATTTGCAGGCCAAGAGACTATTTTGGAAAAGTTGTCACTGAAATTGCTGGCCCGGTTATCGAGCCAGCTCTTCCAGTGCTAAATTTTGAAAAATAGTCCTCTCTTGGCCTGCAAAGGAACACTCAATAAGCAAATATTTTTGTATTCTGGACGCTTATCGAGACAGTCATCACAGTTGGATATTTTCAAAAATAGTCTCGCTTTGTCTGCAAATGGACATTTTTCCAAGACAATTGCAGAAGCCGTATTGGTTGGCTTAAGTGTTAAATGGTTAAAGGAGAAGTGGTTTCGGAATCTCTAACCATGACCAGGCCCTACTACATTATTAAGTAATTTGCACTAAGAAAATGTATTTTATTATTTCATTTAGAGGAGGAATGCATTCCACCTAATGGTTCAAGATTATGGCGGATGTGTCAGACAACCGCTCCATTTATATGCCCTCGGGGATATTGCCCCTACCCATGCGCTGCGTGTTGGAGGACAGGTGGCTATTGCTGTTCCCAATGTAAGTACTAGCCATAGGTCTAGAACATCACCGAGTGCCTGATTATCTATATGCATATCGAACGGCAGCCTTTTTCTTGAACGTGAATCGGCCGAGTATCTAATAGAAACACTATGAGCGAGTTTAGGTGGTTGCCTGGGTAAGTATCTGAGTTACTAGATTCTTGCTGAAGAAACCAGACCTCTTACACGAGTACGTACAATAGCCAACGGATAGTGATAAAAGTGTACCTCGGATAGCCTATCTATCCTAAAGTACATACATGTGTAAGCACATAAACTCGCCATATGTTTTACAATGAGTAATCTTATTAAACCTGTGTTAGCAGACGAGTACCCGACATAAACGTATTTGGTCCTTTGGCAGTAGAGTACGGGGACTCGGTTAAGCTTACGCACATACCAACAGGCCTACACAACATTGTTGTTGTTTAGTTTACTATTGTGTGATTATATCATCGATGGCATTTCTATTTTTATTAAAAATTAAAAAAAACCAAGTTATGAGTCTAAACATTGCATTCCCGGATTGGAAATCCCGTGCAAACTTCGATTCCAACAATTCATCTGGGATCATGATTGTTCACTCAACAAAAAAGTGTGATCCAATCTGCCACGCAAATATTTGCCATGATAATCAATTACGTCACACGTCGATTCAAACGCACTTACAGTGGGCGAAGCTTAGCTAGAACTGGGCCGAGGCATAGCTAGAAATTGGCGAGACATAGCTAGATATGGGCGAGGCATAGTTAGAAATGGGTGGCGCATAACTGGAGATGGGCGGGGAAAGCTAGAAATGGATCGTTCTATTCTTGATTGGTATTAAAATTATTCTGAAGAAATAAAATTAGGAAAATATTTGAAAATATCAGTGACGATCGTCTTCCTCTGAGCCGCCATTTCACTTTGATAATTGTTGCCGCCATTATTTGGGATTCTATTGTTCTCACTGTCGCGCAAAGCCAAGTATAACACCATTCTCATAACGTTTATGATAGTCAGTCTACTGTTGACCTCCGTATAAAAACTGTAGTAGGCTAGTTCAAGTCTAATTGTGGATTTCCTATGGTCTCTCCTACTAGTAGAACCTAGTAGACTTTAGTAAAAAGCATTTTGCTACTGCTCCAAATTACTGAAAGATAATCCTCAACAACAACTCATTGTTGTCTAGTTCGTTTTAGATCGCAAATAGACTAGGAGCAGGACACCAACGTCATGAATTTGTGGGAAGAAATTGGCCTAGAAATATTGTGTTTTTGAAATAGAGAATCATATGTAAAATCAAATATTAAAAATCCCCATGAATCCCTTTTGGTCAAAGATTTTTATGAATATTTTTATTAGATGACATTAGTGTAGGTTGACCATAGAATAAAAGGGGTTAGGGGTAGGAAATGTCCAAATCTTTAGACTTCCTGGACGAGTAGAGCCATGGAATTGAGTTCATAGAAAACGCACTGAGAAGCAGAACTCTATGATTTCAATGACTTGAATAACCATATGGCTGAGATGGTTGATGCTGCGGAAGTGTACACGATAGAGAAACTCCGACAAAAACTTGGAGACCATTTGGAGATCCTGTTATCTTTGCCCAAATGTGAGGAAACTGAATGGGCGACGTTTGTGCCAAGAGCACGCATGATTACTGTGTTCTGTGGCTGTAGTAGAAGAAACATCATACAGCTGCAATCAGTCCTTCTTCGCGTTTGCCCATTGTGTCCTGTCCACAGCCAAATCCTTAGCTTCGCCAGGTCCATTCTTGAGTGTACCGAGTCCTGCTTTCTTGAGGCCACTTCGTAGCACGCTTAACAGATTTATGCAATGACGTCCTCTCCTGGCGTTGTATTTTCTGGCTCATAGTATGGCGAATTCCAAGTCTCCCTGCCCTGGTGTCTTTTCTGGCATTCTTAGCCGATGGCCAAAAATGGACCATATTTGCAGGACGACTTTTCCAGATAGCGGCGTCGTATTACACATCGTGTATAGTGAATCTTTGGAAATTATGCTGTTTGGCCATCGGTGTCCAGCGATGGTACGGAGATGTTTGATGTGGCACGCATCGAGTTTATCTAGAGCTGCCCTTGGAGCTTCCCAGCTGTTACAGTTATACAACATCAAGTATACGCATGTTGCATTGTATAAATGTAGACTTTTTATCAAGGGCATCTTTGATCTATGGATCCATAGCTTCCAGAAGGACTGGAAAGCTATGTTCCCCATGACGCAGCGTGCATCAATGTCAACAGTGCTCCAAAGCAGTGAGCCCAGGATTTTACATTTCCTCCATGGCTCGCCGCCACGAAGTGGATCGTAATTTTCTTTAGTTTCATGCTTTGTGGATAGGTATATGTGGATGAACTTTGTTTTGGATTCATTCATAAAGAGATTCCCCATTTTGCTGGCAGCTATTGAGAGACGTTCGTCAAGTGGGTTCATTTCCTCGTCTATGAAGCACCTATGAAAACTCATTGTGGGGAGTCGATTGATGTCTCAAGCTCTGCAGACTTCACTGACTTGACTCGTACTCTCAGCTTGGTGTATGCAAGCAGAAGTCTCACTAGTCGTAGCCCATCTTCATTGCAACTTTCCTGACGACGTGGTACATCTAGGATCTTTGAGCGTTTTATTGTGTCGAAGGCTCATGATATGTCAATGCCCATTTTGTGGAAATCCCTGTGTTTGGAGATGACTACCGACATAAGCATGTGTTGAGCCCATACGATATATGTCCAGCTGCGTCCACGTTTGAAGCCACTTTGCCATGACCCGGTGATGTCATCGATCTTGTCTCGGATGCGGTATAGAATAACATTGGATAAGATTTTCTGTATGCTGACCAGGAGCACAATGGGCAGCATATTGACTGGAGTACAGGTGGCTTCTTGGGCTTGGGTAGTGCGATAAGGGTGCAAGGCTGCATTTATAATCAATGAAAAGTGATACGCGTATGGAGATGAACATCCATTCAATGAAACTTGGCGAATCATGATTGCAGCAAGTAAGTTTATCAGGGACAAGATACAGGAAAGAGAATGTGTTAAGGTGGCATAATTATCCTTCGCCAGATGAGATCAAGGACATTGAGACAGGAACACAGTTCCTGACACAATGCTTACTACCTGATAATGTTAACCATATTGGTATTGGATATTGGATGCTCCAATCAGTTCAGACAAGGCCCATAATAGCACCTGTTATGTTGTTTTACGGATTGGGAATTGAACTGGAACATGTTTTCTGTTCCGAACGGTTGCTCTATTAGCTTTCTCAGCTAAGTTTTTGTACCTCGTATCCAGAAGTGATGTTATACAAACAATCAGTTTGCAAGGCGCGCGTATTAAAGGACTGTTACCTCACCATCCTTCGTGTTCACACAATGGGCTGTCGATAATGTAGACAATAATATCAGAACCCTAAGTGGGGAAGGAACATTCGATGGTATGGTAATTATTGCCATGTCTACAGCAAATGGATAGCATCTTCTAACAATTGATACACGAATCAACCGAAAGGCCCAAAACGGAGCTGATGAAGTCATTAGTAGTAAAGGAATTCCGATCGTTTCATTCATCGGCCATCCACTGTCTGTCCACTGCCAAATTCACACACATACTAAGTTTTCAAACCACCGTATATACAATACTTCCATTAGAAACTCAATCACGGACGCCTAAACAATGGTTTCAATGACAATATCTTGAGTACATACGAGCCACCAAGGATCATGAAAGAACAGACTGGCGATTGGGAAGGCAATTTGTGTGCTGGCGGTAAGTTTCTCAATATATTTCCAGCAACTGGTTGCATCAACTATTCTAAAAGCGTGAGGCCTTACTTCCAGTTGATACACAAACTACACAAGTCACACCCACGTTCGTATGAGAAATTTCCCCAGGACGGCTTTCACACAGTGCGTTGAACTAAATGGTTTTGGGCTGGCCTATGATCAGATCTGGTAATCGAACAAGTTCTATTATGCATTTCATCAAATGTCGTCGCGGATTGACCCATGGCTGTGGTATGAGTGTAAGTATTTGACAACAGTGAAATATTGTATGCACATATGTGCATCCATTCATGATTATAAACATATCACCAGTGTCCAACATGTGGAAATGGGTACATCCGGGAACAAGATCTAGGACTGGTTCTCGCTTCATGATCCATTCAACACGTATTCGCCTCGTCTGTATTCAGTGTCAACTGGTCTGACAACCATTGCTGGATATGGAATGAATTGTGACGAGACTGAGGACGTAGGAACGGATATTCAACGAACACTAGATGGACAGAAGTTCACGAGAGCATCAATAAGACGGATGCAACAAGTGCGTACGCTTCAGGATCTGAACCTGGGTAAGACAATTGATAAACAAACTGTGTATATCGACCCGGCCATCATATTCCTACGATGCACTGATCTTGCACAGAGAGATAATGATAATCTTGAGCGATATTTTGCCGACATCCGTTTTCCATGATCATTTGATGAGAAAAGGTCAAATGTCCGATCTGGCTGAAGCGAACACCATTCCAGTCATTGATGGCGAATGCTTCCTACCTACTACAACTGGTTAGATGAAGAACACTTACAACATATGGCCAGGTGATGGAACAGTTAGTATCATACATCAAGTCGAAGTATGGACTAGCCTGAATAGTAATCGATGGGCATACTGGTCCCTAAACAAAAGACCATGAGCACAATCGGAGGTGCGGGAAAATATCTGCAGAGATCTCTGTCTCTGAAACATCAATGTGTCATAGTGATCAGGATGTATTTCTTACAACTGAAAAAACCATAAGACACAGTTCATTGTACTTAAGAGTCCCACGCCATTGTTATTGCCTCATTGTTTTCTGATATAGTATGGCTCAAGTGAAACAGAAAACAACGGATCAAGTTTGCCTATGCCCCGCCCATCTCTAGCTAAACTCCACCCACACTTCTTGGGATCGACCGATCGCTGAACTGCCCGACTATCAATTTCCAGAAAACTACAGGTAAGCTGTAGAATATTTTGAAACCAATTTGACTGGGCGCTGTTGCTGCTTATGGCAACAATAGCGCCCATTCAAATTAGGTTCAACATATTCAACAGCATGTTTATTACATTGTATAGCGATACAATTCGTACAACAACCATTAGTCCGTCATCAATTAAGCGTTCGTGATGAACATATTTGCGTCATTCATGAAGTCATTGATTATGACGTCATCCTACACGTCACATAATTTACTTGTTTAGTGTTAGGTAAGCATGTAGTCAAATCGGTGATGTTGTTCGCAAACGTATTCTACTGATTCACTCCTGGCGCGATTGTGACACAACGTGCTTAAGTTCACCCGGTGTAAATACAAAATAGAAAGAAATAACTAGTGTATTACGAGTCAACGTTCCTGGTACAAAAACCCGGACTGGAGTGTATCGTGGCTTGTGTAGGTTGCCGAGGATAATCCTGTTTACCATATTGAACGCATACCTCCTAGCCAGCAGGAAATGTGTTCCTACCAGAAACCTTCTTATCTCTTGACAATACTTAATATGAAAACCCCCGAATATCCGGCATTAATTCCATCATCAAACATCCAACGATATACGACATAGATTTGTGGGGTAAAATTTGCCTACCATATAAATTTTGTCAACAATCGATGGTTCGACAGTTATGTGTTTTGTTCGAATTAAAACGTTCTAGTATGAACACAAACCCTTAAAGGTGAACACAAACGAAGAAGGGTCAAGGCACGCTAAATTATGCCTTTGTATAATTTAAATAAAATAAACTTTATAATTTGCATATTTCTATATAAATATAAATTATATATTTTCGCGAATTCCATAATAGTGAAACCCGTTTACTTCAATTTCTCAGGAGAATCACGGTATGGCGTCATAGCGTGCACAATATATGATATTTTGTTGTTGATGCTACCGCTGTATTACTAGCCATTTTTTCTAATCTGAAAACACGTGTGGCGTAATCTGAATCCACGTGCTTTGACAAAGCATGCGATTACGTCATACGGTGATGTTTATGGCGTGTCAAAATTCACGACTTTAACCAACATTTTAACAGTGATAAAGTTTCTGAAACTGTCATATCAACTTCTAATTCTCGTTTGTGATCTCATTTAACATTGAACCCCAACCCCACCCCGTCCCTGCCCAACAACTCCACCCACCCATCCGATTTAGGTCAGCTTAACTATTTAAGAGTAAAGTCTTAGATAGAATACTCGATATGCAACATTTTATGCGCACTAACTAGCGGTGTTTGTTCGATGACCGGTTATTAACTTAGAGGTATATTCTAGGCATAAAGACGCTATTTTCAGATTGGTTTTACTGTTTATAGATACAAAAGTTTGGTCAAATGAAATTATCTGTTGAACTTTGACCTTTCTATCACACCACAATCTTCGCAGAGACATAACTAATGCTGCATTATGGTTGATTTTCAGATGGGATGTACGACCTACAGATATGCAGTAAGTGACACTCTAACTGCTGCTGCCGCCGCTACTGCTACTACTACTACTACTACTACTACTACTACTACTACTACTACTACTACTACTACTACTACTACTACAGCTGCTATTACTGCTGCTTTCTGTTGCTGCTGCTGCTGTTACTTGTACTGCTGCTTTCTGTTGCTGCTACTGCTGCTCCTACTACTACTACTACTACTACTACTACTACTACTACTACTACTACTACTACTATTCACTATGGATGAATTATTATTATTATTATTATTATTATTATTATTATTATTATTATTATTATTATTATTCGGTTCATAGCTGGTACAAGTACGTGTACACAACCAATCTTCATCCCCACATTTCCACCAAATAACGGAGGAATAGGGGCAAACAATGGAGCCAATAGTGGAATAAACGCCGGGACAAACGTTGTGACAAACGCTTTTCTGAACACTGCCAGCAGCAGCACTGTAAGCGCCACAACAACATCATCGTCATCATCAGGTACCACCTAGGATAGTATGTAGTCAGTTTGCTATAACTGCATTATTCTGCATTCACAATCCACAGGGCCTATTAACATATTGACGCAAACAACAAAAACACATTCATAGTTTCTGTCAGTGCTTACCCAACGCTACCAAATATTCACTATCTACCTGCTTATAGAAATTGGTGCTGGATCTTAGGTGTCCATGGATCCGGTTTTTGAGTGGTGTGAGAGTTGCTCCTACATCCTGTTTGTTGCAGACTTTATGACTCAGCAGACGTTTAACGTACTGACGGGATCGAGGGTTTGTGGTAGGGCGCTCTGCCTTGGCAATGGTACAACGCTACGCTTCCACCCTAATGACTCGCAATACTGTGTCGCCTGTTTGTTGGCGGCTTGGTTGGAAACTAGCAGGGCCAGGTCTTCGTCAAATTGTTTGAACTGAGCATCTCTGGCCGCCATGACCACATGACCGTCAGTTGATGGCCGTCATGATGAGGGGAATAGTCTTCGCGTTTATTGCGTCAATCTTGTGCTCAAAACGAACCTCTCTGCATGCAAAATTATGCTATAGCCTGTACATGTTAGGATGCTCACGTGGGGTGAGTGGCCTCGTGTACCTCTGTGGTCTGGTGGAGTTTGGCGGTGGTGCCAAAGCCTTTTCTGCTGGAACCAGGTACTCATCAAGTCTAGGCTTGTTGGCGTGTTCTGCTGTAGATGAGACGCCTGAATCCACCGCTGTAGAATCGGGATAGGCGGTTTGATGGTTGGAGCGTGGGCTGGTTGTGCTCCAAATTCATTGAGTCCAGACTGAGTACTGAGACGGTCGGGAAATCTACTAGCATTTCCATATTAAACTGATAAAACAACGTTATCTCTATTCTATTTTTGCATGACGCTTGCTCTGTTGCTGTCAGATCCAAAAGTCTAATGATCTGAGCTCTTGACTTCGCTTCCTTATATACCGCTGGCCCACGGGTCATCTTTGCAGTTTTGGCGGTTGTTGGTGGTTTGGGAGTCAAGTGTAATTTTGGCAGTTTTTGAGGATTTTGATGGTATTGGTGTTTTTGGGAGAAAGGAGGCCCTTGGCGGTTCTTGGGTGTTGGGATGGGTGGGTGGAGTTGGTTGGGGTCAGGATGATCCTTGATTCTTTTTGGCGGCTTTAGAGGTTTGACAGTTTGGGGGTGAAGATGGTTCTTGACAAAAATCGGAAATCAATGCACAACTGCCATTCTAGTGATATTTAATTCCTGCAACGAAATGGTAAGTAATTAATATTATCACCACGACAAAATACCATCACATCCACTCATGCCTAGCTGTAACATAGATAACACCATCACAATCACTCATCCTAGCTGTAGCATTCGCCATCACACTCACTCATGTTTAGCTGTAACATACATAACACCATCACAACCACTCAGGCCTAGCTATAGCATACACAACACCATCACAACCACGCATCCTAGCTGTAGCATACAACACACTAACACAACCACTCATGCTAGCTGTAGCATACAAAACACCATCACAACCACTACCTAGCTGTAGCATACACCATCACAACCATTCATCATAGCTGTAGTATACAAAACACCATCACAACCACTCATGCTTAGCTATAGCATACAAAACACCATCACAACCACTCATCCTAGCTGTAGCATACAAAACACCATCACAACCACTCATCCTAGCTGTAGCATACAAAACACCATCACAACCACTCATCCTAGCTGTAGCATACAACATCACAACCACTCATGTTTAGATGTAACATACAAAACACCATCACAACGACGCATGCTTAGCTGTAGCATACAAAAACACCATCGCAACCACTCATTCTAGCTGTAGCATACTGTAGCTCGCGGGGGTAGTGTCGGGCCGTTCCGGTGTATCATGTCGACTCGTTGCGCCGCCAGTGCACGACGAATGATGACGCTGGTTAGCATCCGGTTTCGGGGTAACGGATCCTGTACGGGACTGCCCTATAGGTAACAAAAACTGGCTCCTAAGGCCGGTGGAACTCAATCGTTCTGGTGGTGCCGTGCGACCGTTGTCGCGAACATTGAATACTACTGTCCCCTCCCAAGAATTTGTGTCACCAGTATGATAGCAATTTCGTGATCTATGGACTTACAAGATTTGATTTGGTGACCTAAAAATATAAGTCTATACAATGATTTTACCTAAACAGACTATCGCGTATGCTAGATAAAACTAAATAAGAGCATACTAACTAATTTAGGCCGCAAA
The DNA here is from genome assembly GCA_034401795.1 of Chaetoderma sp. LZ-2023a. Taxonomy (NCBI): domain Eukaryota; kingdom Metazoa; phylum Mollusca; class Caudofoveata; order Chaetodermatida; family Chaetodermatidae; genus Chaetoderma; species Chaetoderma sp. LZ-2023a. The sequence continues at coordinate 28,707,241 of CM067359.1, read as the reverse complement.
TGGCTGGTATCTACTTAGCTATTAGACACGGCTGTTATTAAGAACCGATGCCCCAAGACATCAATACTGAAGACAGCGCTCATACATGTTACTTAGTAAGATCTCCGAACTGGGTAGGAATCCGAACATCTCGCTCCGTAACATCATAAAACGTTACAGGACACAGGTTACTTTTCACAAAAAGCATTAAAGGCAATTGTTCTATCGTTATGGTGGGGGTAAGAGAGACGAATACCCACCATAAATGTCCTTCCCGTAAGGGCGTGGCAGATCTAAATATCATTCCCAGACATTCTTACAGAATTCGGAGGGGTTACGTATCTCGCCCGTCACCGGGTCCTATGGAACTAACCGTTTAACCTGTCGTTAGGTTTATATACAAGTTTCCCAGTTTAGCAGTGCGGTATGGGAGGATTGATCAGCAAATAAAATGATAATTAAAATATGTTTTCGCTGTGCTTTCCTACATCGGCAAAAGTGCTAACTAAGTATCCGAAGATATGGAGGGAATGTATGTGATACCACACCATGGCCATCACTGCTCGGAAAGCCCAACAGTTTCCCAGGGTCGGATCAGCCCATGGTGCGGATTGGGACATCCAAACAATTAAGAAGGCACAAGGCTGAGTGGAACATGAAGAGAGACAAAATCTTAGAGTTATGAGTCTTACCGGAGTGTGGGGCTAGATTATCGCACTGCCGGAAGAGAAGGGTATACTACAGATTTCTTAACGAGGAAAGTGTCTCTAATCATATTAAACCTATCCTATCGAGCTGAATAGAAAGGGTTTACTCGGTAGCATGCCGGGCTAAACAAAGTTATAGCACGGACAGCGACCTCAGTGAAAAATTGTTGGTGGCGGGAGAAAGTGCTGCATATATAAGTGTTGCTGTATAGTGTTTCCTACGTGCACTGCAGTCCTATATTTTCTACAAATAAACAAAACATATGAATTGATGGCCACTGGCCATATATACACACATATATATATATATATATATATATATATATATATATATATATATATATATATATATATATATATATATATATATATATATATATATATATATATATATATATATATATATATATATATATATATATATATAACCTAACCAGACCAATTAATACAATATCAAATGATCAGAATTATATATCTTAGTACAGGTTAACGAACCTACTACGGTGCGATTAGTGAAAACACCGTACAGAAAATGAGAATAACTATAAACATGTACAGAAATTAAAACTAGCGGTCCTAAGACCAGTACGGTACCTTTTAGTCATTGGGACCGTTTATTCGGCTACAATATAATTAAAAAAGTACATTTAGCGGAATAATTAAAATGTTAAGTATAGTTACTTGAATACTCGGTAGCCATTCTTAGGTTAGGCTATCTTGTTACTGAAACTGATACATCATCCTTTAGTTGACGCGAGTTGAAGCATTCTCTGGAAGCTGGAAAGTTCCCGCAGGTTGGTTCCCGCAAACAGGATTCCCGCAAGAAGCTCATGGCGGAAGCACATCGCTCAGGACTGTAAGCACAATGGAATTTCTAACGAGTAGTCATTAAGAAATACAATAGCATTACTGCTGTGATGAAAGTTCCCGTACACCGATGACATGGATGGAAGTTGTCAACAACGCGATCACAAGCGGGGGTTGTTGGATGCAGATGAAGATACAAAAGCGTAACGGTGCTGGGTACGTCAGCCAGCTCTGAAGACGCACCGGGCAAAGTTTACTTGCTGCGGTCGAAAATTAGAAGAACCTGCACGACATTAGTACAGTGGCAGCTGAAATACCACTTTTTGGCTGGGCCGGCAGATCCGGCGAGTCATCCATCAAAGAACATCACTGTCTCTACATCTGTAGAATCACATATTCAGGCCGCAAAGGCCTAACCGCAAGTTTGTGTTCCGAAGTAGATCTTGATACTCGTGAACAATAAGTAGAAAGTTCCAAATTGCTCCCGCAAGAAGGAGTTACAAAATTGTTTTAGTGCTGTAGGTTGGATACTGCTAGCTACAGGAGAAAAACCGACTGAAATCGAAGTAATATGCGTATCGTCGTTCAATAGTAGCTAGTACAGGTACAACCTGTTCGGCCCTTGGCCGAGGATGCTCTCGATCTTTGGATCGCGTCTCCTTTTATACTCCTCGTGACGTCACAGGCGCAGGCTCCAACCAATCATCGTTCGAGCAACAGCCAATCAGCGTGGAGCTGATAATAACGCTGTAGAATGTTCTAGAACATTCTAGAAGTTCTGCGTCCACGTGGTTATGACGTCACGGCAATATTTTGAGTATAATCAAGAAGGGTTTTCCGTGGATAACGCAGCCATTTCTTAACCCATTTTGAAATTCTGCTCTTGATTAATGCCAGATTCGGCGGGAACAGGTAATGAAGAATGAAGGATTACAGGGTGCCATCTCGGTACACTAAAAGCTGGTACGGCCGGTACCCGACCGGTTGATCCGAACTACAATACACCATCACAATCACTCATGTTTAGCTGTAACATACAAAACACCATCACAACCACTCATGCTTAGCTATAGCATACAAAACACCATCACAACTACTCATCCTAGCTGTAGCATACAAAACACCATCACACCCACTCATCCTAGCTGTAGCATACAAAACACCACCACAACGACTCATCCTAGCTGTAGCATACACCATCACAACCACTAATGCTTAGCTGTAACAGACAATCGCCTCACACGTGTTCTACAATTGAACGGAACAATATAAAGGCTGAATTTACACCAATCAGTCTGTTTTATATCATATCCCTAAAGGAGAACATCTTTATCAAACCACAAACTGTCATGAAAAAAAAAAATGCCAAATAAAACCCCACCAAAACATGCCCAAAACCACCAAAATTACATGAAAACGACTCACCGTGCCGTGCCCCCAAACCGTCAAAAACCTTGCCAGATCTGCTAAGAACCATTTAAACCTCCCAAACCACCAAACCCCGCAAACTGACTGTTGTTCTAAAAGTTGACATCTCAGGTCCTCACATGATGACTCATGTAGCGTGTCGCAACGGTGGCTCTCGGGTAGCTAGGCCTACTCACACACCAAAGGTCATGGATTTGAATCCTTCCTCTAACTGATAAGCACCCAAAGTGTGAAACCGGTCATGGAGTGGGGAGTCTTCTAAATAGTGTGCCAATAATAGTCATTTCCAGTTTTAACTATGCCCCGCCCACATCTAGCTAAGCTCCACCCATACCTCGCTCGTGCTGTGATCGATCGATCGCTGAACTCCCTGACCATCAATTTCAAGAACACTATACTGGTAAATATTTTAAAACCAATTTGACTTGGCGCTGATGATGCCTAGCAACAGCGTCCGGTCAAATTAGTTTCAAAATATTCAACATGTTTATTAAATGGTAAAGACATACAATTTGTATAAGGTGTCGGACTATTACGTGTTAAAGACGGACTATATCGAATCATTCATGACGTCACGATTATGACGTCATCCTACACAGCACGTAGTTGATTATGACGTCATATGATGGATGGATAAACTTGGAAAGGTCCATTCACCGTTGTCGATGATATAAATAATAATGTCTTGTAGATAAATACTAATATTGTTCACCTTGTCCGGTTATTATGATACATCGTCCCGAGTTACGAAGTCTTGTTTACGAAATAAACATGCTTGTCTTTCAGTATGCGGTCTTAGTACTATCAATCCCCGACTAAAGCGAGATCTTTTCAAGGTATGGAATTATATATTTCTATATCGAAAGTAACAAGAAGTAGCTTACCGTACCTACTGTAATTGATGAATCTATTTTTACCTACGCCCCACCCATCTCAAGCCAAGTTCCGCCCGCGTTTTGGCCGTATAGGGGCCGATCTCCCTGAACCCTGAGATCCATGAATCTCGACGAGAAAGTTTTCTTGAACAAGTTATAAGGTTAATGGTTTGAGAGTCTCTGCAATTTAATTTGTTTTAAAGCTATGCGTGTAAATCCGTGTATAGTGTTCAACTAATTTTCCCATTTGCCATCAAATCTGTTGAAGAGAATTTTAATTTTCTCATAGAAAATTTCCAATTACAGTCTAAGAGATGACTACTTTTGAAAATTTACCACTGGAATGACTGGCTAGGTTATCGAGCCAGTCATTCCAGTGGTAAATTTTCAAAAATAGTATTCCTTTGATCTGCAAACGGACATCTCTTAGCACCACTGCAGAAGCCGTTTTTGTCAGTTTGAGTGTTAAAATGTTGATAGAAATTAGTTGCAACCGTCATCGGCAAAAACTCATAAGCAAATTAGTTGCAAAAATATTTAGCACGATTTATGCTAATTAGGTTTATAATAAGTTTATTACACAATATGAACTTGTTCTTCTCAAATAATATAACCAAAATGAATATCTTGGAAATAACAAATTATTGTCATGTGGGTGGGTGTTGTTGGCGCAGCACACTGCCAATATGAGCACTAACCAGCAGGACTAGTTTCAAGTTTCAACTTGAAACTTGAAACTATAACGACCCAACTAGTCGGCGATTAGGTGGACGTAGATGTAAGGATTTGTCTTGATTTGTTCTGATTTGCAAGGAGCTTAGTAATGTACGCTGGAAAAAACTAGTTGGCGACTAATAACCAGTTGTTCAGATTAAGCGTTTTTAACGTTAACGACTAGTTTGGGGCCACTAGATGTCGTTATATGTACGCCTGTCAGGTGGATACTGACTAGAGGCGGTCTTTGGAACACGCATGCGCTTCTTTCGTTTTCGATATGTTGCCTATTGAAGCAGAACTGAGCACATTAGGCCCCCTATAGCCAAAGCCCTCCTCTAGTGCTGTGGTGTATGCATAATAGTTTTTGTGAATTCTCTTCAAAAAGTGTATGTAATTATATATCAATGTTTCAGCAAATATACGTAATTTCCGCTGGTTGAATTAGGCTGGTTGAAATGTAGCTTGAAAGTCGTTATATGTACGCTCATATACAACTGGCTAATACCAGGAGTTGGACACTTAGTCGACACCATTACGCCATTCGTGTCTCGCGAGATTCCCCTCGATACGAGATCGTGAAAGGAATTATCGAACGAAACCACACCTCTCTTTTTAGATTGGATTAGATGCTATCGCGTTTACTTTAACCCTTATACGACTAGACGTTAGTCACGGACGCTTAACTGATGACTGACTAAGCGTTGTTGTACGGGTTGTACTATTTAATAAACATGCTGCTGAGATATTTTAAAACTAATTTGATTGCCATAGACAGCAACAGCACCCAGTGAAATTAGTTTCAAAATATTCAACGACTCACCTGTATAGTTTTCCGGAAATAGAGATTCAGAGAGATCCAAAGCAATCTCTCAAACATCTCTAACTGCAACGTCAAATATTATTTTGTATCGGATTGTTCTTTCCTTTTTCTTCTTTTTTATCTATTCATGGTCAAAATGCCATGCGATTTGTGTTGCTATTTCTCTTATTTTTGATGTCTAATCTTTTCTATAGAGACTAGTAATCCACAATTCCGCGCCCCCACACACACACACACACACACACACACACACACACACACACACACACACACACACACACACACACACACACACACACACACACACACACACACACACACACACACACACACACACACACACACACACACACACACACACACACACACACACACACACACACACACACACACACACACACACACACACACACACACACACACACACACACACACACACACACACACACACACACACACACACACACACACACACACACACACACACACACACACACACACACACACACACACACACACACACACACACACACACACACACACACACACACACATATATACATATATATATATATATATATATATATATATATATATATATATATATATATATATATATCCTCTATTAAATGTATGGAGATTTTACTAATGCATTTTTTTAATGAGACAACACCAAGAGTTTGCACACGATCATCTCCAAATGTGTTTAAGTCATAGTCCCCTAACTGACATAAGAATTCTTTCAAAAGCTTGTGCCGATATTTACAATATAGTAGCTTCTACATGTTTACTTTGACTAGTTTTCGTTTATTGAGAGAACTAACCACCCTGGTTTTATAATAGTCTATTGTTCCTCTTAGTGGCATTTATCTGAGTTCAAAAGATTAGTTTTCGTTCTGGCAGAAATAACCTTATCTTCACAATATTATTCAAAATGGCGTCAAACTCCCATTGTTACGATCTTGTCGGTGTACTTATTAACAGATACTTTAATATCGAGTGGCAGATATCGTGTCAAACTTAATGATTTTTACTTTCACACAGATCATCATTTACAGCAGCAAATGCACTCTTGTTTACATCTTTATTTCCCAAATATTTTAGCGCATAACAGCTGGTAACCCGACGGAAAGTTGCGAGTACCCGTGGTTGGTAGTGGTGAGAACTGAAGAGGTAGTAACTGCAACGTATACAAAAGGCACTCTGTGTGGAGGCACGATTGTGGACGCGAATACTGTCATCACAGCGACACATTGTCTCACGTATGTAATACTGTCATGACAACCACTCATGACCTCACATATATAGTGCTGCCATGACAACCATGCATTGCCTCACGTATGTAATATGGCCATGACAACAGCACACTGACCCATGTATGCAATACTGTCATGACAACCACGCGTTGTTTCACGTATGTAATACTGCCATAGCAGCCGCTCATGACCTCACGTTTGCAAAATTGCCGTGACAACAACGCACAGCCTCACTTATGTAATACTGTTATAACAACCACACTGTCTCACTTATGTAACTTTGTCATGACAATCACTCATGATCTCATATAATATTGTCATTCCAACCATGCACCGTTTGACGTAAATACATAATGCTGTCATAACAACCACATATGACCTCACGTATGTAATATTATCATGCCAACTACGCACTGCCTCATTTACATAAAACTGTCCTGACAACCATGCATTGTCTCACGTGTGCGCGTGCATGTGTGCGTGCATGAGTTAAATGGCCGCGTACACCTAGCTGTACGTGAGCCATGCCATTGTGTTACATTCGACATGCGTGAGAATCGTGATTGAAACTGCTTTGTATCCTAATAGCACGTATGCCATACGGATGGGACCAATTACTTACTATCCCATCCAAAGGATACAAGTTTTTATACTGATACACACTACAGCCTGAAATACTTCTCCTTAAAATCCTTTATGATACTGGTCATGGTGAGACGAATTTGATCTGAAGACAATGACACGCGTTGATAGAACGTAGTCAAGTACGATTAGCATAATAATAGGCGCGACCCTCATTAATATGCTAATCTTGCAAATGACTTCTCTCAGCCTCTCATTCATATGCTCATCGTATATGTATGTATATATATATATATATATATATATATATATATATATATATATATATATATATATATATATATATATATATATATATATATATATATATATATATATATATATATATATATATATATATATATATATATATATATATATATATATATATATATATATATATATATATATATATATATATATATAAAAAATAAATATATATATATATATATATATATATATATATATATATATATATATATATATATATATATATATATATATCCAAGTACAATTAGCATATGAATGAGAGCCTGACAGAAGACGTCTGCAAGATTAGCATATTAATGAGGCTCGCACCCATTCTTATGCCCTCAGTCATCACCTATCTTATATGCTAATCTCAGTTCGTACAGACTTCTTCATCTAGGAGATCATTCATATGTTAATATCAGGTCTAGCAGACTTCCTCAGTCATTCTCGCATTCATATGTTAATATCAATTAGTACAGACATCTCTAATATCAGTTTATACAGACCTGTTCTTTCATGACCGCATTCAAATGTTATACGATTAGCATATGGATATATGTTTCCATCACAACTGCTCAATCCGGTCAGTCGAATATCTCACACACATTTCCCATTGAATATCAAAGTTATCAATCACATTAGATATTTACTAAACTCAGTAGATACTATTGATATTGCATTAGAACTTGTTTGAGTTTACTACCCGCAAGGGGAAGATGGTATGGCGATTGGGGCTGTCTGTGAGTCTCTCTGTGTGCCTGTTCAGAGCTGTATCTAAAAAGCTACTGATCGAACTTGGCTCAAATCTTGACACAAAGAGGAAACTTGCCGTGTAAGAGGATTTCGTCAGACTTTGGCCGTGAGACGGAAAAAGTACCCGAATTTGAATTGGATCAAATTCAAATGTGTATCATGGAAACTGGTGATCAAACCTTAATACAACAAATGGATTCCACAACTATGGGCGTGATCCAAAGAAAAAAATCTTGATAATTAAAAAAATCTGAAAATCCTAGATCTTTTCAATATGACAAGCCCAGAGGGCGAGGGTTTGCAATCTTTGATTGTCCTTTCTGTGATAGAACAGATACTGCACACATATCCGTTATCATCGTGCTAGATGGGTTTTACTGAACGAAGGTTATAATTTTGATATGATATATACAGAAGTTTGACATGTTATTTATTACATAGGCAGAAGAGAGGGATCCGAGCTGACACTCAACTATTTGACGTCATAATCAGTTACGTTATATGTTAGCTGACGTCACAATTACATTGATTTCGAGCTCGCTGCCATGAACATTGAAAAGTCCGTCAAGTGTACGAATTGTTTGTCTTTGATAAAAAATTCTTCTGAATATTTTAAAATTAATTCAACTAGGCGCTGTTGCTGCCATAGGCAGCAACAGCACCCAGCCAAATTAGTTCCAAAGTATTCAACTGTTTACCTGTAATGCAAATTTAGATTCTTGGAATTCAGGTCTCGATACAAACACGAGTAAGAAAGTTCGCTGGGCTTAGCTAGAAATGGGCGCGGCATAGCTAGAAATGGGAGGGGCATGGCTAGACACGGGTCCATCTATTGCCATCATTTACAGTTGCTGAAAATTACATCGATTCTATTTTAATGGAATATAATTATTTAATCTATTAATTTTCTAAAAAAAAAATATTTGAATAGTGGCATCTCAAGTCCTACTCAGCTAAAAATACAAATGAATGAAGATATACATAATCGGAGGATATGGGGAGACGGCGAGACGACTATGACGGCGACAGCCTTCTATAAACACACGCAATACAATGATGACACTATTCGTAAGCAAACGTTTTATACATATATTCTTTAACTGTCTGGTGGCGTGTGACAATAATTCCAGTGGCCAATAACTCTGAACCTGCTGCATATTTAGAAAAAAATATGACTGAAAGTTGTTGGTGGCTAAATTGTTTTCAAAATATTCAGTATATTCAGAGTTAAACAACATGGAAAATGATGCATGCAACAGGCAGACAGTTAATCAGTAATACGTTATTATTAGCATTAAAATAATTTAGTAAATATTGTAGCACATTATCTACAACTTACGGACCTTTAAATAATGGTCCCAATAAGTCAGGATGACACGATATTGGTCATTGGTGGCTCCGTAAGCTAAGTGGCCGTTAAAGGATTTTTTCCTGTATAGAGAGTTTTGCTGCTATTGTCAAAGAACCTGTTTATTATGACATTATAATTTGATGACGGAAATATAATAATTACCCTCTCTCTGTAAGGCTAAAAAGCTAAGGCAATCGTGTCTGCCTGCCCGCCTACCTGCCTGCCTGTCCGCCCGTCTGGCTGCCTGCCTGCCTGCCTGCCTTTCTGCCTGCCTGTGTCTGAGGATGTAGCTAAAAAAACCTCTGATCCGAGTTGGCTCAACTTTGAACAAAACAAACGCATGGTGATTTCCACATTTGGCTGATATCAGGATTCAAGTACCCGAATAAATATTCAATTACCCGGATTCTGGTTCCGTTTGGATCAAATCTTAACACTGGAAAGGGCATGGACATTGCACTATAAGTCCACAAATTGGTCATGATCCGGAAAAAAAATCTCGAATTTCAGAACCCTTGCAATGTACCTAATATTGATATTTGTTTAAGACTGTAAAGGTTTATCAAAAAACAGTACAGCACAGAAATAAGGTGACATGTTGGCAAAACAAAAAATCAGAAACATGTTAGTTAGTGCAAGTTAGGATAAGTAACTTTCTCTTGAATATAGTCGACTTAATTTGATTGAAAACAATTCACCTTTCCAGAGTATCCATCCATCCATCCATCCATCCATCATCTGACCTCAGTATGACGTCATAATTAGCTTAGCACGTGTATGATGACGTCAAAATTCATTACGTCACAAAGGATTCCATATACACCGTCATCAAATCTCAAATTGTTCGACACGTTGTATGAATTGTATATCTTTGTAATTCCTTGCTATTTAATAAACATGCTGTTGAGTATTTTGAAACTAATCTGGCTGGGAACTGTTGATGCCTTAGGCACCCAGTCAAATTAGTTTCAAAATATTCAACAGCTTACTTGTGTAGTTTTTGGAAATTTATAGTCAGGGTGTTCAGAGATCGATCCATCCCAACTCGAGCGAGGTGTGGGTGAAGCTAAGCCAGAGATGGGCGGGACATAGCTAAAACCGGAAAGCTCCATTGCTGCTTAATATATTATAAATTCATTTTTGTCTCAGTGAATGATATCGCCGTCATCAAAGTTCCAACCATTAACTTTGCGAGCTTTGCGTGTGTGAAGCCTATCTGTCTGCCTATACAGGGACAAGTCATTCCGGTGAATACTGAATGCGTGCTCGCTGGATGGGGACGCACAACAAGTGAGGCAATATAAATTATCGTGACCAACACCAGTACCCGCCAGCCATTGTCATAACTCATCACCCATCGCCACCCATCATTCTCGTCCATTACCAAACATCCCCACCCATCATCATCATCATCATCATTATCACCACCACCACCACCACCACTGCCACCACCACCACCACCACCACCACCACCACCACCACCACCACCACCACCATCATCATCATCATCATCATCATCAACAGCAGTATCCAGATGACCAACACACCTTTGATCATCAGTGCAGTGACCAGCATCATCCAGCACGAGCATTCATAACCAATCTCTAAGCACGTACACGTTCACCAGAACCAGCGCCTACCAGCAGCATTTTGAGACTCACGATCAGCCACAACCATAACTCATCAGCAATCATCATTCCATGAGCGACAACACATTAACCTTCGCGAGCAGCATTACCATTCTTGATTGCCGCTATTGAGGACTTAACATAAATAAGCACTGCCATCCTCTAGGACACATATCCAGGGTTTGATTCCAGTTATCAGTCGTCTATTAATATCACAACATGAACGATTGAAATAACCGAAACAGTGTTACAAACTGATATAGCTAGCTCACTTATACCACCTCCAGTGATTAGAGCTAGGTTTCAGTACACATTAGGCCTAAGGCGCCATGGTTAAGAAAATAATTGTTTCGAAATGCATTGATTGAACAGAAATGCCTTTGCTAAATATTTCGGTTTTGCAGGAGAATGTATCTAGGCCTATCCTCACTCTATTTGGATAGTTAGGTAGAGATATTGAAAACCAGCTGATTGCAAGGATAACAATTTGACATACTTGTTGCTGCCTTAGTCAGCAACAACCTAGACAAATTGCGGTTCAAATATACAGCAAGTTTCAACTAAAGACTATGATGCATGTTTTACAATGATTAGACTGAAGGCTGGAGCCGCAACAATTTTCATTCAAAATTGTACCGAATCTATATTAAGTAGGACTTGTATTGGCAGTGATTTATTTTGACAATAATTTGACTGCATCGTGTTGCTGTCAATGGCAGCAACAACCTGTCAAATTATGCACCAACTTTTTCTTTTTCCCCTCTGATAATTGATACACTTGCTCTAAACAGTTTTGAAATATGTGCTGTCGAGTTTACTGCCGTGAATACAAACGCTTACAGTTACGTATCAAGAGCTGGCTGACAAATGACCATTCGAGCGAGCAGACATGGTTTTCTTCACCGCCGGTACAAACAATAGGCTCAATAAAGCTGCCGTCCAAAAATTTAACGAATATGGAGTCAGGGCACTGCCAGCTGGTTAACATGCACATAAATCAAGAGGCATCCTATATCTCGTGCACACATTTCTCTGTTTAATACGACAGTTTAATGAACTGTCTTTACTCCGTGCCTGTATGTCGTCATTGCATGCTGGAATAGCTATGTCGGGCCAAGAATACTGGACACAAATTTGATCACCATCCATTTGCTGCAAGCAGATCACAACGCTTCCATGGTAGTTGCCAATGGAGGAATCCTGTTTTCGTTAAGCCACGCACATCTCTAGCTAAGTTCCACCCACACGTCGTCCGTAAGGAATACTTTTCGATTCCTGAACTCTCTGAATCTCAATTTCGAGAAAACTATACAGGTTGAATATTTTGAAACTACTTTAACTGGGTGCTATGCAGCAAAGGCGTCAAGTCAAATTAGTTTCAAAATATTCAACAGAATCTTTACTAAATGATTAGACGTACAATTCGTATTGATGCTATACTCAATGGTTAATGCGAGCACGGGTTGATGCTCGACTCAATGGTTAATGCGAGCATGGATTGATGTTAGACTCAATGGTTAATGCGAGCATGAATTGATCCTAGACTCAATGGTTAATGCCAGCATGAATTGATCCTAGACTCAATGGTTAATGCGAGCATGGATTGATCCTAGACCCCATTGTTAATGCCAGCATGGATTGATGCTAGATTCAGTGCATAATGCGAGCATGGATTGATGCTAGACTCAACGGTTAACGCGAGCATGGATTGATGCTAGACTCAATGGTTACTGCGAGCATGGATTGATACTAGACTCAATGGTTAATGCCAGTATGGATTGATGCTAGACTCAATGCTTAATGCGAGCATGGATTGATGCTAGACTCAATGGTTAATGCGAGCATGAATTGATCCCAGACTCAATGGTTGATGCGAGCATGGATGGATGCTAGAAGCAATGGTTAATGCGAGCATGGATTGATGCTAGACTCAATGCTTAATGCGAGTAGGAATTGATGCTAGACTCAATGGTTGATGCGAGCATGGTTTGATGCTAGACTCAATGCTTAATGCGAGCATGGATTGATGCTAGTCTCAGTGGTTAATGAGAGCATGGATTGATGCTAGACTCAATGCTTAATGCGAGCATTGTATTAATGCTAGACTCAATGGCTAATGCGAGCATGGATTAATGCTATACTCAGTGGTTAATGAGAACATGGATTGATGCTATACTCAAGGCTTAATGCGAGCATGGATTGATGCTAGACTCAAGGGTCAATGAGAGCATTGATTTTTCCTAGACTCAATGGTTAATGCGAGCATGGATTGATCCTAGACTCAATGGTTAATGCCAGCATGGATTGATGCTAGTCCTAATGCTTAATAAGAGCATGGATTGATGCTAGACTTAATGCTTAATAAGAGCATGGATTGATGCTAGACCTAATGCTTAATAAGAGCATGGATTAATGCTAGACTTAATGCTTAATAAGAGCATGGATTGATGCTAGACCTAATGCTTAATGCGAGCATGGATTGATGCTAGACTCAATGGTTAATGCGAGCATGGATTGATGCTAGACTCAATGGTTAATGCGAGCATGAATTGATCCCAGACTCAATGGTTGATGCGAGCATGGATGGATGCTAGAAGCAATGGTTAATGGGAGCATGGATTGATGCTAGACTAAATGCTTAATGCCAGTATGGATTGATGCTAGACTCAATGCTTAATGCGAGCATGGATTGATGCTAGACTCAATGGTTAATGCGAGCATGAATTGATCCCAGACTCAATGGTTGATGCGAGCATGGTTTGATGCTAGACTCAATGCTTAATGCGAGCATGGATTGATGCTAGTCTCAGTGGTTAATGAGAGCATGGATTGATGCTAGACTCAATGCTTAATGCGAGCATTGTATTAATGCTAGACTCAATGGCTAAAGCGACCATGGATTAATGCTATACTCAGTGGTTAATGAGAACATGGATTGATGCTATACTCAATGGTTAATGCGAGCATGGATTGATGCTAGACTCAAGGGTCAATGAGAGCATGGATTTTTCCTAGACTCAATGGTTAATGCGAGCATGGATTGATCCTAGACTCAATGGTTAATGCCAGCATGGATTGATGCTAGACCTAATGCTTAATAAGAGCATGGATTGATGCTAGACTTAATGCTTAATAAGAGCATGGATTGATGCTAGACCTAATGCTTAATAAGAGCATGGATTGATGCTAGACTAAATGCTTAATGCCAGTATGGATTGATGCTAGACTCAATGCTTAATGCGAGCATGGATTGATGCTAGACTCAATGGTTAATGCGAGCATGAATTGATCCCAGACTCAATGGTTAATGCGAGCATGGATTGATGCTAGACTCAATGCTTAATGCGAGTAGGAATTGAAGCTAGACTCAATGGTTGATGCGAGCATGGTTTGATGCTAGACTCAATGCTTAATGCGAGCATGGATTGATGCTAGTCTCAGTGGTTAATGAGAGCATGGATTGATGCTAGACTCAATGCTTAATGCGAGCATTGTATTAATGCTAGACTCAATGGCTAAAGCGAGCATGGATTAATGCTATACTCAGTGGTTAATGAGAACATGGATTGATGCTATACTCAATGGTTAATGCGAGCATGGATTGATGCTAGACTCAAGGGTCAATGCGAGCATGGATTGATGCTGTACTCAATGGTTAATGCGAGCATGGATTGATGCTAGACTAAATGCTTAATGCGAGCATGGATTGATGCTAGACTTAATGGTTAAGGCGAGCATGACTTGATCCTAGACTCAATGGTTAATGCCAGCATTGATTGATGCTAGACCCAATGGTTAATGCGAGAATGGATTGATGCTAGAATCAATGGCTACAACGAGCATGGATTGATGCTAGAATCAATGGTTACTGCGAGCATGGATTGATGCTAGAATCAATGGTTAATGAGAGCATGGATTGATGCTAGACTCAATTGTTAACGCCAGCATTTATTGATACTAGTCACAATGGTTAATGCGAGCAAGGATTGATGCTGGGCTCAATGCTTAATGCGGGAATGGATTGATGCTGTACTCAATGGTTAATGAGAGCATGGATTGATGCTAGACTCAATGGTTAATGAGAGCATGGATTGCTGCTAGACTCATTGCTTAATGCGAGCATGGATTGATGCTAGACTCAATGCTTAATGCGAGCATGGATTGATGCTAGACTCAATGGTTAATGAGAGCATGGATTGATGCTAGACTCATTGCTTAATGCGAGCATGGATTGATGCTAGACTCAAGGGCTAATGCGAGCATGGATTGATGCTCGACTCAATGGTTAATGAGAGCATGGATTGATGCTAGACTCACTGGTTAATGAGAGCATGGATTGATGCTAGACTCAGTGGTTAATGAGAACATGGATTGATGCTATACTCAATGGTTAATGCGAGCATGGATTGATGCTAGACTCAAGGGTCAATGAGAGCATGGATTTTTCCTAGACTCAATGGTTAATGCGAGCATGGATTGATCCTAGACTCAATGGTTAATGCCAGCATGGATTGATGCTAGACCTAATGCTTAATAAGAGCATGGATTGATGCTAGACTTAATGCTTAATAAGAGCATGGATTGATGCTAGACCTAATGCTTAATAAGAGCATGGATTGATGCTAGACTAAATGCTTAATGCCAGTATGGATTGATGCTAGACTCAATGCTTAATGCGAGCATGGATTGATGCTAGACTCAATGGTTAATGCGAGCATGAATTGATCCCAGACTCAATGGTTGATGCGAGCATGGATGGATGCTAGAAGCAATGGTTAATGCGAGCATGGATTGATGCTAGACTCAATGCTTAATGCGAGTAGGAATTGAAGCTAGACTCAATGGTTGATGCGAGCATGGTTTGATGCTAGACTCAATGCTTAATGCGAGCATGGATTGATGCTAGTCTCAGTGGTTAATGAGAGCATGGATTGATGCCAGACTCAATGCTTAATGCGAGCATTGTATTAATGCTAGACTCAATGGCTAAAGCGAGCATGGATTAATGCTATACTCAGTGGTTAATGAGAACATGGATTGATGCTATACTCAATGGTTAATGCGAGCATGGATTGATGCTAGACTCAAGGGTCAATGCGAGCATGGATTGATGCTGTACTCAATGGTTAATGCGAGCATGGATTGATGCTAGACTAAATGCTTAATGCGAGCATGGATTGATGCTAGACTTAATGGTTAAGGCGAGCATGACTTGATCCTAGACTCAATGGTTAATGCCAGCATTGATTGATGCTAGACCCAATGGTTAATGCGAGCATGGATTGATGCTAGAATCAATGGTTAATGAGAGCATGGATTGATACTAGAGTCAAGGGTTAATGCGAGCATGGATTGATGCTAGACTCAATTGTTAATGCCAGCATTTATTGATGCTAGTCACAATGGTTAATGCGAGCATGGATTGATGCTAGACTAAATGCTTAATAAGAGCATGGATTGATCCTAGACTCAATGGTTAATGCCAGCATTGATTGATGGTAGACCCAATGGTTAATGCGAGCATGGATTGATGCTGTACTCAATGGTTAATGCGAGCATTGATTGATGTTAGACTAAATGCTTAATGCGAGCATGGATTGATGCTAGACTCAATGGTTAACGTGAGCATGGATTGATGATAGACTCAATGGTTAATGCGAGCGTTGATTGATGTTAGACTAAATGCTTAATGCGAGCATGGATTGATGCTAGACTCAATGGTTAACGTGAGCATGGATTGATGATAGACTCAATGCTTAATGCGAGCATGAATTGATCCTAGACTCAATGGTTAATGCACGCATTGATTGATGCTAGACTCAATGATTAATGCGAGCATGGTTTGATGCTAGACATTATGGTTAATGAGAGCGTGCATTGATGCTAGTCCCTGTGGTTAATGAGAGCATGGATTGTTGGACGACTCAAGGGTTAATGAGAGCATGGATTGATGCTAGACTCAATGGTTAATTCGAGCATGGATGGATGCTAGACACAATGCTTAATGAGAGCACGGATTGATGCTAGACTCAATGGTTAATGAGAGCATGGATTGATGCTAGACTCAATGGTTAATTCGAGCATGGATGGATGCTAGACTCAATGCTTAATGAGAGCACGGATTGATGCTAGACTCAATGGTTAATGCGAGCACGGATTGATGCTAGACTCAATGCTTAATGGGAGCATGGATTGATGCTAGCATCAATGGTTACAACGAGCATGGATTGATGCTAGAATCAATGGTTACTGCGAGCATGGATTGATGCTAGAATCAATGGTTAATGAGAGCATGGATTGATGCTAGACTCAATTGTTAACGCCAGCATTTATTGATACTAGTCACAATGGTTAATGCGAGCAAGGATTGATGCTGGGCTCAATGCTTAATGCGGGAATGGATTGATGCTGTACTCAATGGTTAATGAGAGCATGGATTGATGCTAGACTCAATGGTTAATGAGAGCATGGATTGCTGCTAGACTCATTGCTTAATGCGAGCATGGATTGATGCTAGACTCAATGCTTAATGCGAGCATGGATTGATGCTAGACTCAATGGTTAATGAGAGCATGGATTGATGCTAGACTCATTGCTTAATGCGAGCATGGATTGATGCTAGACTCAAGGGCTAATGCGAGCATGGATTGATGCTAGACTCAATGGTTAATGAGAGCATGGATTGATGCTAGACTCACTGGTTAATGAGAGCATGGATTGATGCTAGACTCAATGGTTAATGAGAGCATGGATTGATGCTAGACTCATTGCTTACTGCGAGCATGGATTGATGCTAGACTTAATGCTTAATGCGAGCATGGATTGATGCTAGACTCAATGGTTAATGCGAGCATGGATTGATGCTAGACGCATTGCTTAATGCGAGCATGGATTGATGCTAGACTCAATGCTTAATGCGAGCATGGATTGATGCTAGACTCAATGGTTAATGAGAGCATGGATTGATGCTAGACTCATTGCTTAATGCGAGCATGGATTGATGCTAGACTCAAGGGCTAATGCGAGCATGGATCGCGAGTACTTCTTGTTGTTGTTCTTCTTGTTCCTCTTGTTCTTACGACATTTTTCACTAACTCTGGTTCTACTGAACGGAACTTCTCCAAACTGCGGTTGAAGCTTGTCCATTTGGTTTAGAAGAGGCATGCCAGCTTTATGTCACAAAATAAAACATAACAGCAACAGGTTACAAAAAACCCCTTTCTGAAACTTTGTTTCAGAAATAGATACCGTTTCCCACACGCTTATTACGGTGCTTTGGCTCATGTAACCTTGTTCGATAATGAGCTCAGACTTGGGACGATACTATTGATCTCTTCCACACATAATATGCATTTCAACCATAAGAGGCAAATGATGAAGTAAACTAAATCCATTGTTCAATATTTTGACAATGATTCCTCTGAAAGCTGCTGCTGCATATGCTAGCACCAGGATTCAGCCAAATTCGTATCAAAACATGCAATGCGTTACCTATGTGCAATATCCTTATCTTAAACTATAGAGATGCGATTTGGCGGCCAAATACATGATGTCACAATCAATTACTTCGTGTGTAGGCTGACGTCACAATCAAAATCCATAATGAAAAACGTATTTAGCTCCCTCATGAACATTGAATAATCCGTCAAGTGTCCGAATTGTACGTCTGCTATTTAATACATATTCTGTTGAATATTTTGAAACTAATTTAACTATGCATACAGTCAAATTAGTTTCAAGATATTCAACAAATTGCCTGTGTAGTTACCTTGAAATTCGGATTGTGGGAATTCAGGATTAAATGTATATAAATCAATCCTAACACCCGCAAAGCATGGGCGTGGCTAATTTAGAAATGGGCGTGGCATAGTAAAAATAAATCTCTCGATCGAGATTTAGCAAATTCAGGATAGTATACCTAAACAGCATTGAATATACTCGTATGAAGACTGTTTTGATGCACCTTAGTTTATACATCCATCATATGACGTCATAATCAACTAAGTGACGTGTGTGACGACGTCATAATCATGACGTCATGAATGACTCCATATAGTTAGTCCTTAACACTTAATAGTCCGACACGTTGCACGAATTGTATGTCTTTATCATAATAAACATTCTGTTGAATATTTTGAAAGTAATTTGACTGGACGCCGTTGCAGTCATAGACAGCAACATCACCAAGTCGAATTAGGTTCAAAATATTTAACAACTTACCTGTATAGTTTTATGGAAATTGATAGTCAGGGAGTTCAGGGATAGCTCTATCATAACATGAGTAAGGTGTGGGCGGAGCTTAGCTAGAGATGGGCGGGGCATAGCCAAAACTGGAAAGGTCCATTGTGTTTATCAGTCTTATTATGCTGTAGTTTAGAAAATGTCCATAGTGTTCTTTATTGTTATTTCTTTCCCGTCCTACAGACCAAGGGCTACCTTCTAACTTCATGAGGGAAGTGGACATAAAGATTGTGTCTATGGCAAACTGTAGGAACACATTCGGCAATATCGTCGGCAATACACAGCTATGCGTGAAAAACATAAACTACAAAAAGGGTGCCTGTAAGGTATGAACGAACGATGAAAATACTAATTAATGGATGAATCATGAATCTGTCGATCACGTATATGGTGTCATAATCAATTACGTCATATGCAGACTGATGTCACAATCATAATTGACAGAAACGCACTGTCATGCAGCTGGAATAGTCTGTCAAGTGTCCGAATTGTATGTTTTGATCTACTATTTAATAAACATTCTCTTAACAAATTTGAAACCAATTTGACTGGGAGCTGTTATAGTCATATGCAACAACAACGCCAGTTAAATTAGTTTCAAAATACTCAACAGCTTACCCGTATATTTACCTTAATAATGGTATTCCGTGATTTCACTGTTCGGTCGATCCTAATACGAGCAAAGTGCAGGCGACACTGCTAAGAACTGAGCGGGGCGTAGCTAGAACAGGATGGGCATAGCTAGAAATGGGCTGGGCAGAGATAGAAATGGGCTAGGCAGAGATAGAAATGGGCTAGGCATTTCTAGAAATGGGGGTGGGGCATAGTTGACATGGGCGGCGCATATCTAGAAATGGGCGGGACATAGCTAGAAATGGGTGGAGTATAGATAGAAATGGGCGGGACATAGAAAGAAATGGGCGGGACATAGCTAGGAATGGGCGGGGCATAGATAGAAATGGGCGGGGCATAGCTAGGAATGTGCGGGGCATAGATAGAAATGGCGGGGCTTAGATAGGAATAGTCGGGACATGGCTAGAAATGAGAGGGGCATTGCTAGAAATGGGCGTGACATAACTAGAAATGGATCCCGTTATTAAATAACTAACTAAATATAAATACAATAGTGATCCATTTCTAGCCATGCGCCGGCCATTTCTAGCTAAACTCCACTCACTTCGTACCCGTTTTGGAATCGATTTGAAACCTGAATTTCGAAAATCTACAGGGAACCTGTTGAATAATTTGAAATTAATTTGAATGTGTACTGTTGCAGTATACTGCAGTGCTCGGTCAATTAGTTTCAAATTATTCAACATATTAATGTTTATTAAATAGTAGACTCGTACACTTGACGGACTATTGGTCGTTCATGACAGCCCTAGATACGTCATTCATTACGCATTGTGATTGTGACTCCAGACTACCTGTGGGATAATTGATTATGACGTCACCTATTTGAGTGAAAAACCAGATCTACCCATAGCGATTTTATTCTGGTATGAAATTTCCGTTTTCATGACCAGACTACACGCAGTGGCTAATACTAATCAATTTGCTTTTGCAATTTTAATCATTATTGCTAAATCACTCTTTTTGTGAAATTCCCTATACATTCACATAGTTTGGAGATAGGTATCTGTTGGCAAAATGATCCTATTCTCAGCTAATAACACCATCGTGGACACTATGTTTATTAGAGTTCAGATGCCTTAACAACCTTTGTAAACTAAGCCTTCTTATTTATCTTCGTCGTCGTCGTCGTTATTATTATTATTATTATTATTATTATTATTATTATTATTGTATCAGGGTGACTCAGGCGGGCCTCTCATGTGTAACCTCTGGGGCAAATGGACACTGACTGGTATTGTATCATATGGTACAAAGTGTGACGAAGATGCATATCCGGCTGTCGTAACAAACGTGGCACAATTTGTCGACACGTTCATCAAGCTATATTGAGGATCACTGACGAATAATAGTGACAATCGACCATACCTCATAGAGAATACAATGCTAAATGGGGCACCTATCTCTCATTTCTGATGTCCTAACGTGTTATAAGAAAAACAGTAAACCCGTCTTAAACTTGATCTTTGTGGTTTTTACATCACTAAAGTATAAATTTTCTCTTATAAAGTCTGTCATTCTCTATATCTCTCTTACACATGTACTCATGCTCTTATGAAGTTACGCTCTCTCTCTCTCTCTCTCTCTCTCTCTCGCTCTCTCCTCGCTACACTCTTGCTTCGCTATCGCTCTCGTCACACCCCTTGGTTGTCCTAATCCGTTCAGACATCTATATACCTCGCCGACCCACATTCTCTCATTTCCTGTTCTAAAACAATTAAAACAATGGAGGGATCCGGTTTGTCTCTCTGACACTCCACCATTTTGTGAGATGTAACAGGTCATAGAATTGCATCAGCTGATTGGCTATCTCTGTTTTGTATGCTCGATCGCATTCACTAGGGCGGACACACTAGGCAAATTTATACGCCGGTTGCTGAGCGATCATCATCAGACATGCCAGATATGAGCTGATATGCCATCGTCCTATTGCACGATCCTCGCCCTCCCACTACGTTGCTGTATCGAGTACCGTGCTTGCACGCCTTTGATATTTCTGCTAAGTTCACGAAGCTTCATACATATTAATGAGCTGGGGTCAGTCAACTTGCGTCAATGAGATTGCTCAATAAGAAATCAGGAAGTAGACAAATTTACACATTGTAGATATGGGACTGTTTTGTGGGAAGTCATGACCCCACTGGACATCTTATATGTGCGAGTAAGTCCCGAGGGAAATTCATGTTTGAATACCAGGTGAGCTAATAGACTATGTCACAATGTATATTTAGATGCACTGGTTGGCATCAAGCAGTTTCGCAGAAACGATGCGAGCACAATCTATATTTAGATGCACCGATCATCGGCTATATTTAGATGTGTTACCAGCATTGTGTAACCGTCTATATTTAGATGCATTACCAGCATCTTGTTATTTGAATATGTATTATCAGCACTGGATGACTGGCAGTGGTTACGTCAGCTAGTGCGCAGTTACAGTTTTGCAGAAACTGAATCGAGTATGAGTCACAAGGCGTAGCACCTGGCGGCAATAAATCAAGGGATTAGATATGACAGACGGACTTAGTTAGTTACGTAAGCGGTATGTGTTCTCACGGAAGCGTGTGACAACATAAGCCGAATATAATCCAGCTATGATGAATGGTAACTCGTGTGCCAATTAACTCTAGCATTCTACAGGTTGTCGGCTAATAGGCAATGAACAAGACCTGGACATTGTAGCGTCCTGTAGGCGTTAGGTGCACAATCGAGAATAGTTATCAAAAACATATCAATCGTATAGACATGTTAATCCACCAGTAATCCTTGTTATCAAACAAGCGTCCATCATTTATGGCAGGGCATTCGTCAGGAATGACAAGTTAAGCCAGCTGGAATTCTAAATAAAGTTAGGGGGATGACAGATCCCATCACTCAAGAACCAGCCAAACCGCAAGTGCTAGGTCAAAAGCACCCTCCCTAGCATGGAGGGCCGGAGTGGTGATTGGTCAAATTAATGTCCTAATCCAATGAGAATCTGATAAACCTCCGGCGGTGCGAAACCAAGATGGAGGTAGAAGCGAAACTGAGAGTAGTATATAAAGGGCACTTTGCCTTTTATCGGGAGTCTTCTTGGTTCCGATTTAAGGAGTTCTTGCTGAATGGTTTTAAGTAGGCAAGAGCTGGGTGAAGTTTAGGGAAGAGTAGGAAACATTGATTGAATTTATTATTGTTGTAAATACGTAAACTGGTAACAGTATAAGTTGCCAAACTTTGTAGGTTTTATTGTACAGTTAGGTTAACGAATAAAATGATCACCTTGTACTATAATGCAAGGCAAAAGTTTGCGTACGTAGTTGTTAACTCTGGAGAACACGGAAGACCACCGTGTCGAACCAATCACTCTGAAACGCGCAGTCCGAACAGGCCCAGGCACTTCTATAAATATCGTCAGGTCCCTGTACCTACGAGGCGAGCTAGTGTCGCGCTCCATCTTCATCGATAAAACCGGTTGTCGCAGCAGCCAAACATACAAGGTTGTATCAATGAAGAAGGAGCCCACGAGTAAGTGAGTGAAGAGGAGGTGGAAATCTTCAACATGTGCATAAACCAAACTTGCGGATTTTGTTACCGAAAACCAACCGACACATTTACTGTTCCTCAGAATCGTCAGATAACTTGCTTAGAGCAAAACTATTGCAAACTTTTGCAACATATATCGCTTTCCAGTTCAACAGCGTAGTAGCGTAATGTTACTTCAGATAGCGAGAAATCACAGGTCTGCAAGTACGGCCTCGAATAGAGTAGCTATGTGAGTGGGTGTATGTTTAAACAAACTTACATGATGCTAAACTGCGATTTATAACAGAAAATGTGCCTATGTCCCTGCCAATACAACTTCACTAGGCTTAAAATACATAATAAGGATACTCATAACTAATAAGGTACTATCGTTGCCGTCACATGACTAAATCTAGTTTAGCTTACTACAGTCTAAACAAATTTACGTGATGCTAAACTACGATTTATTACAGAAAATATGCCTAATTATAGTGATAATAAGTGATGTCAATCATGATTCATTATGTCAGATACAAATGATTTTGGTGCATGCGTATGAACATAATGTTCCGTGAAGACAGATCTTGTCTTCCAACGACCAAGTTTCATTACAACATCAGGGTCACAATTATTAACAGTAGCTACAGTGGCGCCAGTCGGGCGGAACGATTTTGGTGTGAAACCAAGACCTTTCAAACCTGCTAAATTTATAGCAGTCTCTAATATGTTTCCAATAGAAGCTGCACTAAGCGCCTGAAAGGTTTGAACTAAGGAAATAAATACTGGTTGGTCCGTTAAATTATGATGGTGGGATGACATGACAGACATGTAATCTAACACAGTTTGCACTGGGTCTAACAGACGCTCCTCATACGACGCAGAGTCACTTCAAAACCTAATCTCGAGGTGTCATTTTTTATCCCTAAAAATGTCAGTGTTAAAATGTTGTCACTGTTTATACGAACATCGCGTTTGCTTAAACACATTGGCACATATTTTAGTGTTATAGGGTCAAAGTTCACACCCTTAGGCGCAATATCCGATGGCCGTAACATTAAGCTCAATGATAAAAGGGTAATTGCCTTGAGTCTTAGATTCTTAACAGATAACAACGAGTTCTCACCCCAGTTTCTAAACGGTTTAGTAAAGGCTGCAACTGGCATGACACGTGACTTGTTCATTGATGTCCTGGTACCTGATTTAATTATAGCTCTAATTAACAACTGAATGCCTTGATTCTGATTTGTAGGTAAATAATCTAACGCATTATATAACCAGGATAATGCACCTGAAATTACTTTTAACAATGATTCGGGTCTATCTGACTCGTCCGCCATGTCACACAAACTCTGCAATAACACCAGTACATGTAGGAGGAAACAATTCATTATGTATAGAGCAAAATGACTGCAACTTTTGAATAATACGTGTGTATTGGTTTTTGGTTGATTGGGCCCACGCATACGAGAGTTGTATAGAGGCACGTGGTGATCCAGATATCCACCATGCATAAAGTTTCCAGCATGTTTTTTTTTACTGGTTCTGGCATCGGTGTCGATGCGATAATGGTTCTGCGTGACGTTGGTAACTGAATTGGTGGCGCAATACTCATCTGCAACAGTCTTTGATACCATGCTTGCGCCTTCCAAGCAGGAGCAATCACTGTAACTACCGCTTCCTGCTCGCACACTACACTGAGAATGTCGTCCATTAAACGAAATGGTGGGTTTACAAAATTGTTGTGGTCGCCCCAGTCCTGTTGATTGAGTGCGTCCACACCGGCCGTATACGGATCCAGATATCTGCTGTTGTAAATGGGCAGCTTGGTGTTGTGAATATTCGCGAACCAGTCGATGGTGTGGGGGCCCCACTTTTTGTTTAACGTCCTGAACAAGCCTTGGTGGAGCGACCACTCGTATTGTTCCCCGATATGTGAAAACTGATCCGCGTCCACATTTTGACAGCCCGGTAAGTATGTGACTGTCAACTCGATATCGTGACTGTAGGCATGTGTCCATATTGCTAAAGATATTGTGGTTAACTGAACGGACGTACCGCCTAACTGGTTTATGCAAGCTGCACACGTTATATTGTCTGTTAATACCTGCACTCTCCGGTGTTGTAAGTGTTGGCTGAACGCCTTGATGGCAAGGAGAACAGCATCATCTCCCTTAAATTCGAGGGTTGGTGGAACATTCTGTTGTTCCAATGGCCAGAAGCCTGAAATTCGCCTAATATGGCTCCCCATCCGGTTTGGGAAGCAGCAGTATAAATTTGTTTGTTTACAATACGGTTTGAAATCGAACGGCCGTTCCAACTGCCAACCGCATTCAGCCACCACTCTAAATCTGCTATGGCACGCTTATCCAATTGTAAATAAGTATCCCAACTTGACCGTAATCGAAGGATTCGATACAAATTTCGTAAAAACAGCTTTGCTGGCAATATGGCTTTTGACATAGCAACACGTTGTCCAGATATTCTGGCAATCACACGAGCCGTTGAGCCACCGTGTTTAATTAGACGAACAATATCGTGTTTAAGTTTCTTTATTCTATCTGATGGAATTTTTATCCAGACGCATTTGTTTGTACCGTTTGTAAGTTACCAAGGTTTTTATTCTGCCATACTGTAGCACACTTCCGGAGCGACCCCACTGTAAACGAATCCGTTCTCGCAAAACACATTTAAGTCTATTTTTAACCAACCGATGATAAATAAAATAGGTCACTCATTGGTATTGTTATAATACTGAGGACGTTGAGTTGTGGGCCTAGCTGATGCTGCCTGCGTATACACGTCTCGGCCGCTCACGAAATATCCGCCGTAATTGTTGTTATACGGTCGTCTAGGCCTGTACTGAGTAAATCCCTCTCTCTCACGGTTACCGATTGGGGGGGGGGGGGCGTCCGTACCGCTAACATTAGATTTCGCCTGTGTCGATCAGACAGACCAGATGTTCCACTGTTATACATTTCAAAATAATCTGACACATCTTTGTTATGCTTAGCTTTAACCAATAATGAGGAATATTTGTCCTCTAGAAACTGAAGGTTTGCTAACAAAACTGAAATCGCATCATTAAGGTCTGAATTACAAATTTGTTCTTGAGAACACCCGATAATTTCAGAGCAGTTTCAACGTACCTGGCGCTTCTATTGATTACCTCGTACGTGCCTTGGTCCTCTTTCCTTGTGCCTTTACGGCTATCATATAGTTTCCAGCCAACCGGTAGTTGAACTCCAGTTAAACTATCTTTGATGGAGGCGTTTGTCGCCTGTATATCCACAGCTGTGGCGCCTGCTACAATCAGAGCGCCTGGACCAAGGTGACCCGAATCTGGGCCAAACGTCTGCGCTGACGATAGCGTTTCGTTCTAAATATGGCCTGCTTGATGGCCGCCAGAATTTGAGAAATCTGGTATTAAATCAGTTTTACGTACTGCATTTAAACTGTCAAATTGTACTTCTAAACCTTTTACTCTCTGTGACATTGACTCTATCTCGGTTTGAAAATTTCTTAAACTTTTATCTACACTTGTTAATTGTTCTGAAATTTTGTCAAATTGATCCATAGCGCGACAGCGTTGACTAGCCCAGTGAAGAAGCACTTGGCAAAAGACCCGGATATACGGCAGCTATTGTTACGGCTGTTGCCGTCACACGACTACATCTAGTTTAGCTTACTACAGTACGATGCTGATATGCCGGCGTAGGAAATCACTGCCAAAATCGCCATCGCCTGATTGGACACACCTGGCGAATCTATTAAAGATACATTACCTCCGAGATATAAATAAATTTGGAAATTTTCAGAATTTTTGCTGTAATTTAATGGTCCCGGTGTATTATTAATAAATAGTAATTTTTACACATAAATTCCGACACCGTCACACATATTTGTTATTATTTGTTGTTTTTCTGGAAACTCGTGGTGCGCATAAGAGTTTTCAATTTAAGGAAGCATTATGTTTACGAAACAATCCAATTGGAAAGTACTCATAACATTTTTAATGCGTCTAGACATTTTGCCGGCAACAGACAAAATACTAGCGCCACGGCTATCGGCGATCGGAAACATCAAAGAGCTACTGAAACATACTGAAAGAGTACTGAAACGGCAACAAATTCTCCCGACATCAAACAAATAAGTTGCCTAATAATATGTTTTTTATACAAGACCAGCGAAACGGAGATGCAGTCGACTGTCAGATTTGTGTTTACATTTTTTATATTTGTGAAATTCATAATACACACACACACACACACACACACACACACACACACACACACACACACACACACACACACACACACACACACACACACACACACACACACACACACACACACACACACACACACACACACACACACACACACACACACACACACACACACACATATATATATATATATATATATATATATATATATATATATATATATATATATATATATATATATATATATATAAGAATTGAGTATTGACCCACTGGTAGGGTTTTATGGATATGGTTCCGTATATTAAATTTATAGCGCTATCAGGTATAGCCCCTTTAAAATGTACGCTGATCTCAGATAGAGCATATAAATTCGCCTAGTGTGTCCGCTTTAACCTAATTGATAGTGAGCCGTAGGTTGGCCCATACTTGAAAGCTAGATTTATAAAACTGACAATATTTATCATGGTGCTACGCTTCCCTATCAAGAGAAAATGTCTCCTGGCATTGTAAGTATCCTTCCTAACCTGAATTATAAAGATAAAATGATTAATGCACATAGAAACCTTTATTTAAGCATTTAATTCGTTGAACATAATTATATAAAATTATACTCAATTAACTCTCACTGCTGCAAGCCACCATCGGACAATAATTTCAATGGGCAATAACTGTGGACCTGCTGACAATTTAGAAAACTATCTAACTGAAGATTGTTGGTGGCTTAGCCACCAACAACTTTCAGTCCAATTGTGTTCACAATTTCAAGCAGGCCCAGAGTTAAACCCCATGGAAAATGTAGTATTCAGAAATCAGTAAGCCAGTTAATATATGCATATTTACAAATCAATCCAAGCCTTACGTCCTTAAAGCACTCAAATAAATCAAGATATTTATACGTTTATTGTTTTATAAGAATTTCGCTGTCAATGTATAAGTTTCAATGTCATCAATTTGTTAAAATCAAATAGAATAACAGATATAGCTCAATGCTAGTCAATGATTAACATATCACAGAGATTAATACTTATATTACTTTGTAAACCAAAGCAACTATCAATGCCTTACAATGATTATATACTGAATAATAATAATAATAATAATAATAATAATAATAATAATAATAATAATAATAATTATTATTATTATTATTATTATTATTATTATTATTATTATTATTGACACATAAAACATTTACATATTTTCATATGATATCATGAAACATACTCTATTAAAAATACCAGGGAAGAGGTCATGTAGCACA
Organism: Chaetoderma sp. LZ-2023a; assembly: GCA_034401795.1. Classification (NCBI taxonomy): domain Eukaryota; kingdom Metazoa; phylum Mollusca; class Caudofoveata; order Chaetodermatida; family Chaetodermatidae; genus Chaetoderma; species Chaetoderma sp. LZ-2023a. Next base: position 28,678,186 of record CM067359.1, on the reverse strand, counting down.
AACATCTTAATATTTATTGTAATATTCTCTTATAATTATTTTAAAATTACGATAACACTTGACCAATAAAAGACAATGAACATTTTATATATATATACATATATATCTGTCTCCACTTTCTCACCATGGTGGTTTGTTGGCCTACATTTTCTAGGTGAATGCTAATGTAGAATCATGGAATGAGGCATAATAGTAGGGTCCATTTCAAGCTAATCACACCCATTTCTAGTTCTTCCCCACAAATAGCTATACAATACCCAGTTCTAAGTAAGCCTCGTACACGTTTTACACGTGTTAGAATCAATGTATATACTTTGCATCATGAATTCCTTGAAAACATTCTCAAGGTATCTTTGCAGGTAAGCTGTTGAAAAGTTTGAAACCTTTTCGACGGGGCTTTGACAGCGACAAGAACATGCCTAATTACTTTTAAAATATTCAACATTGTTTATTAAGTAGTAAATCCATCAATGACATAGAATTCGTACACTTGACATACTATTCAATGTCGGAGCCAGATACACCATTGGTATTGTGACGTTGCCTACATGTGATGTAATTGAGTATTACATCATATAATTGAGAATTTGAAATTGGATTTCTCTATCAGTTATTCAAGGGTACACATAGGCATCATATAAGGACGGAGCATCTGATCATTGGATAACCGGCCTAAAGGACTAAGACTATGCCAAGCAGTGCTCAGTCAAATTATTTTCAAAGGATTCAACAAAATGTGTATTAAATAGTAAATCCATCAAAACATACAATTCGTGCAACTGACAGACATTTCAATACATATTTGAATGTGACGTCTGCAGGTAGCATAATTCATTTTGGGATTATATAACTGGGATTACCTACCCTCTGACTACCTATATTTTATCCAGAACTAGATTAATAAATAATGTTACCAATATCGTTAGTTCTTGATACGTCATCAAATGTTGTTGGTCTTTTCTTATCAAACTTGCTACTGAACCTAGTGGACTATTTCTTTCAGACATTCAATGCCAAAATATATTTAGTTCATTGTTTTCTTGCTGGCAAAATCTGGCTATTGCATTGGATGACACATTGGAGCTAATGCTGTCAGAGTCAGAAGAATAATTAGCCTGCGGAACTTCATGTGTCCATCCCTTTGCCGCAATTCCTTGCAACATCTGAGTTGTATCTTGGTCAGGATGCAGACACGTGGATTTGAGAGGACATGGAAAGTAATAGACTGTTTTTTCAGTGGGCCTGGTTGGATTTTGAAAATGTAACTGCATGGCACTTGGTCTAACGAATGCTCCTGCTGCTTTCGTGAAGCTAAATGGAAACGTGCATGGGTCATATCAGCCTGATTAGCATTGCTTGGTATTTTAAGATGACACCTGGACTTTCTCACGAACATTTGATGAAAGGATAGAACATGCGTTTTGTACGGTTCGATGACCACATGTAATATTTCCCTGAAGGCACAGATAGGCACATTACCAGTACAACAGTAACTCAGTTCTCAACATTGTTAGCAGCCAATTCACCTTTCCAGAGTATCCATCCATCATCAGACCTCGTATGACGTCATATTCAGCTCAGCACGTATATCATGACGCCATAATCATTACATCCCACAGGGTTGCATATAGACTGTCATCAAATCTCAAATGGTCTGACGTGTTCTATGAATTGTATGTCTTTGTAATTCTTTTCGATTTAATAAACATGCTGTTGAATATGTTGAAACTAATTTGACTGGGCGCTGTTGCTGTAGGCAGCAACCGTACCGAGTCAAATTAGTTTCAAACTATTCAACAGTTTACTTGTGTATTTCTTTGACGGGGGCGGTGAGGGTGTGTGTGAGAGAAATTGATAGTCAAGGTGTTCAGCGATCGATCGATCCCAACGCGAGCGAGGTGTGGGTGGAGCTTAGCTAGAGATGGGCGGGGCATAGCTAAAACCGAAAAGGTTCATTTAACACCCACTAATGGCCATATCGATTGTAACCTGCTGCAAAATATTCATGACGTCACGTTTGCTAGTCATCTGAAGGCAGTTATAATCAGGTGGCCAGTGCCATTTTTATTCGGATCGGAAAATTGTGCTTATTACACCTAACAACCAGCCGTATCGATAACTAACAACTGCAACGTCTCACTGCTGTCATATTCACTATTTATTTCAAAATATTAACATTCGAATTATCAGTGCCATATTTACAAGTCCGAACATTGCCATCAGCCTAGTCATCAGCCACTAATTATATATTATATTGTTAATTGGTAGGAGTTCACTAGTAATACCACAATGCCCGCATGCACGCCCATTCATTAGAGATGTTTAGCCTTTCTAACTCCTGATTTTGCTATTGGCTTTTGCAGGGACTGTGACTGCCGTTCAAATGTAGGTAGATGGTTTTTTCTGTGCCTGTGACCTGATCTTTGAACCATTCCTCGATTGTTTCAGCATTTCCCTCGCCAAAGCCAATGACGTGACCAGCAAAGCTATGTACAGCAAATGCTTGTTGTCGTGTGCTGGTCTTTAATGCTTTGTTTTCTCTGAACATTTTGTGAAAATCATCGGTCGGTGTGATCTCATTTACCAGGCCATCTGCTGTTTTGATGGTTCTTTCAATTGCACACTGACTTGGTGTATGCTCTTATTGCGATTCTGTCTTAGTTCAGTTTGGTATTCATTTCGACTGCTTTGATAAATGTGTAGCCGCAGTGTTCATAATTACTGGTTAGTGGTCGGAATTAAGGTTTGTACCACCGCAGGATGGTGTAATTCGGAATAACGTCTTTGCATTCACCCAGCACTGTATGTAATCAATCCGATTAAAGATTGCTTTTGTGTTTTTAGTTTTCTTGTAGCCAATCGTCCTGTCATGTTGTCCTATGATGGCACGGGTACTGAAAGGCTGTGTTTCTTCCAGATAAATCACAAATGTACGATGAGGGCAGCTAATTCATCTCAATTACGGACCTCTCATTCCATAGGAACCAATACACGAGTCAAAACCGGGTTGTTTGTCTGTTTCGCTTACTTTTCAAAGTTGGGAGTTGAACTCAGCACACAGGAAGAGTTGTTATCTTGCTGGAATGTTGATAGGTGTGAGCAATTCATCAAATAAGGAATCGAGTGTTGAATACATCCGATCTGTCACTCAAGCGTATGACGTCATGATCAATTACATGCTTGATGTATTTAGACACGGTTACAAGATGCATGTCTTATCGCGCTTCCATTAGAACAAAATAAATTCTGTTTAAACCAATCAATTACATCACATGTAGGATGACGTCACAATCAAAATGCGTATTGAAAGACCTATCTATCCACATCATGAGCATTGAATAGCCCATCAAATGTACGAAGTGTATGTCTTTACTGTTTAACAAACAGTCTGTTGAATATTTCAAAAGTAATTTGACTAGGCGCAGTTCCTCAAATTCTTGTCGAACATCATGTCTAGGTGCATATCTGGAAAAGTGGCGACCATTCCAGTAGATTAAATACAGGATGATCTACATATTTACATGTCATATGTAGTCTTTGAAAATAGTATCTACACTGTGAATAGCCATTTATAGGTAGCATGTATTTTCTTTCATGCCACACATTTGATAATTAATCGAGTTATGCTTTAATATAAAATCAGTACATTGAAAAAACAAAAATGTGATCGAATCGGCGAGAAAAATGTATCCCTTGGTTTGGCCTAGAACGCTATGGTAAAGTTTTAGGTCGCGCAATCCACCAATGTATATCAGATGACACAAAGTTGAATCAAAACGGATCGTAATGACGAGATATATTTTATTTAATATAAAACCTCCTATTATCTTGCAGTGTCAAATGTTCGGTTGTGACATCATTTAGCCAGGGGGTGCAGAATATATAATTATTTGGTAGATCGGGGAATTTTTCTATCTCCTCGTAATACATTTATGTGGTCTAAAATGAACCGTTCTCGAGATATATGCCATATTATACACGTTTGGTGACCATTTTGGCAGCCACCTTGAATTCTACATATTCCACTCAAAAGATTGTATTACATTTTTATATGTCATTTCTAAGGCCTAAATACTCAAAATAAACGTAGTTTCATTATTGTTGCAAACATCAAACATCAGTGCCAACTGTTAGCTTATGACGTCATAGTGGCCAGATGGAACAGAAGAAATCATGTTCCGGTAAATTTGGTGCATGTTTCTATCTGCTTGTAATACATTTATGTGGTCTAGTCAGAACCGTTCTCGAGCAATATGGCATATTATACTCGATTAGCAGACATGTTGGCAGCCATCTTGACTTAAACATGTTCCGCTCAAAATATGTTATTCGATTTGTATTATATCACCTATGGGGACCCAATACTGAACAGATTTAAGGTGGTTTCATTTCTGTCGCGATTAGTTGTAAGTTTTGTCAAATTTGTCTTATTTTTATGGGACTATGAATAGAACGATATGTAGTGCATGGTGGCTCAGAGCAGAAAATATACATCTGTTTGGAATTTAGTTAATTTTGCCATATAGATATATTTGATCTCATTTTTTCTTATTTTTCACTTTTTACTTAATTGATTCATGTTTTAGTCGCTGTATTTTAGTGTATAAATGACAAAATAACATAGAATCCATATAGATGCATATTTCCTGTGTGGTAGCTCTGGACCGCCATACACTAGTTATCGCTCTCGTTCTCGCTCTCAGACTCGTACTAGCAACCACGTTAAAGGAATCCTATCCTCCTCTTATACTGACCACTCAAATAATAGAATTTGCCACCCATAATACAGCCATGCCATTTTAGCGTTTTATTGTGCCAACAACGAAAGATATTCAGGCGTTAGTAGTTAAATGTTGATATATTTACAGCCTGTGATGGCTGTCATGATTTACTTTTCAACCAATCAGAAAAAGTTATAAAAAACCCCTAGCGCGTCTGCCTCGGTATATACGGGCAGTCATAGAGGTGCCAGCTATAGTTTGCCAATGCGATATAAATACAAGCATACAGGTTAACTGTTGACTATTTTGTAACAAATTTGACTGCAAGTTGCTGCTGCCCATAGCAGAAACAACTTCCTGTCAAATTAGTTTCAAAATATTGAACTGAATGAGTATTACATAATAAAGAATGTAATGTATTGGCACTTGCATGATATCACGCACTATCGCTTGAGGAGAGAAAATGGTGGCGATCGCTGTTCAACATTTACGCGATATTATAAGGCAGATAATGGACCTTTCCGGTTTTAGCTATACCCCGCCCATCTCTAGCTAAGCTTCACCCACACCTCGCTGGTGTTGGGATCGATCGATCTTTGAACACCCTGACTATCAATTAAAAAAAAAAATGCACAGGTAAGCTGTTGAATATTTTGAAACTAATTTGACTGGGTGCTGTTGCTGCCTAAGGCAGCAACACGCTCCAGTCAAATTAGTTTCAAAATATTCAACAGCATGTTTAGTAAATAGCAAAGAATTACAAAGACATACAATTCATACAACGTGTCGGACTTTTTGAGATTTTATGACGGTCTATATGGAACCCTTTGTGACGTAATGATTGTGACGTCATCATACACGCGCTGAACTGATTATGACGTCATACGAGGGCAGATGATGGATGGATACTCTGGAAAGATGAATTGTGGTACAGATAAAGGAATGTGACAGGATATGAATGATGTGGCATCTATACAACGTACTCCAACAGCGCAATGCAACATTTGAGATGAGATTAGCATCGCTTTAATGTGAAAAGTGCTATATGCAGCGATACTATTGTCCTTGCGTAATGTCGCCATCAGGTCGCTCTAATGTGCGGAGCCCTTAAGTAGACATCAAGAAGACATGCAAGGCTAAATCAGAACCTATGTTTAATAGTCATATCTGAATACGTCGAATGCAAAATGTCTGTTTTATGTTGTTTCGAATTTTTCCAGACGATAAGATATATACAAATGGATTAAGGATGCTGTTAATATATGTGAAATACACACAGCAGAAAAAGAATGCAGTGTGTTGAGGTAGGTTTGGGTATCCGAGAATGGAATGGTAAAAATTGTGCGTCATATCCGGGATTATTGAGACTATAAACAGTATGATTATTAATGTGACTGTTCTGAAACTTCCACTGCGATGCCGTTCTTGTTACGTGAGCTTCATCAGCTTCGGGCTTGTGAATACTGTGTAGCTTTTCATTAAATGCAGTGTACCGATGACAACTAATTGTACAGCTTGGCAAAATACAGAATTCATTACATTGCTCAGATAACCATTACCAGAAAAATAATAAATACCTATTGTAGTATTATGGTATGAGATGTTATGTATCGAATAAAAGATTGGATATGGTATAGAGATTAGGGTAGAAAATAGCCACATCGAGGCACAGCACTTAGATATGAGAGAGAATGTCACCTTGGCTTGCGCGAGAAGCGGGTGGCAGAGCTGGAAGTAACGCAAACCTGCAAGGAACATCAGATGGCATAAGCTTGAACGATAACTTGCCGCCATAAAGAGAACATTTATTTTACTAATTTCCACACCACCTCTTGGAAATCTGTTTTCTGGTAACAATCCAGTTCTGGCAATAGCTGCCGTAAAACAGGTTATCCAGTCGCAGACAGCCAGACTGGTGAAAACTGTGAAAACTGGTGATCGATATTTACCTGACTTGATGAAATAAACCAACAACAGTGTATTAGCTACAACACCTGCTGTATGGGTAACGACAGGAACATGTTTGCTTGCCCATTGCGGGATAGTACCAAATGACATCCAGTACATTAGTAGAATAGCATCTAGGTGCGAATAATACTCAGTGGAGTTTAAAACCACAAGGCTATGAGTATTGGCATAACTCATTATAATTGTCGTACCTATCAAAATAAATGTGGTGTCTCACTACAGATAAGGCACAAAGACTTAGAGTAAAACATTCAATCAAATAAAGCTTTGTCACCCACAAGCGAATACATTAAGATGGTCATTCACGTAGTGTTGTTTCTTTTACAAGGAAGACTTCAGTGTTCTCCATACATTTTGTGCGAAGAGGCTTTCGCCTAGATATCACAGTACTTACTAACCAGTTCCCATCGTTCCAGGTTGTTGATAATGCTTCACAGAGCAACATGTAGTCAGTCATCAGATTAACTAGAAACGTGAAGTTAGCACAGTATTACAATACAGTTCAGAAGTAGCTTTGAATGTTTCTTAAACAAAGACAGAAACATGTTAGTTAGTAGCCTTAGAATTTTGAACACGATGTAAGAAATGTTTTATCAACTAAATTGGACATAATTGGATTGGAAGACATTACTGAATTAGACACGACGCTGCTCAAAATATTCAATAGTGCGTTTTATTTTGTCTTGGAAATATGTTACGTTATTTCCTTGCTATTCTGTATATATACGTAGTATTTTACCATAAAACCCATCTGAACGCGTTATCCTAATACCAACTGCTGTAGTTGTTTTGGAAAGTAAGACTTTACATCGCAAATGCATGCATGAAATCAAAACGTGTACTATATATATATATATATATATATATATATATATATATATATATATATATATATATATATATATATATATATATATATATATATATATATATATATATATATATATATATTTATTTATTTGATGTATACACATACTGAATAGTAAATGATGGAGCATAACTCGATACCCTTCGATTATAATATGCAGCATTGTGCTCAACGTTCACGAATAAATAGAACGTGTGATTTGATTGCCGCCCATTATGCATATATAATACAAGGATCAGTTCAGGTGAATTTGCTCACGGTATTATTGGCGCTTTGTCTAGTTCTTTTAGAATAAGTCATTGATGCTGAGATCAATCTCTCATGACAGCAGAGATTAACAATGACATTATATACACATGTATTCACGTATTCACGGTATTGGGGTATATTAACATTGACAGGGAATCGAACTCACAACTGTCGACAGCGCCTACCTCCCAGCCCATTGTACGTGGAACTATGTGTGTGGTTGATGATTTTGGCCGTGTTACAATCACAGTCAAAATCAGCTACCGCAGAGTTCTACTGTGCGTCAGAAACCAACAATTGCGAAAGCGAAAGTTTCACCGTAAAAGCATAATTTTTGCCTTGCAGTGTTGGCCTGATGGAAGCGCTTGCGGGCTATGTTGATGATAGGCGCTGTCGCCCGTCGTGAGTTCGATTCCCCGTCAATTATGCACACATTTGATCACGTACAACAACATTATCAGGTTATTAATAAAATGATCAATCTTGCTGAGAGATAGCAATACGTTCTTAGCAGAACTGGTATGAAACTGGACATAGCTCGGAAAACACGAACTGATATCTGTACTACCAGCAAGAATGGAGCTAATCCCTTGTGGGTCAATTTATCTCTTGAATTGTCAAGTCGGTGAAATAGTGCCTCTTTAATGGCCTTGATTAATATCCATTTGCAGGGCAACAGAAGTCCACTTTTGAAAATGCACAACCAGAATGAATGTCTCCATAGGAGAGCGGTTCATTCCAGTGGTAAGTTAAAAAAATAGTCTTCTTTAAGCTTGCAATAGGACACAGACTAAGAAAAAGCTGTAATCTTCTTATACAACTAACCATTCGAAGCCAGCCAAAACGGCATCAGACATAGTCTTGAGGTTTGTCCATTTGCAGACCAACAACAAGCTATTTTTGTAACACTCAGTGGTAAATTTACAAAAAGTCATCTTTTATCCCGCAAAAAATTATAATTTCTTTGAGAAATCTTAGCCATTAAATGATTTATTGATGGAAGTAGTATTTTGATCGCTTTGAGGTGATCGTTGTTAGCTTCAACATTTAATGGATAATTTGGTAAAGAGTATAAACATATGTGTTGTCCATTCGCAGGTGAAGAGAAAACTATTAAAAACAATTTATGACTTTACTGAATGGCTCGGTTACCGTGCCAGTCATTCCAGTTGTAAAATTTCAAAAATAGTCTTCTATTGGCTTGCACATAGACATTCCCCAAGACGACTGTAGATTACGGTTTTGGCCGGCTTCGCCATGAATGGGTTACATTCTTGATTCTTAACATCACAGCATGACAGGAAATCTTAGCTACACATGAGAGGCATGTGCGCACATTCTATGTCGACACATTTATCAGAGGCACGCAGTTTATTTACCGAAGTATATGTTGCTAGACAGGCGACGACGTGTTGCTAAGAACTATAAATTAGTGCAGAGAAATGTTTTCCCACAAAGTCAATCTGTGCTTCCATACTATTCTTAAACTGTATAGTGAATACGTGCTTAAGGCAATGTTCTCACTGGAGACTTAACTAGCGTAACGCAATACAGTATTTAGTTTACTTTGCTTGGTACAATTCTACCTAAAATCTTCGGCCTCTTTCTCATTGCCTAAGCCTGTTTGAACTATTTCGTGTACTAGGTTACTAATTAGCCGATATATCGGTTTGTATTCACGCTGCGAGGTTCTCAGTCGACGTGGTATCCAACTGCTTTTGTAAGTAGTATTTGAACAACTAAGCAGCACAGCCTACTTAAACGTCACGCTTGTTGTAGGTGGTGAGAAATGCTGACGTAGTCTCTTAAATGCTATGGAAAAAGTTACATTTTATATTTATGATTCAGTGGCTTCCCATTTATTTCCCCATGGTCATGCCTCATGGGGGTATTCTTACACCCATAGCACTCATTGACTACGCACTGCTACCGATGGACATAATAATAAAAAGGTTGATGACCTATTTATGCTCTTCCATCAGGGTGCCATGAGCTGAGGTGTATGATCACCAGGCAAAAGTCATTCCAGCATGGTGTACATCAGTCATTAACACCATTACATATCACTATCAGCATACAGAGGCAACTATGATTATGTCTAACCTTTTTCAAACCAGAAACTTGGCTCGACATCCTCGGAGCGTACAATAGCTACGTGTAATGTACGTGGTCAGCGTACAGCATCAAAGAGGCAAACCTTAGATGTAGACTATAACATCGATATTACATGCATTCAATGCACGTACTAAAGTAGCTAAACACTCAGAGCAGCAACTACAGACAGGCCATAAGCTAGAACTCATGGAGCAAAAACAGGCCACATACTGGAGTGTATGCTTCGCAATTGGACCAAGGGTCTTGGGGCATGTCATTAATTTTGGATACGTCAGTGATCACGTTGCATTCATCGATCTGGCTATGCCTACGGGAAAACACACCACCACTAAGTGTCGCATAGTTAATGCATATGGCCCAACTACGGAAAAAGCCAGAGAATCCAGCAATATTACATTCCTTCTATGCAGAGTTAAGCTCCGAGATTTCAATTGCAAGCTGGGTAAACTCGGAGATGCGAACTAAGGTTCAGGACTTAGCTTATGCATGCGATCGTATGGAGATGGCACATATGACCTATTTGCCACAAGGTTACAACAACGGTATTCAACCAAATAGACTTCATACTATGCAAGAGAGAAGCAAAACCCCTACTTCGGATTGCTCGTTTCTATGGAGGTACGCACCTCAATTCTGACCACAAGCCAGTCATTACACGCCTTCAGATGAACGATCTCTACCTAATGTATGAACGCCATACCGGGCAAGAGCGTAGAGGCACCTACAACCTACCTAAGCTCGTCACCGACACTGCCATGCAAATGTCATACAAAAAGGGCCTCAGGGAGCAATAAGCTAACATCGACGTCAGCTCCGATACGAACGCCCTAACCAAAATACTGAAATCTATGGAATTATCAGCTATCAGCAGCATAGATGTTCTTAAAAACAACCGAACTAGGTATCCTGACTGACGACCCTCTAGTAATAAAACTGTCAGCAGAGCAGAAAGCATTATTGCTGCGCATCTATCGAAGTGGCCAAAGTGAAGACCATACCAAACTATGCCGGAAGCGCAATAACAATCTGCGTCACATTAGCGAATGCATAACATATCTTGCTATTCAACAAGCATACTCCCTAGCAGATGAAATCACTGGCGTGGATGACTGTCACAAAATGTTTCTGGCACCTCGAGCCCTGAGAGTTACTCACTACACACGACCACTCACTTTACAGAACTCTGAAGGACACTTTATTGGGACTGACCAGGGCAAAGCCGAGGTGATTCGAGAATGGTTTATGTAACAGTTCAGTGACTAAGATGATGGGCCCGTGAACCCGTTCTTAGGAGACCCCAGTGCATTACTAACACCAATTAAAACAGCAGAAGTTAAGAAGGCACTTAAAGTCCCGACAAATGGACGTGCATCTGGACCTGATGGCATGAACAATGAATTATTCAAATATGCAAGTGACATTATCTCAAAACCGATCACGCACCTAATCAATTCAGCTTTTATGCACCACCTCCCCATCGAGGCTGTAGGCCAAGGCACCCTTATCAGACTATCCAAGCCCAAGACACCACCTGACTCCCAGCCACTATGCGGCACATTGTGCTCATCAACAACATGCTGAAAATCCTATCCAATGTTACTCTATCCCACACCCGAGACATGATCGATGACTGCACCGGATCATGTCAATGTGGCGTGTGGACAGTCATGCCAGCCACTTGGATTTCCACAAAATGGGCATTGGCACGTCACGAGCCTTCAACACAATTAAATGCTCGAAGATGCTAGACACTACTATGCCAGACCAGGCAATGAAGATTAGCTACAACTAGTGCGACTACTGCTTGCAGACACCAAGCTTAGAATACGATTCAAGTCAGTGAAGTCTTGTAGAGTTTGAGACATCAATCGGTTCTCCACATGGAGATGGTCTATCTCCTGTACCGTTCACCTGGTACCTTGCTGCTGGTTGAAATCCGCAGTTCCACAAGACCAAATCACCGCCACTCCACCCACACACACCCCACCCCACCCCGTGTCCATGTGGGTATGCCGCTAGAGATGGAATAAGCCGACAATGTGGACTTCATAGACGAGGAAAAGAAACCCCTTGACGAACTTCTCCCTCTCCAAATAGCTAAAAACTAAAAATTTAGAATCTCTTTATGAATGAATCCAAAACAGTTCACCCACATATAGCTATCTACAAAGCATGAAACTAAGGAAAATGACGACGCACTTCGTGGCGGTGAACCATAGAGAGTAAGTAAAATCCTGGGCTCGCTGCTTTACAGTAGTGCTGACATTGCTGCACGCTGCGTCATGGGGAACAGAGCCTTCCAGTCATCCTGGAAGCTATGGATTCCTAGATCAAAGATGCCCAAGATGTTCAACATATGGATAAAAGGTGGGTGGAGCTTAGCTAGAAATGGGGATGGCAAGCCAAAGTCTGGAAAGATTCATTGTAAACTGCTCAAAAATATCCACAACGCCCCCTCTGTTATTCAGCTGAGGGCAGTCATATTCAGATCGCCAGTGCCATTCTTATTAATTTCTGAATATTGGCCTTATTAAGGTTAACAGCAAATAACAGCAACATCGATTACTATTAACGACACCATCTCCAGCATGTAATATTCACTATGTATTTCAACACATTTGCATCAGATCACCAGTGTCATATTTACCAGTTCTGAACATTTCCATCAACCTAGTCAATGGCCACTAATTATATATTAATTATCTATTATATTGTTGATTGGAGTTCACTGTTAATACGACACGGCCTGCATACACGTTAGAGATGTTAAAGCCTTTCTACGTCTGTTATTGACGTTTGCAAGCGCTGTAGCTCTTTAAAGGTTCATTTTCTGTGGCAATGAACTGATCTTTGTACCATTCTTTGATTGTTTTCCTTTCCCTCACCAGTGCCGATGATGTAACAATCAGAGTTATGTGCAGCAAGTGGCTGCGGTAGAGTGCTGATTCTTAATACTTTGCTTGCTCTGATCCTTTTTCGACAATCATTTGTGGATGCGATCTCATTTACCAAGTCATCTGTTCTTTTGGTATTGAGTTCTTTCAATCGTTCACTGATTTGGCCCATATTCCTATTGCGATTCTCTCATAGTTCATTCAAGAATCTGTTTATTAAATAGTAGACATGAAATTCGTACACTTACCGGACTATTCACTGTTCATGACTGAGTTAGATATGTCATTCATTACACAGTTTGACTACAAATTCTAGTGTTTTCTGTGCAGGCATCATTTCCTGAATCCAAAGAAGATTGTATTAAGTTTGGTCAAGAGGGCTTTTGGGGCTGCACAGCTCTTGTAATTGCATAACATTATGGAAGCGCATGTAGCTTCATAGTTGTATTTTGACTTTCATTGGAATTTTAGAGCCACGAATCCACACATTCCAAAAGGACTGGAAAGGTGGTATTTGCTGGTATACAACAAGTTCTTATGTTGGTAGACCTACAGAGGAGGGAGCCCAAGACTATGATCGTCGTCTTCCTCCTCTCAGTTCCCTTATGGGGGCACCATCATCATTCATTTCTGTACTGTCAGAGAGATATACGTGAGTGAATTCTGTTTTGGCGACATTGAGTTCATTCACGAAGAGGTTTGCAGCCTTGTCCTACTCTGCAACTATTGGAAGTAGTGTATCAAGATGATTCTCTTCATCGTTCATACGATCATCATCAAAATTGTTATCTTCATTCTCCATCTCTAGTGGCATACCGATCTTTGTGATTGGAGGGGAGGTCGTGTAGAATGGTCCACAACAGATGATGGTGTTGTGGCGCGGTAGAAAGTGAAAAGCATTGTAGATAATACACCACCTTGTGGTGATCCTAATGATATTTTGTAGAGAAAACGTTGATTTGACGTTATATGTGTGTGTCAATAAGTATTTCACATTGCAGCCAGCTTGATCGAGAAATTAAAGGGCCCATGGGCGATGGTATCAAATGCGCGTGACATGTCGATTCCCATCTTGTAGAAGTTCCAATGCTTTTATGGTACTGCTGATGTTAACATTCATTGTGGCAAGACTATGCTAGCGCATGTCCTCTCTTAAAACTACTCTTCTAATTTCCAGTAAATGTGTCAATCCTATCGCTGATACGAGATAATATCCCATTTGATAGAATTTTGTGGATGCTGTTCAAAAGCATTATTGGTCTCGGGTTGAAAAGAGGTCTGGATGGCTTATTACGCTTTTGGAGTGTGATGAGTGTACATTTTCTCGCAGGATCGGTAGGGAGGTGTTGTTCAAATGTAGAGTTGGTGGAATGGGCGATTTGTGTATACTGCGCTCAGTCAAATTAATTCCAAAATAGTCAATAGCTTACCAGTATTGTTTTCTGCAAATTAATAGTCAAGGAGTTCAGAGATCGATCGATCTCAACATGAGCGAGGTGTGGGTGAAGCTTTGCTAGAGATGGGCTGGGCATAGTTAAAAATTGAAAGGTCCATTGACGATCTGTGTTGTGTACAGTTTGAAAATCATCGCTTGACGTGATTTCATTTACCAGGCCATCTGCTCCTTTGGTGTTGAGTTATTCCACCAATTCACTTGTTTGGCGCCGGAACTTATTGTGATTCTGTCTTAGTTCAGTCTGGTGTTCATATCGACTTCCTTCAGATATGCGCAGTCTCGATGTTTTCTGTTGTTCTGCTGTAACAGGTGGGTCATCAGCATGGGATTACACTGATGGTTTAGTACCTGATGACTCATTAATGACTTCGCATGGTTTACAGTTGAGGTCAACCATTGTCATCTATTTAATTAATGTTTTCCTATACGACGCCTGGCTGGTCCTGTCGTTAGTTAGTTTTGAGAGATCACGGTTGACCATTAACTTTTGTATTAGAGATTGCTTGTAGAGTTATCGATCACTCGATCAATCGGTAATCCAGTAATCACCGGTTTTTGGTCAGAATTACGTGAGTCTTGAAGTAAAGTCGTTGCATTCACCTGGCACAGTATGTAGTCATTCTGATTAAAGACTGATTTTACGGTTTTAGGTTTCTTGTTGGCAGTACGTCATGTTATCCTGCGGCTGTAGTCGTAATAGTAGTAGTAGTAGTAGTAGTAGTAGTAGTAGTAGTAGTAGTAGTAGTAGTAGTAGTAGTAATAGTAGTAGTAGTAGTAGTAGTAGTGGTAGTAGTAGTAGTAGTAGTAGTAGTAGTAGTAGTAGTAGTAGTAGTAGTAGTAGTAGTAGTAGTAGTAGTTAGGAGTAGAAACTTCTTACAGCTGCAATAACGCCTTCGCATTTGGTCGCCTAGTCTTGTCCTAAGCCAGCATCTTTAGCCTCCTCAGGGCCATCTTGATCTGAGTGAACCGAATCCTGTGTTTTCTAGCATCCTTAGAACATGCACACAGATGGACCATCTTTGTTGGGCGACTTTTACGGACAGCGGCGATGTTCTGCCTGACCGTCGGCGTCCAGCGATGGTGTGGAGGTGTTTACGGTAGCATGCATCACGTTTATCTATAGCCGCCTTTGGAGCTGCCTAGCTGTTGCAGTTATACAGCATCATACATACGCAGGTTGCGTTATATAAACGTAGTCCTTTTGTTAAGGTAATCTACGAATCCACAGCTTTCCGACGGACTGGAACGTTATGTTCCTCATGACGCAGCGTGCAGTATTCTCAGACCAAATAGCCCTGGATTTTACCTTTCCTAGATGGTTCCCTGCCACGAAGTAGATCGGTGTTTTCTTTAGTTTCATGCTTTGTCGTGCAGCGTGGACAGCGAAATACATCTCCATTACTGTTTTCCCATTCCGTAGGAAACAATTCACGAATAAAAGCTACTTGTTTGTATGTTTTGCTCAATTTCCAAGTTTGGAGTTGATGTCACTACATAGGAAGAGTTGTCACGCAATTCACCATTGAAGCAATCAAGTATTGATGGATCGATATGCGATTTCTCAGCGGTTAGGTCATATACGTTCACAATGCAACATTTTGTGGTAGTGCCAGTCCTCATTAGTATGGCTAGGTTAATAAATGCAATCATTCGCTAATGTATGCCAAACTGAGGGCATGGTCGACCAGTCTTGGTCCGATTACAAAAGATAAGCCTCGATGATAGGCTTCTTTCCGTTTGAGGAGAATCAGTTTATGGCCTGCCTTTAAGCATGCTCTGAGTGTGTGCATACTTTTGTTTCTTGGATGGATGCGATATCAATGTTCTAAAAGTCGTACTCTCCTCCCAGG
This sequence comes from Chaetoderma sp. LZ-2023a, assembly GCA_034401795.1. NCBI lineage: Eukaryota > Metazoa > Mollusca > Caudofoveata > Chaetodermatida > Chaetodermatidae > Chaetoderma > Chaetoderma sp. LZ-2023a. The sequence continues at coordinate 28,662,065 of CM067359.1, read as the reverse complement.
GTTTCTCTGCTTAACGAGCTGGTTAGAGTGCAAATGCTGCATGCTGCGATAGAGAACTCAATGGACGTGGCTGTGATCGATGGTGACGAACACAGAGATTGTTTGTTTGAGGAAAATTAGACATGATCAGGCTATGGCCTGTTTGTGGTTGTTAGTTCACACACCTTGATGCCGTTAGCTTCCTAGAAGGTACTGGAGCAGGAGACAGTGTGAAGATGCGGAGGTTAGCTACAAATGGGCGGGGCATAGATAGAAATGGATTCATCAATCAAATGTAACGCTTGGGATGAGCTTAGTTCCTTCAAACACGCTTGGGCTGGCGTCCCATAGGCTAACACCGTATTTGATATAATTTCAATGCTCTGGCCGTGTTGTAGCTATAAACCGGTGATCTGATCTACTTCAAATTTGGTACATGGTGCTTTAGCTGGTAAGTGTTATAGAATGAATACATAGTTACTAATACGCTAAATCCTCTAACTATAAACCAACAATGGCACTTCATTAGGATAATCAATATTCCATTGGCAGTATTGGCATTCCATCGTAAGTATATTGTTACTAGACACAATTATTGTCTAACATCATGTCTTGGTGCGCGTCTGGGAAAGTAGCTGCCATTCCAGTAGATTAAAAATAAGCTATCTACACATTTACTTGTCATATGTAACATCTTCGAAAATGTATCTACTCTGTGAATAGACATTTATAGGTAGCGTGTATTTTCTTTCATGCAACACATTTTATAAATAATCGCGCTATGCTTTAATAAAAAATAACCATGTTGAAAAAAGTAATTTGATCGAATCGACGATAAAATGTATCCCATGGGGCTTGGCATAGACGGATATGACAAAGTTCGAGGTAGCGCAATCCAGCAATGTATATCAGATGGCACAAGGTTGAATCAAAATAGATCGTAATTATGAGATGTATTTTACTTATGTTCAAACTTCCTGGCACACAATCAGATACAGCCAAACATGTTCAAACTTCCTGGCACACAATCAGATATGTTCAAACAGTAACAGCTCGTGTCAAATACATTACGTAGATTATGCTATTAGCGTCAACATAACACGATAGTCCACTCAGGGCATGAAACACAGGCTGCCTGTTAGAAAACGTGATGACAAGCTGTGGCTATACTCACCATTGTTATAGTAGAAACATCTTACAGCTGCAATCAGTCCTTCTTCGCTTTTGCCCACTGTGACTTGTCCTCACACGAAATCCTTAGCTTCCTCAGGTCCATTCTTGACTTGAGTGTACCGAGTCCTGCTTTCTTGAAGTCACCTCATAGCACGCTTAACAGATTTATGCAATGACGTCCTCTCCTGGCTTTGTATTTGCTGGCTCCGAGTAGGGCGAATTCCAAGGCTCTCTGTGCTGGTGTCTTTTCTGGAATCCTTAGCACATGGCCAAACATGGACCATATTTGCTGGGCGACATTTACAGACAGCGGCGACGTATTACACATCTTGTATAGTGCATCATTGGAAATTATGCTGTCTGACCATCGGTGTCCAGTGATGGTGCGTATGTGTTTGCGGTGGCAGGCATCGAGTTTGGCTAGAGCTGTCCTTGGAGATGCCCAACTGTTACAGTTATACAGCATCACGGATACGCAGGTTGCATTGTATAAACGTAGCCTTTTATAGTTAAGGGCATCTTTGATCTACGAATCCATAGCTTCCAGAAGGACTGGAAAGCTATGTTCCCCATGACGCAGCGTGCAGAAATGTCAGTAGTACTGCAAAGCAGTGAGACCAGGATTTTAATTTTCCTCCATGGTTCGCCACCACGAAGTGGGTCGGCATTTTCTATAGTTTCATGGTTTGTCGATAGGTATATGTGGGTGACTCTGTTTTGGATTCATTCATAGATTCTCAATTTTTAGTTAGCTTGCAGCTATTGGGAGAGGTTCGTCAAGGGGTTTCTTTTCCTCGTCTATGAAAAGACCATCTTCCTGTCGAGAGCCGATTGATGTCTCAAACTCTACAGACTTCACCGACTTGACTCGTACTCACGGCTTGGTGTCTGCAAATAGTAGTCTCACTAATAGCAGTCGTAGCTCATCTTCATTGCAACTGGCCTGGCGTAGTACATTTCGGATCTTTGAGCTTTTAATTGTGTCGAAGCCTTGTGACATGTCAATGCCAGTTTTGTGGAAGTTCCAGTGTTAGGACATGTCTACCGACACACGCATGTATTGGGTACATACAATGTCTGCGCAGCTGCGTCCACGTTTGAAGCCACTTTGACAAGATCCGGTGAAGTAATCGATCTTGTCTCGGATGCGGCATAGAGTAACATTGGATAGGATTTTCCGTATGCTGTTGAGGAGCACAATGGGTCGCAGATTGGCTGGGGGCCCAGGTGGCTTCTTGGGCCTGGGTAGCGCGATAAGGGTACCTTGGCCTACAGCGTCGATGGGAAGGTAGTGCCTAAAAGCTGACTTGATTAGGTGCGTGATCGGTTTTGAGATAATGTCACTTGCATATTTGAATAGTTCATTGCTCATGTCATCAGGTCCAGATGCACGTCCATTTTTCAGGGCTTTAAGTGCCTTCTCAACTTCTGCTGTTTTAATTGGTGTTGGTAATGGCCTGGGTCTCCTGAGAACTGGTGCCAGTGCTCATTATCGTTGTCAGTGAACTGTTCCTTGAACCATTCTCGGATGGCCTCGGCTTTTCCCTTGTCATTCACGATAAAGTGTCTTTAGGAGTTGTGTACAGTGAGTGGTGGTGTGTAGTCAGTAACTCTCAGGGCTCGAGCTTCCCGAAACATTTTGTGACAGTCATCCGTGGCAATGATTTCATCTCCTAGGGAGTCTGCCTGTTGAATAGCAAAATATTTTAAGCGTTCGCTTATGTGACGCAGAATACTATTGCGCTCCTGGCGTAGTTTGGTGTGGTCTTCACTGTGACCACTTTGATAAATGCGCAGCCGTAATGCTTTCTGCTCTGTTAACAGTTTTACTACTAGAGGGTCGTCAGTATACCTAGTTTGGTTGTTTTCAAGAACACTTATGGTGCTGGTAGCGGATGATTCCATGGATTTCAGTATTTTGGTTAGGGCTTCGTTTGGATAGGAGCTGATATCGATGTTAGCTATCTGCTCCCCGATGGCTTTTTTGTATGACATTTGAGTGTCAGTGTCGGTGATGAGCTTGGGTAGGTTGTAGGTGACTCTACCCTCTTGTCTGGTATGGTGCTTTTATATTAGGTAGAAATCGTTCATCTGAAGGTGTGTAATGGCTAGCATTCCGGAGTAAGGGTTTTGCTTCTGTCTTGCATAGTATGAAATTTATTTGATTGAAGACAGCGGTTGTAGACTTAGAACCGTTAGGGGCTTTGCGATCAGTAATGTGTCCAGTCCATCCGGTGATGGCATGGGTGTTTGAAAGCCGTATTTGTGACAAATAGGCCATTGGAACTAAGGAATGCCACCAGTGCATCTCCATTGCTGTTGCGTGTGCCCTCTCCATAGGATCCCATGCATAAGCCAAGTCCTGAACTTTTGTCCACAATTCCGGGTTTACCCAGCTTGGAGTTGAAATCTCCACACACGAACAGTTGCCATCTAGCTGGGATTGTAATGGCGGAGCTCCGTTCTGCATAGAAGGGATCTAATATTGCTGGATTCTCTTTGGCTTTTTCGTTATTTGGGCCGTATGTGTTGACAATTCGACACTTAGTGGTGGTGTGTTTTCGCGTAGGTATAGCCAGGTCGATGAATGCAACGCGATCACTGACGTATCCAAAACTAATGACATTATCCAAGACCCTTGGTCCGATTACACTACGACTGAGAAATAACGTAACGTCTCGCCAAGACAAAAAACAACCACATGTTAGTTAGTACAATTTTTAACATGTTATAAGAAATCTTCTGTTGAATATTATGGACATACTTGAATTGGAAGACATTGCTGCCGTAGCAGACATTGCTGCCTTAGGCAGCAATGTCTTCCAATCCAATTATGTTCAAAATATTCAATGCTACCTTTTATTGTATTTTGTAAACATTTAAAGTTATTTCTGAGCTGTACTGTATATTCTTACATGTTCTGAGTCTTTTCACAGCAAGCATTTCGTTCGCAAATCCCCAGTTTCCAGCAATGGTAATGCGTTTATAGACAGTCGTAGCGATGTGTATCCTGATGCGTTGTGCATAACCCAGGACATGTTGCTGATAACTGTTACAAAATGGACCGCATATTAAGCTGACATGACACAATTTTACACATTGCTGATGAGTCGCTGTGCTGTGTACTATACACCTGTGCAAAAGTTAAGCACCAGCAAAAACAATAGAACGTAGAAGCATGATGGTACAACTAGGCTGCCATACTTTTTGTCCCCGCGTTAGCTGACAAAATTCCAAGTACGAAATGCACATGCATGCATGACTTCACGCCGCTCGATGTCCGTGCGTGGCGCGAAACAGCACACGTGTTCAGTTATGTAAAAGTCCAGTTTGAGGTGTAGAACATTACATACAGATTTAGGCGACAAGATTAGGAATTTTGTGTTCATGACCGTGGTTTATTTGTACAGAGAGAATTAGCTCTTGATTGTGAACCGCTATGGCAAGACGAAGGTTAAGTGATCGTGTGAAATGGCAAATCATAGGCATGCATACCACTGGTATGTCATGCAGAGAGATTGGCAGACAGCTGAACATTAACCATACTGTAATCAGTCGTTTGATTGCAAAACATGGGCAAACTAACGAGGTGAAGGACAGGCCTAGATCTGGAAGACCGAAGAAGACTACTGCCCGTGATGATCGAGCCCTAGTACGCCTTGTTAGGAGATCTCCATTCACCAACAGCAGAGTGCTCAGCCAGCAATGGGAAACGCGCAATAGAGTGTCAATGTCTACCGTCAAAAGGAGACTGTATGCTGCTGGCATGAAAGCTAGGAGACCTGTCAGACGTCCTCTCCTCACTGCACACCACAAAGAGGAGCGTCTGAGGTGGTGCAACGAAAGAAGACACTGGAACATGAGATCCTGGAGACGGGTACACTGGTCCGATGAAAGTCGGTTCCTGCTTCATGCCACAGATGGTCGAACTCGTGTATGGAGGTCCAGACGCACGGCGTACGACCAACGTAACATCATGGAAGAAGTTCCATTTGGTGGAGGTTCCGTTATGATATGGGGGTGCATCTCATTTGATTGTAAGCTGGATCTGTTGACTGTACCTGGAACACTAAATGGACAAAGATATCAAGATTCCATACTGGTTAGAGTTGTGGTCCCTCATTTTGTAAATCATGCACCTGGAACCCACCCTATATTCATGGATGACAACGCCCGACCACATCGTGCTAGAGCTGTGCATGAATACCTCCGCCAGAATGCCATCGAAACCCTACCACGGCCAGCAAGGAGCCCTGACATGAACCCTATTGAGCATATTTGGGACATTCTGGGAAACATGGTGAGAAGGAGGGATCCTCCTGTGCAGAACCTACAGGAATTAACAGACGCACTCCATTTGAATGGCAACGAATACCACAATGGCGTATCAGTCGGTTGGTGACCAGCATGAGACGTCGTGTCCAGGCCGTCATCCAGGCACAAGGTGGATATACCCGGTATTAATAATGACAGTCTCAAACTCGTGCACAGATGTTAAACTTCGTTTTCAGACACCATTAATGACAATCTAGCCGCGTGTGTCAACTGTAGGGCAATAGTTGTCAGTTGTGTCAACGTAACCATATTCAGGCCTCGTTTTCAAGTTCAAACAAAAACATACAGTGTTTCCCCACGATCATAATCAGCATTCCTCTAGTTGCATTATTACCTCTTGCACTAAGATGGATGGGTACATAAATGTTTATGCTATTGCTTTCTTCATAGCACATGAATATACCCTCGCATGTGCGTAAAAATAGGGTGGTGCTTAACTTTTGCACAGGTGTATAGATACCAACATCAATGTTCTTATCGCCAGTTGTAGCTTCTTTGGAAGCACGCTTTGAAAATGTTTGATCGCTCACAGATTGCTGGCGACTGATATCACATTGACCAATGACAGGCTGTTCAGATCATGTGATTTTAGAACCATACACTTTAGAATGACTACACTAAGGAATACGTTGCTTACGTCATCTTATCTGGTTGGTTTAGTGTGCTGGCAATAAAGATGATTTTGCGACACATCGCGACTAGTAACGATAGGCGGTGATGGGCATTGCGCGATGGCGCCGTCCGGTCCATCTAGCATGAGGTGCCTTTAATTACACATCATCAACACCAGCAGGCTAATATCAGAACCAGTGATTAGTAATCATGCCTGAATTCGTGGTATACAAAATGTGTGTTTTATACTGTTTCGAATTTTTCCAGACGATAAGATATATACAAATGGATTAAGGATGCTGTTAATGTATGTGAAATACACACAATAGAAGAAGAAAGCAGTGTGTTGAGGTAGGTTTGGGTATCCGAGAATGGAATGGTAAAAATTGTATGTCACATCCGGGATTATTGAGACTATAAACAGTATGATTATTAACGTGACCGTTCTGAAACTTCCACTGAGATGCCGTTCTTTTTGCGTGCACTTCGCGAGTTTCGGACTTGTTAATACTGTGTAGCTTTTCATTAAATGCAATGCACCGATGACAATTAATGGTACAGCTTGGCAAAATATAGAATTCATTAAATCGTTCAAATCACCATTACCAGAAAAATAATAAATACCTATGGTCATGCCATTGTATGAGATGTTACGTATCGAATAATAAATTGGATATGGTATAGAGATTAACGTAGAAAATAGCCACATCGAAGCACAGCACTTAGATATAACATAGAATGATACCCTGGCTTGAGCTAGAAGCGGGTGGCAGAGGTCGAAGTAACGCAAACCAGCGAGGAACATCATATGACATAAGCTTGAATGATAACTTGCCACCACAAAGAGAACATTTATTTTACTAATTTCCACACCACCTTTTGGAAACCTGTTTTCTGGTAACAAACCCGCTCTGGAAATAGCTGCCGTAAAACTGGTAATCCAATCGCAGACAGCCAGACTGGTAGAAACTGAAAACGGGTGATCGATATTTATCTGGATTGCTGAAATAAGCCAACAATAATGTATTAGCTACACCACCTGTGCCATAGGTAACGACAGGAACATGTCTGCTTGCCCATCGTGGGATAGTACCAAATGACATCCAGTACATTAAGAGAATAGCATCTATGTGCGAATAATACTCAGTAGAGTTTAAAGCAACAAGACTAGGATGATTTGCATAGCTCATTATAATTGTATTAATGTTATATTTTTTCTAAACCATCAAAATAAATCTGGCGTCTCACTAGAGACACGACACAAAGAAGTAGAGTAAAACCTTCACTCAAATAAAGCTTAGTCACTCACAAGCGAACATATTAAGATGGTCATTCAGGTAGTGTTTCATTTACAGGGAGCGCTTCAATGTTCTCCGTACAGTTTTAAGAAGATGCTTTCGTCTAGACTAATCTGTTTCCACCGTTCCAGATTGTTATTAATGATTCACAGAGCAAAATGGGAAACGTCACGTTAGCACAGTATTACATTGTATATATGCAGTATTTTTCCGTAAAACATGCTATCGCATCACCAGGTGCTGTAGTTGTTTTGGAATGAAAGACTTTACATGTATCGCAAATGCATACTTGAAATCAAACCATGCACGGTTATATACGTTACCATAAACGTATTTATTTGATATATGCACATATTTAATAGTAAGTGATGCACCACACTAGACATCGTTCAATTAGATGCATCCTTGATGTGCACAAAGTAATGAATATGTAGCATTGTGTTCAAAGTTCACAAATAGAACGTGTGATTTTCCCGCCGCCCATTATGCACACCATAATCAGTTCAGGTGAATTACCTCACGGTCTTATTGGTGCTTTGCTCAGTTCCTTTAAAATATGACTTTAATGCTGGGATCAATCGCTCATGACACCAGAGACAGACAATGCCATTGTATACACAGTTATACATGTATTCGTGTCATAATAGTTTATTAGCATTGACGGGAATCGAATCCACAACTAGCGACAGCGCCTAACATCATAGCCCACAAACTCCTCCATCAAACCAACGCCACAAAACAAAAATCTTGTTTTTACGGTGAAGCTTTCATGATTGTGTGTTTCTGACACACGGCTGAACTCTGTGGTAGCTGATTCTGTCTGTGTTACGCTTACGGTCTAAATCAGTGTATCAGTGAAAGCCACACCGGTTAGGCACGATTTTTGTCTTGTGGCATTGGTCTGATGGAAGGGATAGGTCCTGCCGTTAGTTGTGGGTTCGATTCCCCGTCAATTATATACACATTTGATCATGTAGAACAGCATTATCCGGTTATTAATAATATGACCAAACTCGGTGAGAGATAGCAATACAGTTATATCAGAACTGTTATGACACTAGACATGCCTCGGAAAGCACGAACGTCACTGATCGGTGAAATAGTGCCTCTTTAATGGCCTTGATAAATATCCATTTGCAGGGCAACAGGAGGCAACTTTTGAAAATACACAACTGGATTGACTGTCTCGATAAGAGAGCGGGGTCTTTCCAGTGGTAAGTTAAAAAAAATAGTCTTCTCTTAGCTTGTAAATGGAAACAGGCTATCAAAAACTGTAATCTTCTTATAGAATTAACCATTCGAAGCCAACCAAAACGGCATCAGACGTGGCCTTGAGGGCTGCCCATTTGCAGACCAACAACGAGCTATGTATGTAACTTTCAGTGGTAAATATATAGAAAGTCGTCTTTTGGCCCGCAAAAATTATATTTTTGAACAATCTTAACCACTAAAGGATTTTTTGAATCTTCTTACACAATTAACCATTCGAAGCCAGAACGGCATCAGACGTGGCCTTGAGGCTTATCCATTTACAGACCAACAACAAGATATGTATGCATCTTAATTTGCAAAAGTAGGCATTTGACCCGCAAAAATGAACATAAAAAAATTGATAATCATTAAAGGATTTATTGATGGTAGTAGCATTTTGATCACTTTGATGTGATCGTTGTTAAATGAATTATTTAATGGTTAAATTTGGTCAAGAATATCACAATATGTGCTTATTAAATGCGATTCGGCAGGCCAATAGAAGACTATTTTTGAAAATTTCCCAGTGGTAAATCTTCAAAAGTAGTTTTCTATTAGCCTGTAAATTGACATTCCGTAAGGCCACTGTAGATGACTGTTTTACCCAGCGTCGTCACGAATGGGTTACATTCTTGCTTCCCAACAGCAGAGCATGACAGGAAATCTTAGTTACACATGATAGGCACGTGCTCACATTCTATATCCACACATTAACCATAGGCACACGGTTTATTTATACCGAAGTGTGCGTTGCTGAGACGCGACGACCTGTCGCTGAGAACTATACAGTAGTGCTGAGAAATGGTTTCCCACAAAGTCAATCTGTGCTTCAATACTATTATTAAACAGCATAATGAATATATAGTCTCTGATATACCAACTTGTAATATGATTATTGCATTCCCACCGAGATCTCACGATGTTAGACAATATTTAGTATAGTTGGCTGGGTACAATTTGCTATCCAATTTTGCCTAAAGTCTTAGTTTACGATCATTTCAGAAGGCGGTATTATTGATAAAATATAATTAAATTAAAACATCATTCATAAATCACGTGTACCAGATTGTCATGCGCAGAACGTAGCCCTCCCAATCACACTTGGAGCATTTTACCTGATGTTGATCTGCCGAATCAACGGTTCATATCGCTAACATTATTCTATACGACTTTATATCAAGGGTTTTATGTGCCTGTCAAGCTGGAGGAACATACTAATCTCCTAAAAACACACGATTCTAGCTAACTCACCATAAAATACATTTTCAAACGCCGAGCGGCCATCAATTTTATCTATGGGACTGGGCTTATGTTAGATTCTGCCTCCTGTGAGTTAATATACCAAGTTTGTGTGTCTCAATTGGTGAGTTATCACTAATATAGCTACATCTAACGAGCTATAAAGTTGTGCTTCTCGTCCTAATGTGGCTGACCACGGCCGTTAACTAAATCTATGCCATATTAAGCCTATTTGGAGCCCATGATTGTGGTGGCCATCTATCGTGTGTGTCAAGGAGGGAATGACTACTACTACTACTACTACTACTACTACTACTACTACTACTACTACTACTACTACTACTACTACTACTACTACTACTACTACTACTACTACCACTACTACTACTACTACTACTACTGCTGCTGCTGCTGCTGCTGCTGCTGCTGCTACTACTAGTACTACTACTACTACTACTACTACTACTACTACTACTACTACTACTACTACTACTACTACTACTACTACTACTACTACTGCTTCTGCTGCTGCTGCTGCTACTTCTACTGCTATGGCTACTACTACTGCCATTACTTTTGCTACTACTACTACTACTACTACTACTACTACTACTACTACTACTACTACTACTACTACTACTACTACTACTACTACTACTGCTGCTGCTGTTGCTGCTGCTGCTGCTGCTGCTGATACTACTACTACTACTACTACTACTACTACTACTACTACTACTACTACTACTACTACTACTACTATAACACATACTACTACTACTTCTACTTCAGCAGCTTACGTATATCATGACTGTAAAAGTGAGCCACCAGGATTACAGGACCAAATAGGTAAAATGCAATAATTGTGTTTGATTTATAGGTAATCTTATTTTGTGGTGCAGCAGTGATATATCCCTTTAAGACTGTGCCTCAACCCGGCTCTGTCTGCTATTAAAGAAGCCATCTATGATGCCCCCAGTCCCAATTTCTGGCAATGTGCTAATGTTTTGATACCCTTCGAAAAGGACGATATGCACCAAGGCACGTCAACTTCTCAAGTTGTACATATTTAAAAATCATCGGATGGGCTAAGTGGAGTGAGATGCATTGCTGATCGAGGAAGTGCAAGATCATGGGACTTATGAGAGACAGATTGGCGGTTGAAGTAATTGGGAATAAATTTCCGACCATAGACTCGGGAACAGAACACATGGTTGTAGGTTGGGTACATAAAGCCTGCTTTGCCTGACATCAACCATTTCCATTGTGGCACTAAGACACCTTTGCACAGCTTTATCTTTCAGCCTGCCAATGTGGTCCCTTTCAGATCCGGGAATTATCTCAACGGCACAAATAAACCAATAGTAACAACATTGACTACATAATGGACTATGACCGCGACTATTCGTGCAAGAAGCCTAAATTCAAATGGGATAACATTAATTTAATATTTAATGTAACGTATCGGTACAAAGCATATGTATGCTAAATCAATTGACCTACCTGGAATGGCATATTAACAAGAAGGCCCAAACTGGTAGGTCTACATGTCTGGAAAAGGAATATTTTAAATATGTTCGATTTGGAGCTTATGCACCGGAGTGTCAATTCGGTTCTCCGCCATTTGTGTTCCTTATGAGCGGCCCATAACTCTATTACAACTCTGTTATGCAGACTAGTATACTGACATAGCGGTCAGCAATACTATAATGATCATTTTATCAAGAAACTAGTTACTAGCACAGGAACAAAACCATCACGTGTTCTGACGATAGCATGCATTTAGCTAGACTCAGGACAGAGATCCAAGGACTGGCCTGAACATACAGAATCTGACTCTTATAAAGCGGTTTTAGACTTATATACGCGTCCACTTCCGGTCCAATACCGCAGGAATTATTATCCTCCAGATAACGGCGCCTAGACCTCACCATGTTCCAGATCTTGTACTTGATATTGGTTCCAATCTACACACTGCTCAAGTCTATATAGTGGTTCCTGCATTCCATAATATGAAAAGTGTCCTCCGCTGAACATGTAGAGTGTTATCCACCGAAAGTCCTTTGGAACAGCTCGTGAACTGTACCAAATGCAGTTGGCATTGCTTTCACGCAGCTCTCAGACGACGTGGTATCCAACTGCCTAGGCAAATAACATTTGAACTAAGCAGCACAACCTACTTATAAGTCACTTTCGTTGCAGGTGGTGGTTTTATATTAATGATCCTGTGGCTTCATATTTGTTCTCCCATGATCATCGTTCATGGGTGTTCTAACACTCAAAACACCCCTTGTCCACATCAATCATCTCCACCAATGGACTTGAATAATAATGTTGATAACCTAAATGTGTTTTTCCAGCTACAGTGTCATGCACTCAGTTTTATGACCGCGGGCCAAAATCATTCTAGCATGGTGTACGTCGGTCTTTAACATCGTTATATATCGCTATCATTGTCAGATTGGTGTGTTGAGAGCTGAATTCAACACAACAAAAGCACAATATAAACAAGAGCAATTAGAAATTGTAGATCCTCGCCCTCCCGTTTTGGTCACACTAATATGTTTTCGAATTTTCCCAATTTTTCGGGTTTCTGGATGTTTATAGGGTTTCCAGATTTCTTTTGCTGTGCTAAAATTTATGCTAAATCGGATCGGAAGGTCTTGAGATACATCCCCGAACATGCACGCACACACGCACGCGCACACACGCGCACATACCTACACGCACGCACGTAAACGTTAACCTCAGTGGCTCTCCATCAGGTGAAACTGAATGATGATTACTAGATTACCGACTAACTTGTGTTCCAACACCAAAAAACAAAACAAAAATTGTCTCGCTACCCTACTGGTTACAGGTAAGTTGAGTGGGGTAGTGGTGTGTGTGTGCGCGTGCGTGCGTGCGTGCGTGCGTGCGTGCGTGCGTGCGTGCGTGCGTGCGTGCGTGTGTGCGTGAGTGCGTGAGTGCGTGCGTGCGTGCGCGCGCGTGTGTGTTTGGGGATGAATTTAAGAATTCAAGCATCGAATTGCATTGGATTTTCTTGGTAATGCAACTGAATCCTTACCAGTTGCTGTGGGAAGACTGAGTGTGAACCGAAACTGAAGACTGTAGACCAACCATATGCTGTCAATCTAAAGATCATCAATGATCGAATAGGCATGAAAAAAATAAACAGTCAAAACCTGATAACACAATGGATAAATCTACTTTTCTCTATGTCACGCCCATTACGAGCTAAGCTCGGCCCACATTTGTCGGTGTTGGAGCCGATCGAACCCTGAATGTTCAGACTCCCAAATACGATGGTAACTATACAGTTAAGCTGTTGAATACTTTGAGGTAAGCTGTTGAATACTTTGAAACTAAGTTGACTGGGCGCTGTTGATTACATATGTAGCACCCAGTCAAATTAACGTCAACATAGTCAAAAGAATGCCTTTTAAATTGTAAAGACATATAATTCATGCACTTGACGGACTATTAAGCTTAGATACATCATTAATTACGTGTTTTGATTATGATGTCAGCCTACATGTGGTGTAATTTATTATGACAAGACATACTTGAGTGGCAGATTGAATTCATCAATTTACATGTAAGTTGTCGCCAGACTTTGACCATTTGAAGCTTCAAATCGGAGAATCTCTATTATACATATAAGCTGTTGAATATTCTGAAACTAGTTTGACATGGACCTGTTTCTACCACGTACCACAACGTTACATCACTTACCCATCACTGTACTTCCACAGTTGATATCATCTTGTCTGGCGCAACCACAAAGAACAACTCCGGAATACACCAGAAAGACATCCGAATTTCTTCAATTAGAGAGAGAGAGCATACAGATGACGTTGACAATGCACAAGATAATGGCGTGACAAATTGGCCACAATCAGGAAATGTAATATTGACTAACATTATGAAAAATAGTAGTAATTGTTTCCTTGTATGCTCAAGACTTCCAGACCAATCCTTGATTTCATCCACATCCAATGAAACATCGCCAATGTTTCGATCTGTGAGGAAGTAAAATGCTTACCGAATCGCTCAAATATGTCCCTTTGATAAATGTATAGAAAGAGTTGCATGTGTATTACGAGTCTCATAAAGCACATTTTACACAATCCATCTATATCGTTTACACCTCTGATAATGAAGAAACTTCACATTTATGTTACCATTTAGATAGATTAAAGCACACGTAATCTCCAATAGCCAGCATTCCCAGCAGAATACACCAGTCTAAGTTTGAATTATTGATTCACTATAATGTAGCCAGGCAAGCATAGGAAGCGAGATGTGCTTTTGAGATATACAATCTGTATTCATATTTCCACGAAGTTCAAACACGCCTATTTACACTGAATATATCCATGATTGATGGCCACCCACCTTGTCTCTGGAGAACCAGCTGTTGCAGTAATAAGGAAATAATAGTAATCACATGTGTTTATTTAGTTCCATGCCTTGAAACGTATTATTCCATTCCAGCTAAAACGCATATAGGAGCCACTTGGAGTCATTTAGCGAGCAATTAAGAGGATTTTAATATGGACTGCAAAAGAACCTTTTCTATAAGCATTCTTGCCATGCTCATTACATTTAGTGCTACGGGTAAGTATGCATACATATACCGTACATATTAACTCTTTTCTGTGACACAGCGTCCAGAAACACTCAAAATGCTACATATATTAATTAACAATTTGATGGTCAAGAATTAAAAAAAGAATTGGCCCATTTGCGGGCCTTGGCTCAATTATTTTATTTATATATTTTTTTTAAAATAAATTTAACTGGATTGTAAAAAAATTGATTTATGTTATCCTACACATTTATATTCCTCAAGACCACTGCAGAGACTGTTTTGCTCAGGATGAATAGTAATAAGCTAATTGTCAAAACTATTTGGATGTTTGCTTAATCAGCTTCCAGTTGCAGGCCGAGATAATTTTTTTTTTGGAATTTACCACTAGAATGAATTGCCCTATTACAGAGTCAGTCATTCCAGGGACCGATTTACCCATTAGCCAATCAACTAAATGCTATTAAAATATGGCTAATGAAAAGCAGAATTGGCTAAATCATTGGCCAACGATTAAAATTAATTACATTTTTTCGATTGGCAGATATCCTGACTAATTAATTACAGCATTTCAAAGCAGGATTCCTGTTTAAGTTGCTGAATATTTTGAAACTAATATGTCTGAAAGCTGTTGCTGCCTGTGCAACATCTTCAAGTCAAATTAGTTTCAAAATAGTCGACGCATTTCTTCTATACATGTAGTAATTCCCTACTGTCTCTGGACTATAGAACTGATAGTATTAACTGATGATGACTGATATCAAACATGTGACATTGATTTAAAGGTTTATTTAAAATATTTGGCTAACAAAAATAGTATTTGGTTAATCTAGTGGCTAGACAATTGCTTAAAGCCAGATCTGTCCCTACATTCCAGTTATAAAATTTAAAATAAAATTCATCCGTAGGAATGCAGATGAACATTGATTAGCACCACTACATAGACCGTTTTGTCCACTTTGACCACTACAAGGTTAAGTTCCCATAAGAGAGGTTAATCATCACCGTGTAAGGCATTATTACCAGATCTATAAGGAACAATTCAGTAGTCACAAGTGTTGACTAGCTAGAGACATCGCTTAAAGAGCTGTTAGCCGATTGACTTAATTTATAAAATAGATAAATAGAATCTCAACCTAGCTTCCATTTGAGATCAAATTTATCAACGTCTTTAATTACGTCGCTTTTATTCGATAAATATCATTCAAAATGAGATTTCCTAAACAATGTAGATTTTGTATGATGTTGAACTATTTTGCATGACACTACATTATGATATTCATCTTCCGGTTAAGACTCGAACAGCTTATGTAAATAGACGTGTTTATAGCAATTGGGGAATCCAGTTTCTCAGTCAATCAAATGACGTCATACTCAACCTTGTCACATGTAGGCTGACGTCATAATAAATTATGGTATAAATGAGGAGATTTAGTCCGTCACGACCGCTAAATGGTCCGTCAAGTTGTACTAATTGTATGTTTTTACTATTTAAAAAACAGTCTGCTGAATATTTTGAAACTAATTTGACTGGACGCTGTTGCTGCCATAGGTGGAAACAGTACTTAGTCAAATTAGTTTCAAAATATTGAACGGCTTACCTGTATAATTGTCTGGAAATTGAGATCCATCGATCCCAACATGGGCAAAGCGTGGCATCAAATCTAGCAGCTTAGCTAGAGATGGGCGTGACATAGATAAACTGGAGTCATCCATTAATTCACCTCAAGGAACTCTCTTTTTCGCATACAAAGAACCTCGCGAGGTAGATTAATTCTTATTTACATGCCTATTTACATTATTAGACTTCTTGAACAATACTAAAGGAATTAATATGATTGGATATTCTGGTTCTTGAATATGAAATGCAACTATATTGCACATTCTATGCATGATCATAAATACATATTTTGCAATGGCATATTCAATTTTTGTCAAAGAATGGACAGTTCGTTAGGCAGAAGAGAAAATATTATTACACGTTGGAAAGTTATACAAATCAACTCTGAAGTTAAATACCTAAATTCTAACTTTATTAGTATGTCAATTATATTGTAATTCAAATCACCCAAGATTCACTGACGTATTTCAGCTCACATGTGTAAGCTTATACAACTGTACTTTCTCCATCTGCTGTATTTCACTTTGTCAACAATTGTGGCACAACAAAACAAACATTTGGCAGATATTTTACCTTTGGCAACATCTGTTTGATCTATGAAAATAAAGTGGCAACGTTTTAAGATTTATTAAAAGCAAATTTGGCAGATTTATTAATTTTGAGATTATCTATTCGAAGTACAACAATGAATTGAATACACCTTGAGCTATGGACCTAGTTTGATTCTCAATGTATTGAAATCTATGGAAAAATAAATTTGTGGCACGTTTAACTATTTGTCCATGGATTCATGTTTGACTTTGCAAGATTGTTGATATTAAAATTATGAAAATCGCATTAATTTTAGAAGATACCCCATATGTATTGTTATTTACACTAAGCATTGGCGACTACGATACATTTGGCAAAATGTAATACTTTACGTTTACTGATTTGTAACACATTTGGTCTCGTGACACATCTAGACATATTGAAAATATGGGATTGTAACGTGGGAGGTCTTATCAAAATGAAATTAAGCTTTGAAAATACCAGGTGAGCTAAAAGGTCAGGTGAGCTAAAGATGGATGCTACAGTATTGCATCAATGATATTTATGTACATACAATTCGAGATTGGAAAGTTGCGAAGACTAAGCATCATCCATATACATGGCTGAGTTGATCACCTGTTATTTATAAATATGTGTCAATCATTGGGATGGTGGAAAGTCGAGCCAGCCAGGCCATCTCTTTATATGTAATAGAAGTGTACTAATGTTAAATGAATAGGATGCTGTTTATAGCATTACATAACCAGCAGATAAGATTAATATGATGATGATAGAAATTGGATGATTTAATTGGAAATGATTCTATGGTTCTGAGTTGATGTATATTTGAAAATGATTTAGTTAAAAGTTGTTGCTGCTTAGCCGGCATTCACTTTTATGATATTCAGCAGTTGTTGATAGTTGTAGTTTTGGAAATAATTAATGTTTAGTTGCTAGTTTTGGGATCATGAATTATGAGAATAAATTGAACGAGACTAACTGACACAGTTGATGATGTACGCAGACTAGTATTGGTCCTGGGCTAGAACAACACCATCTGGTAATGAATCATCCAGCACGTGTGCCTAGCACCCTAGAATTCTTGAGACTTCTTCATTAATACGCAATGGACAGGACATGGACATTAGAGCGTCCTTTAGGAATTCATAACTGAATCGAAATTTATTGATAAACTATATGCCACTCATTTTATGGCATGCATAAACAACACATACCTCAATGTTGTTAGTTAGCTGACAGATTGCATCAAATCAGAACTGGTTCCCACTGCTTTGACTATATGAGGCACAATCTTTGTGGAAGAATTGGGCAAAGTATGATTGGTAAGAATGACATCATAGCCAATCAAGACCAACCTGACTCTGCGGTAAAGAATCATAAAGAATAGAGTTGTGTGCCAGAACAAGTGAGGGAGGAATCACTGATTGGTTGAAAGGCCCAATCAGTTATCAGGTCATAGCTTCTAGGAAGAGATAAGCAGAAGTTGATTGGTGACTTTATTGTGTGGCCAATCAATGTGTGCTTATCGGGCACCTAGAAGAGTTGTAAAAATAGATTCTGAGAGAAGTTGTACATTTCTGGGAAATGAGCAGAATATTGGAAAGTCCGAATTTGGGGCTATATAAGAAGGCACTTCTCTCAGAACAAATCAATCCTTCGATTCACCTAATCAGATTCACCACGTTATTCCAAGCTACGGCTGCTATGCCTCACGAGCTTGAGGTAGAATAGGTTAGAGTAGGAATAGGTTAAGTTAAGATGATAGTTTTATGTCCATCATATTGTACCAAGTATTTTGCTCGACCATTCAATCAGTTTATCTTATAGTGTAAATAAAATCTTTTATCTTACGTATATGTGAGACCGGAAGTTTGTTAGTTTGTTAGGGAATCTAGTTGAGCTGGGAGACACACCCAGTCCTTACCAGGATCTTAGATCGGTCAGATCAGGCCCAGCAGTCTGAAATAAATATCGTCTATTCACCATCAGTCAGATGAGGCAAGCCGACTGCAGCTACTTCACCACATCTCATACTGGCGACGTTGTTGCAGCAACACAAAGTCTCCAGTAGCGAGCGGGAGCGACCAACTCTTATCGTCGTAGATCTTAGTAAGTTTTCCCGAAGTTCTTGAAGGCCACGCCCAACCCGAAATCGTCAATGGCGAGCCTGCCAGGATCCTAGATTCATTTTGATTCATCACGGATTTATATTTGCACAGGAGTGCTGATCTGTGAAATTGTGAGTACATTTGAAATTATGAACAATCCATCTGAGAAAGAAGTAATTTCATTATTAAATGATTTGAATGATAGAATCACATGCTTTATACATTTAGCTAAGCTGTCAGACAGTCTGAAAGTAATTCAACATCGTGAGTATGATGAAAACAATATAATTCGCATTGCGACTGACATATGGTGTGAAGATCAACCCCATTTGAATCGCATAGTGGTTCAGTTATATTACCAGTAATTTAGGATTTCGATCAGTAGCTTCATCAAATTATAAAATAGCAAGATCACATGCAGTAAACTCATCACATGCCTCTGTGGATGTGATGACTACAATTGGAACGAGAATTGGAACGAGAATTGCAAACACAGTATCGAAGGAAGTGGATCGGAGAGAGTTGGATCACATGCATCATCAAGAAGCACATGAGCTAACATGTGAAGGTTTAATACCAGAGGAGGTGATGCAATTCTTAGATGAAACTCATCATGTTTATCAAGTGACACAAGGAACCTTGTCATGCATACCAATTTATGTGATGACAAGAGCATCAAGAGGAGCGCTAAGCAAGGCTCTTGATCACTTTATATTAAACAAGGATAGGGCCAATGTCACCTACGATCAACTGGAACAGTTTGTGACTCTAAATTTTATATCAGCCAATGAAAAGGAGAGGGTCAAGTATGACCTAGATGCAGTGAAGCAAAGGTCAAATGAAACCACCATAGCATTCAATTGCAGATACAATGAACTGGCGAAATGCACATACCCCGTCATAAATGATGACACCAAAAGAATTGTATTGTCCGATTACATTACGACATTATACGACCGGGGTATGGGAAGACGGATTGTCAGCAAGAAGGCCAAGAATTGCGATGAAGCGATAATGATGATGGAGGAGGAAGAATGTTGCAATGACCTGTTGCAAGCCATGAAAATTCATGTATGTCGAGAGCAGGAAATGGAGGTCGACGTCATTGACATACAGGAAGGGAAGGATATTAAAAAAATTATCCGGGAGATGTGAACCCAGATTTCGCAGCAAAGCAAGATGATGGAAAAGCTCTGCTCAGTGATTGAAAATCTTCAATCAATACCTGCACCACAGTTCACGAGCTGCACCAAAGGCTGCTCCCAAGAAACGCGAAGCACCTACCTGTTATAATTGTGGTAGGAAAGGACACTTTAAATGGGACTGCACGCAAATGGTAAACCAATCCCCGAACACAAGGTCAGCCCCAAGTGCACCTAGGCCGTTCAAGTGTTTTAGTTGTGGGAAATTAGGCCATATGGCCTCAGAATGTTATTCCACACCAACTGCGCCTAGCCCACCAATGCACAGCGTGATGTGTTTTAAATGCCAGAAAACTGGACACTATCAACTATGTGTCCAATGAATCAGCCTCATCAACCATCACGACGAGGAATGAAAAGACAACATTAGCCTGATAACTCTGCTTATCGTGATGAAACACCAATGGAAGTGGATGAAGTAGATCGTCGACATTATAAACAGTATGACTATGAGGAATGCACGTCATATGATTCTGGACGAGAAATAGCCCCTCGTGCATATTCTTGGAACACGCGGAAAGACATCTGAAAGCGCATGAACCGTGACTGTGAGTATGTAGATCGCGATGGCTTCATGTTGACAGATGAGCAGACTGACGAGTGTGGCCATTATTAATATGGTGTCGGAGGAGCCTCGTCAGGAGAAAGCCGGTGATGATCATACGCCGAAGCGGTTGATGGTTGACGATGCTCGTTAAACGAATACGGAGGGAACCAGTGACCGAAAGGTTCCTCATCCGGTTAGAAGTGGAAGTGAATGGTCAAGAGAACAACAGGGGAAGAAGGATATATGGAGGAGCATCTTAAATGCTCGTCCATTAAAGAGGGCTAATACTCTGTTAGCTGTAAATGGTTCACCAATCAATATATTAGGAGAAACTCAGATTAAATTTCAAGATGCCTGGCCGCTTCCAAGTATGGTTGTGGAACGCCTGAGGCATGAGTGTTTGATTGGTGTGGATGCTTTGCATATGGGAAAGGTCAGAATTGATTATGGGACAAGGGAAGTGGTGTGGTGTGGAAGGAAGTACCCATTCAGAATACCCTTTAGGTCTCAAAGTGATTACATATATGCTAGTTGTAAGGAAACTACCGGATATGCAGTTATTGACAAAGTATTGAGTGACTTTACCAATAATTTCGATACGCCTCGTCCCAACACTCTTGGATGTACACCCCAGGTACAATGTACAATTCCAACAGGAAGACCATCGTCATCACCTTGGGTGTCACCTATCACCTTAGTACCCAAGAAAGATGGTGATACACGTAGCAGTAGTGTCAGAATTAAAATGATAGCACCTCCCTCAACTGGCCATTGTTCGGCAATGCGTGGCTCCCACCGCCCTCTCAATCCCTGCGTCATAGGTTGGTGAGACATGTGGTTGGTGTATGCCTCTAGAGGGAGGCCCAAGGTTGTTGAGAAAGGTGGTTGGTATGCCTCTAGATGGAGGCCCCAGGGATTGAGAGGGCAGTGGCGGCCACGGATTGCCGAACGACGGCCAGTTGAGGAAGGTTGTATCCTTTTAATTCTGACACTACTACTAGGCAAATGATACCACCACCCTCTCAATCCCTGGGGCATAGGTTGCGGGGGCCACCACGGATCGCTGAAAGGCTGCCAGGGAGGTAGTGTCACACTACTACTACCAGGGTCTGAATGTCCACTTAGAGACAAGCCTCCACAGTGATATACACCACTGATCGCCATCAACCACAGGGCTGGCCTTTCTCTCTCTCTATTCTGTATAGGCTCAGACAAACATGTAGTCTCTGCCAGAGTCGCATCGGCATGATGCGACCAGCCATAGGGGCTTCCATCTACCTTGACAACGCTCACCTGGGAGGAGGCTAAAGTGATTAGCATGTGAACCACGGCAGACTCTGGCATGTTTACATGTTACGCAGAGATCTGGTGCTGAGCAGGGGTCTCCAGCAGACAACCATGGCCTACCCTCTCCACCTCATATAAGTGGCAATCAGACTTGATCTCTTCATGTGGGTGAAAGTGTTCGTAAATGTTTCTCCGCAAGGGGTCGACCCAAGGATTGTACTGGGGGTCATCCTAGAAGTGAGGCCACTTAGCATCCAATATCATGGCAGTCTCAGCGCCCTGTGCCACTGCGCTGTAGATGCAAGCACGAGCAGTATGATGAGAATCATGGCTATATACGAAGAGTTAAACTGAACAGAGTGAACCCCTCGAGAAATATCTGTGCCAGATCGAGCCCTGTTCCATCCAGATCGATAGTGATCTTCATCCCCTCAGGGGCAGGGGCTAGCTGCCTCACCCTGCTGCCGGCTAAGAAACGTAGCTCTAGGACTATATGAGTCGTTTGCGGGCTATTGAGTCTGACTCACTGAAGCAGTTTAGCAGCACCCTTGACTTTGGAGACATCCGGCACACGATCTACCTGTAGGGTGCCCTCCTGGAGGTTAACAGCTTCTTCTGGTCCATCGAATGGATGACGCAGCAGGAGCTTTGACCTGTAACACCGATCCGGTGACCCACCCTCGTCAGGAAGACACTTCACCTATGTAGGTGAGGAAGGATGATCCCAGATTGTAGAACTTTCGAACTGTCCCATTCTTTTTCACAACAGTGGAGAGGGGAGTAACCTCTATGTCAATGACTGCAGGAGGCCTATGGTCCAGCGAGGTACAACACTTCATTCTTCTCAAATATGAACTGCAGGTTTTTTGCCAGGGTCAATAGCAGGCCATCATGGGCCATCGGCGGGGAACCACTCGAATAGGGTTTGACCAGATGAAAGCTGAGGTCGTTATTTAGGGTGTTGAGGTCTGCCACCTCTGTATCCGAGAGCTCAATCAACGGCTCGAGGATGAACTTCGTCTTCGGGAAATCGTACTGAAACACGACCTTGTGGCCATCTATGTTGCAACCCAGGCGCTCCTTCGACACATCCTTGAGGTCTGTGAGCAGCTCCACCCCCATCACCGCCAATGGGGTGGAGGGAGAATGCCTTTGAGTTTGGTTCATACTGTAGGGCGAATGACTTGCCATCGCTCTCTTCTACCTTGGTGGCATCAACTGCATACACGTCTGGCAGGTCAGCAAGACCCGTCGAGTGAGCAAATATGGATTCCATAGCACGCTATAGGAGGGGTTTAAACAAAACATATAACCATGCCAATTGTCCGACTGCTGCTCTCCGGTTGTGAGAATGTAATCTCACCCTCTCTAGAGAGGAGATGCGTGTTACAGTATCGTGTAGAATGGGTTCTCTTCTAGCTGCACCAGCGGGGCACAACATACATACACACCGATGTGCTACATCAACCTCTGGGCAGTGCACACAGCAGCTCACTGATAGAAGTTGGCCAGGACGTGATAGAGTATATCCCAGGTGCCAACAGCAACCTATGGAAAGCTATCAGTCCTAGCCTGTTCACACCTGTAAATCACTTATTTGATAGCCCCTCCATTAACATATATTCCAGCACGAATGGGATATCGGACGCCCATTAAGAGTTTACACTCTTATTACTCGTTGACTTGATGACAACATGATATCACACCAGGAATATCTGACTTTTGCCGAGATCATGAAGAGCCAGCTACAGGGTTGCCCCTTCATGACCCCTGCACAGATAAAGGCCTTAAATGAACAGATGCTCGCACTGCAACAAGAAGAAGAGTGACTACAGCAGGAGAGCTGGTATCAATAGAACGGGAGCATTGCAAGGAG
Source organism: Chaetoderma sp. LZ-2023a (assembly GCA_034401795.1). Taxonomy (NCBI): domain Eukaryota; kingdom Metazoa; phylum Mollusca; class Caudofoveata; order Chaetodermatida; family Chaetodermatidae; genus Chaetoderma; species Chaetoderma sp. LZ-2023a. The sequence goes on along the minus strand of CM067359.1, from coordinate 28,638,397 downwards.
GTGAAGGTTCCCGATACTGGCAGGCCCTCCTGGAGGAGAGTAAGCGGGACGATGAGCCAGATGTAGCAGAGACCACGGATGATGCAGCAGAGACCGCGGACGAGAATGAGCCAGAAAGTAAGCGGGACAATGTCTTCACATACGATGATGAGCCAGATGTCTTCACATACGACGATGAGCCAGGTGTCTTCACAGATGAGGACGAGCCAGATGTCATACAGTGGGAAGAGGAGATGGCGCAGAAGTGTAAGACCAAGAAAGCCATCCAGCGGCGGACCTACTATCTTGGTCATAAGGTGAAGTTCCAGATGTCATGTTTCAGAAAGCTACTGGCACCCGACATAGTGCTGGATGACCTCTGTCTAAGTGACGTCTGTCTCGACACCAGCAAGCTGGCAGGGTTCGCCAGGCTCTCCAAAATGTACACTTCTAGGACTCATGAGCAGATTCTGCAGGTGATGCAGGTTTAATCTCCAGGTATACTATGGCAAAATCAGAGTGGCGGAAGCAACCATATATATATCCTTCTCTGATGGCTGACGATGGCGGTACCATTCATGGCTGGCGACTCCAGCAGATAGATACCATCAGACATAATCTCGGCTATGAGGCAGAAAAGTACAGCAGAATGCGTAGGCGATAGCAGACAGCCTACAACGTCCTCGCGCATACAACCACTGCTGCGGGTGTGATTGGAGCCAGTGCTGGGGTGGCAGCTATGGCCACTCGCGTTACAGGTGTGGGGGCCATCGTCACCATCCGGCTGGGTGGCACGACACTAGCCACCACGGTCATGGCCACGGGCCTGGGGGTGGGGCAGCGGCAGATCACATGGAGGCTGGAGAAGCATGCTAAGTGGGTGGGACTGGCACAGAGTATGCTACAGACTATCGACGAGTCTGTCAGCAAAGCTCTCGAGGATGGCCAGGTCACCGATGAAGAGTACCACCATATATAGAAGGTCCAAGCCCTGTACCACACGGAGGAACCTAAAGTGCGACAGCAATACCTCAACGGGGTAAAAACGAGATGTTACAGGAGTCGAGATGACTACAAATAGTGTGCTGCCTGTATGGTAGCTTTAAGAACACCAGTATAGATGACCTTCCCACTGAACCTCATGACAGTCATCCGGAGCCAACCGCCCCTCCTGGATACACCTTTGACTGGCCTGAGAGGGCTACTGGATGATATACGAGAGCTAACACCGTTCTCCATCACAGTGGATGGACGGTCCTGAACCAGCTTCTCCGTCAACCCACAACCACTGACCAACTGCCCAACTGCCCCATCACCATCAAGGATACGAAGCAAGCTCATACTTGGATGGCTGCGCCAAGCCTCTCATACTGGAATCGGCAGCTGAACTTTGCCATGTGGTGTGCCATGACAGGATGTGGAGTAAGTTCCACCCGGCTTCACTCCTATTCTGGTACTCCTGAAGCTGTGCTCATCGCCAGCTGTCACAGATTCCATGTGTACTTCACGGTGCAACGCCTCCTCCATGAGATTGGTGCAAGCCTCCCTGATACAAACGCCTTCGACCCACAGCTCAACAGTCATAGCGTCTCAGTCGCCAGCAGACTACAGAGAGAGTTCAGCGCTCAACTAGACTATCGGTGGAATGGTGGTGACAACAGTGGTCTAGGGGTTATGTACGGTGACCCGAGACGTAACTACTCAGGATTCCCCGTCGGAAGACAGGGACATTCTCATTCGATCCAGACTCCGACCCTGGCGAGCTGGTGCAAAATATGCACATCACTGGCTTGCAACAGTACTATCCAGATGTGTGGAAGTACTTTGTCCCACGCACCACCTCAGGCCTCACACCAGCAGGGATCGTTCGGATCAACCAGTCCATGGAAGCACTGTGCTACTGCCTCCTTATGGCACAGACCCAACTGCGGCATTCCATAGATGGTGTCAGCGGAGCAGAGGATCAGGCCATGTCCATCAGTCTCGCCATCGTGATAGACCCCAGTAGTTGTATTGCTAAGTTCCAGCAGGGGTTGCAGAAGGCCCATCGCAAACTTGACTTTGCTATTTCGCCACACCTATGGTCCAAGTCAGGGGCTATAACAACATGGTAGTCGAGGGGAGTCCCCCGGTGTCAACACTGTCATCAATGCACCTACGCGTAGTGCGAGCCATACAGTCGTTCCGACCCTGACACTGCAGCCAGTCGACACAGCAGCTCCAGGCGCCCCAACACCGCTGCCAGTCGACACGACACCGCTTGCCATGGTAGCTCTATGTGTAGTATCAGGCCTAGCTCGTATGGCGCTCGGGATCAGCTTACTCCGCCACTAGCAAATCAGCTATAAGAGTATCCTGACTCTCTACAGTAGCAGTGGGGACCACGGTGAGACACTGAACCAGCTTGCCATGCCATACAGCCCGTATACCCGCTGCCAACATGCTCTTCCAAGTGCTGAAGGGTTAGACAGCAAATCATTTTTCCAGCTTGTAGTATCGCAGAGCCTTGTTCAGCTCTGAGGCCATGGTGGTCTGGAACTGCTGGAAAAGATACTCCCAATCCTTGTAGAAACCTTTAGCTCGCAGGAGCTTCTCGACGATACTCCCGCCCATGATAAGGTATTCGAGGAAGCAGATCTGTCCCATGCCAAATCCTAGATAGAGCTTCACAGCTGTCAGCTCCTCTAGTGTCGTCTTCTTGTAGTCCTTCAACTCCCTCCAGAAGACATCATAGTACTTCTTGCATAGCATGAGCCCAGACATGTTTAAGATGTCTCAATAGAGAGATGAATATTCCTGCGTACCAACCCGGCCACCTGGCTGATGCAGACTGGGAAGATCTTATTAGCTCTCTCGACAGGGGACGCAGACGTTTAACCGCATTGTATACTCAGTGCTTAAACAAAGACGTCAATGGTACAGATTGTGAAGCAACTGCCCGAGAGCCAGGCGAGTCTTCAGAAGGTTAGAGAACCTGCTGCGAACCAAGACACAGAAGTTACTGACCAAAGCAAAACCTCTGGCAGTCCATGTCGCCAGTAACGTGGTGGCGAATGTGGCCATGGTGAAGATCACATGGGGAAATGAGGTTCTTCCTGCTGCCACTGTGGCTGTCCTCACTACAGTGGTGAGTGGGGTGGCCGGGCACTGTCTCGGAATAACTCACCCCAGCCCAAAGATTGCCCTCAGTGGTGCCTGCTACACTGTTGTCGCCAAGATCATGGATGAATGTGTTACACTAATGGAGGCCGCAGTTCTAGGGCTAGCAACGAGTGCAATGGCTGAGATCATCGTCGCCTACATTTAACACCTCTGAATAGTGAGAGATGGATCGCGAGGCCCCTGCAGCATATGAGGCATGGCGTGCCAGAGGGGTGTGTGCAGCCCATAGTCGAGCACGCGGACTGAGGATCGCCAATGCCTGGGAATGGTGGACCGCACACAAGGCATGCCCCTGCAGAGAGGGCCATTACCCTGAGCACTGCTACCTATTCCTTTCGCCGACTGCATGGTCCTCGTATGGCCAACTATTTCACTGGGGGTATGACTAGTAGGTTTAAGCCGTCTATATATGACTATGACTCTGTCACTCACAGACCTAGAAAGCAAAGAGCTAGGCGATCTTGCTCACTTGGGTGAGGCACGCCTCGGTTCAGAGGACACTGTTGCCCCTATCTCTTTTCTAGACTGCGATGAGAAGGGAGACGCGCGGGAGACCCATGGGAGATCCAAGGTACCATCCCAGCCCGAGATCTCATTGGGAGCACTGATACGGTAGGACAATCAGCCATTAACAAGGCCAAGACTGTATACAAGGGGATGGGCATCAAGGAGAGGGCGACGATGCGAGATACTGGATGTACGAGACACTGTGGGTGCTGACACATGCCCTCTATGCTATCTTTTCACCTACTGCTGGGATTTCATGCTTGATGCCTCCATCGCATCCTTCGTATCCGCCGGAGGTGCAGGATTCCCCGCTCTGCAGCTGAAAGAGCTGGTGCAGGAAGTACTGCCATTTAGTCCCCCAGATATAGACGAGGCTACCGCTGACCAAGTGTTAACCATCCTCCGCACGCATGTCTGTACCATTTGACAGTAGGCCGGCCAATACTGGCCAGGTGGTGCTGATCATTGCACCGTTAGGACACGGGAAAAACATCTTGCTGTGGGCTCTCCTGGCCGAACATCTACACTCTCAATACATCCTTCTGGTGTCTGACTCTGCCACTGAGGCAGTTGACAGTAATGATCAATGGTACAAAGGCCAAATCACCAAGACGCAGAACATGCAAGCACTGATGGAGAAGCTGCTGCAGCCCGACTGACAGAACCACCTGTTCTAGTTATCGATGACCATGCAATGGACCAGAAGACAGTCACCTACCTCAGCAACATCACCAGGTGCATCCGGCACACAAAGATAACTGTCTTCATCCTCTTTCAGAAGTGCACCCGCGAGATCTCACCAGACATCCGCCACAATTCCCGGTTGCTATACTTCAGCTCCAAGTGTGGACGTGCCCTGCTCGAGACCATATACGACAGCCTAACCCTCAAGGAGACCAACAGGGGACTTCATCGCAGCTGTACAGAGGGAAGCTGAGCTGTACTACTTCATCTTCAGCAACAAGGAGACAGGTGAACTGTCACACTTCAAGCCATCTCTGGAAAAGGCACAGACCTTCACCTTCAAGCTGATTCCAGCCAGATAACTAGCCTGCTCTACGTGTCATCGCTGACAGACTGAGCAGAGACCGCGGCGGTCTCTGCTACAACTTTTTTTCATTCATCAGAAGGCTGCATGGTCTCCGCTACTTCGTCCGCGGTCTCCGCTACTTCGTCTGCGGTCTCCACTGCTTGAGGACCTTCGTCAGCGGTCTCCGCTGCTACTTCGGCAGGTTCGTCAAGTCCGTACTGTCGCTGATACTCTACCCACTGGTCTAGGACTCTCTTCTTATGGAACTTCTTGTGGAAGATTCACTTTGTCCATGCGCGACGAGCATCTGATTTGCGAGCGGATTTGATGAGGTAGTCTTGGGAATTTCAGAAATGCTGGCAGATTACTGGCCAATCTCCTGCGACCTCTTTCGTTGAAGATGTGCTCAACAGCCTTCTTGTGGCCAACAGTGAACCCCTCCTGAGTACCTTCTGCATGACCGGTGTCATGGCTCTCCACTACAGCAGCACTGACCTCCTCCCTGAAGTAGTTATTTGCTCCTGACTGTAGGCTATCCATCATATCTCGCTCTTCCTGGGAATGGAGGCTAAATATGGCAGCCCACTTCCCGACCGTTAGTACATCTTTGGGGTCGACCCTCATCCTTTGGAGAGCTAGAATAACAGGACTGTTGGTTTGGGTCACAGGTAGTTTGAGTGCCCTGCTTTGGGTGCTGTCAAACTTCCGGTAGAGTATCCAAGTCAGGAGTTCTTTTGTACTACGAGCTGGCGCTCCTTCCTCTATGGCAGCCAGTATCTCCGCATCAGACGGAGGTGCGACCTTGGCTCGCTCATGGATAATGTTGATGTCACGAAGCAGTCCTCGGACCCTGTCACAGTGGGACAGTGCACGCCGTTGCTGTCGTGCTGACTGCCGTGCTGACTGTCATGCCGACTTGTCCAGCTGCCTATAGACAATCTGCTGGAGAACTTTACCAAACACGGCAGCCGTTTAACCCCTCTATATACCCAGACTGTAAACATGCTGCAGTATGTGCAACATCCAGATGGGGCTATTGAACCCACGACATCGCACCACACTGATCCACGGAAGGACTGCCTGACGGTCATTCGACCCAGTATACATGAAGAGAACCCAATTGTCCGCTGTTGGAAGTACATTGACTTTGCAGTCTCGGCACAGATTCACGAGATCAAGAGCATGACACTGGAGTTCAAGCTTCAGAGCACAATAGAACAGACGGTAGAGCTCCTGTAGGTTCTGAACAGGTGGGAGATCGTGCAGAGGAACAGCACCGTGGACACCACCTATGTGAACGATGAGTACCGAGTGCTAGGTCTGCTGGCTCAGGGCCCAACCTTCTATGCGAAGGGAAAGGGGTACTACGCTGTGGAGTCCAATGAGGGGTTCACAGAATTCGAACTATGGGCAGCTGTCGAGAAGCCCGTGACATTTCCACTCTTAACCCTCCTCGAGAACACACACGTGAATCCGGCTGCCATGCAGGATAGGCGGTTCCTCCGGGTGTACATCGAGCAGCTCGCAGATGCGACGATGAATGCCCCAAGACTTCATGTCTGGCATGACGAGAATGACCAGGAGCTGAAGCAAACAGGTTCCAAACAGCGGATCGTGAATGTGGAGCGAGAACACCAGCAGGTCCAAGCCACAGCTAACCAATGGGCAGAGCTGACATTGCATCATGGTGCATTGGACTGTGTCACTGTTGCGGTCCTGGATCAGAAGGGAGGAGTCATCCAGCAGGTGGATATGCTAGACGACCTCAAGCTTGTGGTTGCTGGGACCAATGTTCTTGGTGAGGTACGCAGGCTGGCTGATTGCTAACTCTACAGACAGAAAACTAAGTCATATGCACTTCTGCGCCTAACCAGTGGAAGCGACGACCTCGAGTCGGCACTCAAGGGCCATCACCACCTCGGGGGCAGGGACATCCCCCCTAATCAGGGCAACCAGCTCAGCTTCAACATCAGAAACCTCATAGCTGGGACTCGCTCATTAGGTGTGACGGTACTTTACTTTGGCTATGCTAAGGTATGCGTGTTGAACACAGCAGGTATTCAGCTTGAGCGTGCATAGAGCACGACTCCTGTCATCACCGCTGCACCTGCCACCACTACTATAAGCTCTGCTGTCTTCTGACCTGTCGATGCTTCATAGTCAAGCGTTGGTTCAAATATCTTTACAGCCTCATAGTACTCATCGAGACTCTCATCTGCCTCTTTGAGGCTCTGGTTGGCCTGAGCTCGGAGTTGTCATCTGCATGTCTCCCTCTCGCACATATGCTCGAGTGCTTTGCTGTGCTCAAACTTCTCCTTAGACAGCTTCTCCATCACCTGCTTATGACGCTCATGCTCGACCTCTGCCACCTTCTTGTGTGGTGAAGCAGAGTTCCCAGTTTGCTAAGGCAAACACGCCCGCATTCAAGAATGCGGAGGCCATGCTATAGACTACAGTTTAAAGCTACTATATAGCTGCCCCAGCAACGGATCCCCAGAGCGATGTATGAATCAGAGGCTGATCCAGTCGAGAATATAGATGACAAGCACTATGAGGATGATGATTATGATTCAGACAACTACGATGTAGCGGAGACCGTGGGTGAGTAGGATGATCTAGAGCCTGAATCCTGCAAGCTAGTACACAGAGCAAAAGGAATCTATCGCACTTACATAAAAGGTTCTATTGGTCTGCTAGCAGCAGTTGGTGCTCTGACCTCTCTGTTCACAATGAAGGCTGGCGAGAAGGTCCACAAGATCGCCAACAATGCTCTCCATGGGGTGGAGAAGATTTCTGAAGCCATACCAGCCATCGCCTCAGGAGTAGGTACATTCTTCGGAGTCGCAGGCCATTGGCTACCATACTATATAAGGATGGTGTCTCTGTATGACCTGGTCAAGTCCCTTAACTTCCTAGGGTTGCTCGATAAACTACTGTTCGGTGAGGATCCAGCAGAGATTAGATGCCAGTGTATGGAGGTGTTTGAGGAGGTCTTCAGTGATGATCAAATGAATGTCGGCCGTCTGTTCATCTGTTTAGAGTCCACCCAGGCTGTGCGTGGCAGGATGGGAGTGGACGTCAGTGATGAAATCCGGGAGTTGATCAACCATCCTTCTTGAGGAACTCTACTATCAGCATGGTGGATATTACTGTGAGCCCCCTCAACCACTCGAGGCTGCACATCGAAGGGCCAGAACTTCACATTAGAGACAGTTAGCCAGTGGCTCAGCCACAAGGCGATGTGGCAGATATACAGACCTCGTCCACCGCACATCATGCATGCCCATTTCGAGGAAACTGTCCCGAACAGAGTTCACCAGGCAGATGTTCTATTCCTTCCACACGACTCGGTTGGTCGTAAGACCTACAAGTATGCCCTCACCATCGTCGATGTCGCCAGAAGGTACAAGGCAGCAGTACCGCTACCAGACAAGTCAGTTGGCCAGGTGGCCCAGGCATTCCAGGGTGTCTACGAGGCTTCGGAAAATCCCCTCCAGTGGCTGGAATTGTTGCAGGTGGATGAGGCTAAGGAGTTCAGAGGGGAGACTGCAGCCCTCATGCGGAAACACGGTGTGGCAGTTAGGCGAGGTGAGGTAGGGCATCACCGTGCCCAGGCTATGGTTGAGATGTGGAATCGGACACTGGCAGAGAGACTGTTCCCACACCAATACGACCAGGAAATGGCCGCGCCGAGTGACTGTTCTAGAGTATGGGTGAGAGGCCTGCCTGCTGTGGTGGAGAGATCCAATGCTGAGGTTACTAGGCTAATCGGGAAGAAGCCGGTAGACGCTATCAGACACTCTGCTGATCACAGCTCTAGAGGAGCGAACAAGGGAGAGGGGTGCCTACCACGTGATGCTCTGGTTCAGTACCTGTATGAGCCTGGTGAGCTGGAATGTGGTCAACGGCGTGCAACGGATCTTAACTGGTCGATAGATGTTCACAGGCCTGAGAGGTATGTGGAAGCGGGTGGTGGGGGGCAGCCTACACTGTACTACCTGGCACGCCAGCACGGAGTGCCTAGGCGACCATTTGTCGTAGAAGAGCTTCAGCTAGTCCCTGAAGACACACAGCTACCACCCCTGGGTGCTAACATGATACTCGATGGGCTCGGTATGGATCCCATCTGGCAGCACATGCACTTATCATAGTAAGCGGAGAGTTCGAGTTTTTCCTGCACATACATCACCATACCCTGGTTGCGCATGCATAGGCCTCGGCTTTTAGCTCTGTCCATCTGCAGGTACTCAAAGCTGTCACGAGCTACGTAGCCATCAAGGAAGTCATAGTAGAACTCCAGCATTTACAGCTTCGCGAGCTCATAAATAGCTATACCCACCTGGAAGGGCCTTTGAATTGCGATTCTCAGCTTGCGACTCTGGAGCTCGTATGACTCACCAATCTCCTCGAGATCTTCGAACCATGCACTATGCAGGGCCTTGTCTACCATGTGTTCATCCTTTATGAAGCTGGTGTTGCTATGACGTTCTAGGGCCTCGATGCGCTTCCCGTAGGCACTGTTGCCGAGGAGTTTGAAGAGATCTGCCAAGAGGGCTTTGCTCTTATCTACATCTCCCGAGCAGCAGGCCTCCGTTTCATTCTCCATGAACCACTCGAATGGGCGATTGGCCTCATAGTCTATGGTTCGGTATACTGCAGTGATCTCCAGGCCATGGGCTATATACCACTTGAGGGTCGGGGCATACAGCAGCCACTTCTTGCCAGAGAGGGCACCGAGCACCTTCTGGGTGGTGGGCTGTTTCCTCCCTGTTCACCCTGGATATGCCGGCATCTCAGATGCGATTGCTTCTACCGGGATCTCGTGGTTATAGAAGAGAGGAGGCATTTCCTCGAACTTTGCCCACAGAGTCTTGGGGACCTCTATATCCACCTCAGCAAACCCAAACCAGTAGTCTGCTAGGAGAGCCTCCTTAAAGCTAGCTACCCCACTGGCCCCGGACCAATGGCACACTTTCTCCTTACCACATGACATCTCTTTGGCCATCGTTGACAGGTACAGAGCATTTGCATCGTGGCTGAGTAGACGTTGGCAGACATGCTCAATCTAGCGGATTCGAGTCACACCGGCTTCATGGTATCTGGTGAACACGATTCTGGGACCGCCAACAACAGCACCATTCAGCATCTTGTAGGCTTCCTTATCCGGTGAATAGAGGCTAACATCCGGCATGTGCTGAGCGGTTCCACGTAGGAGGTACTGCGGTGACACATCTGGGAGAGACACTGCATCTTTGAGGATGTCTATTTCTCATTCTGTGTAGAACTCCCACATCCGCTTTAGGGCTTCGATGAATGGACTGACGTCCAGGTTGTTGTAGTATCGCAGCCAGACGGCGAATGTCCCCATTCCATGCTTGCTGAATGTCTGGCTACACTGTTCCCACTCTGTTCGCATCAAGAGGTAGCCACCCTTGAGCTTAGATGTCCATGCTGAGTAGTCAGGAACCTCTTGCTAGTTGAGCTTTTCATGTGGGTCAAAGCACTCACACGGGAGCCAGCTCTTCTGCTGTGTACACCCGTAAGCTTTGAACCATACCTCGTACGAGACTCCTGGGCCGAGGTAGTTCAGCATATCGAGAAACCGTAGCTCAGGTGTTATGAGGAACATGGTCTGACTAGCCTTCTTGGCGACTTTCACTGTGCCTGTACTGTCAGTCAGCTCATGGACAAAGTACTTCTTGATGAGGTTCAGGTCATACCGCCTGGAGTTGAACCCCAGTACAGGCACTTGGTCACACCACTCGTTGATCAGTCACTGCTGTCATTTTGGGAGCTTGCCCAGGTCTGTCAGTATGTACTGTGCCCTAACCCTTGTCCGGATTAGAGATGCTCGCCGTTGGATCTCCAGTATGCACTCTCTGATCAGTTCTTTGGGGTCAGGATTACAGAGGTGAGTGAGCTCACTCGTGGCGCCCTCTAAGGAGCAGCCAACTGACACAGAGTTAGGTATGTGAGTACTCTCGATCATGATAGTCTCTGTAGGATGAGTCTTGATACCATCTAGGAGTGCTTCGAAGCCATAAACTATGAAGTGTGGGTATGGGACAGTCCGAACTCGTTTAGGGACACTTTGGCAGCATTTTATACAGCACTCCCACTGTAAGACAAGTGTGCATCCAGAGGCTCTCAGCTTCTCCTCTCTCAGGACTGTCTTGCATTATTTTCTTTGGTATCCTCAACTCGCTGGTGACCAGGTTAGATAAAGACCCACCGTGACACTCCCCAGTGTGGGGTCAAATCACCACAGACATACACACACACACATCAGCTAGCTGGAATAGCAACAGGTTGTGGTAGGAGATAGGTGGGGTAGGATAGGTAGGATAGGATAGGTAGGATAGGTAGGCTAGGTAGAAAAGTGTCCCACAGATAGAAAAACTTTCTCAGGATACCAGTCAGAATAGAGAGAGAGAAAGGATGGCCACTGGCCGGTATCCTGAGGAGGTTCTCCCGGACAGTGGTGTCTGCATGGGAGGTTTATATTCACCATGGCCTTCCATGGCCACAGATCGTTTTTGTGTGGATTTTAGGAAGTTGAATTCGATATGTCATAAGTAACAGTTATCCCTTGCCTAACATCTATGTATATATTTGATTCAATGAGAGGCACGATACTATTTTCTACGATGGACTTGAAGTCTGGCTATTGGCAGATACTCATGGCTAGCCAAGACATTGAGAAGACGGTATTCGTCTGCACAGATGGTCTTTTCGATTGGACTCATATGTCATTTGGTTTTTGCAACTCTGGTGCAATATTTCAATGTGCAATGAATATACTCTGGTATACCAGAAATTCTTATCACTGATCAAGGGAAGGAATTTTGTTCAAACTCACTTGAGCAGAGGTATACTGAGCATGATATTGATCACCGAAGAACAAGTCCATATTATCCACAGAAAAACGGACGGACTGAGAGATTCAACAGAACATTAAAAGAGTTAATCCAGAAAGGTGTCAACAATGAGTCTCGAGCATGGGAAGACGAGTTGACACAGCTTTAACAGCATACCACAACACTCGCCATGCTACGACTGAATATACGCCACTCTATCTGACATATGGCTTCCGTTAGCCATTCCACTTGATGCAGCTCACGATTTAGGTGAAAGACTTACCTGTCTTAACAATGCCTTATTGCATGCTCGCAATGAGACAGCCAAGTCACAAGAACATCACCTTGAACAAATTGATAAGCGTGCTAACGCGTGTAAGTATCATGTAGGTGACTCAGTGGCTGTGAAAGCTGAGGAGAGGATGAAATCAACTTCTCGCAGTGACCCTGAGTATGAAATTTCCAAAGTTAATGGACCCATGACTCATGTCCGACATCAAAGATCTGGCAAGGTATGCATTTTGAACATTTCCAAGTAGCGCGTAGTTGACTCAGAGCTGTGCTGGGACAAAGTGAGACCACGCCCTATTAGGAATCCCGCTAAAGGTACTAAAGCAAGTCATGTTCCGCGATTTTCACCACTACCTGAATCTACGCCAACATCTATTAAGGTAACCTCTGAAATGCGACCAGTACCTGTAAGGTTAACAGATGTAGTAGTAATGCGTCCTGAGGTTGGCATGGATGTTGCTCAACCTGGTATGAGTAACGATCCCAATTATGACACACCAATGGATACATCAGAAACTGTAATTGAGCCTGCTAGTGAACCAATGGATGTGTCACCACCTATGCACTCCTATAATTTGCGCAAGCGTAGTCATAACTTCTATTCTGAGTCATCAGCCAATAAACACGCTGGGATTGGTGCATTTGGTTGGTCGATATTTGCTGACTTCGTTAGATGTGTTGAAGCAATTCTAAGCCGACACAGTACGAAGAAGTGCTAATCGCTTTATGCTACTCTTAGGAATAACATCGTATTTTTACTGTAGCGAATCATTTATACTTTACACCTCTGTATATCATGCTAATGTTTGTTAGTAGTGTTTTTGGACTTTGTAAGAATCGAATATTCATAAATTGCAGAATGGTGTGATGATCACCAGTCATCAACAAATTTCAGTAGTACGAGCCAAATAGATGGTGGTAGTGTCTATTAACCATCCATACTTACCACATAACTTTATTGACTGGTTGAACAGGTTTCGTGTCCTTGTTGCCGACATAGGCAGTAAAACTTTGCTTAGTAGTCGCAACATTTTTGGACTTCAACATCGGATCAGGATTATTAAAAAGATTGCTGTGAAAACACAACAGACAATGTTACATTACATAGGTAGATGACAAAAGAGAGGACTATTCAACTTTGTTGGTGATGTTGCATCATCCTTGTTTGGAGTAGCGACATCCGATGATATTGAGTCACTGAAGAATGTTGTTAAATTGGCTATGAAGAATATGAATAGAGTAGTTCACATTTCATGCTTTCGAAAAAATTAATATCAGCACTAATAGGATCAATGAAGTCACGGACAGTTTGGTCAGCTCGACCAAGAATGTGAGTAAATTACTTAGTCAACAAGCGTCACATCAGGCAGATTTACAGGCATTAGTACGTCTAGGACACATAATCGATTCATCTGAAAGCATTGTGTGCAGTTATCAAAAGCTGTCTGCGCAATTTCATAGACCGACTGCTTCGCCCGAATTAGGGAGATTAACCGAAGAGTTTTTTAGTCCATACGATTTATCGGAAGTCACAAATCAGGTTAGTGTAGGATTTGAGTTGATTAAACCATATCAGTGGTATTACCAAAACGTCATTGTGTCTCCATTGTGGAAAGATGACTCACAGTTACATTATGTTGCTACTTTACTGCTAATTGATGGCGGAAATTATATTGAGTATGGCATGCATTCGTGGCCCGAACCTTTAGGTATAGTAGGACATTACATGCAGGTGATAATTACTTGAAACAGTATCGGTTGGGACACTGAGACTGGTTGGTACTTTACTCCATCAGAATGCCAAGGAGTTGATCCTTGAGTCTGTCACGAACAGTTACGAGTTGATAAGACTCATGTACCATGCATTGTGAGTTTGTTAACGAATTTGACCGATAGTACGTGTACTGTTAAGTTGTCACAATTTAATGATACTGTTAATAAGTTGTTTGCTCATAAGGTGATTGGTGTGGTGTTGCACACGTTTGATGAATGTGTGGAAGTGCATTGTGGAGGACAATTAACCGAGCGTTGTGAATACATGAATGGAATGTATGCTTTGATATCGAATAAGTGTGATTACAGTAGTGCTGGATGGAAATTCGGACACACACATTCCTACAAGGGGGCGTATGCTCGGATCGGTTTAACCATCGACGTGCCAATATTGGATGTAGCTAGTGTCCTCAACCAATCTTTAATAGTTAACAATTTACAGAAAACAAAGTATATGATCTTAGCACCATTGTCTGAAGTCGATACAGCAATTATCGAAGGTATCGGTACAAAATCCGTGTTGTTGTATTTGGTGGTTATTGCCATCGCACTCATTGTGCTAACATTTATTTTATATAAGTGCAGAGTCTTTTGCCATGTGTGGAGGTGCGCTTCACGAAAACCACCCCCAGAAAGGATTCTGCAATTCGGATTTGTCTGGGCACGTTGGTCAGATCAACCAGCGGCGACAAATAACACCATGGATAAGCCGACCAGAACCAATGGCACAACGTCACCTATGGCATCATACCAGATGGGCATGGAGATCATCGATGATGTCCCGGATATCTCTATGCTGCCATGTTGAAATTTGAACACTGTTGATTTATTTATTCCTTTGCTTTATCAAGGTGGACGATCTGTAATTAGGTATGATTATGTATGGCGCAATCTTGACGCATTGTGCAATTGTGATTGATTATTAGTATTGGTATACACTGTTTTCTTTTGGTCTAGTATTGTTTGACTGATTAATTACTATTGTATTGCTTTTCTTTTGCTTGATTTAATTGCTATTTATTGTATTCTTTTCGATTTATTACTGTACTGTTATTTGATGTCATCTGGATTATCCCTGGTATAGGTGTGTTTTGGTTGTTGATAGTGTACAACGAGTTAATTAATGCTCTCTTAAGTGCTTAAGAGACGGGTAATTAGCTTTGGTTGGTTGGCATGTGTAAATATTGGATTGTCACGTAGGAACTCATGACCCCACGGGATGTCTTATAATTCACGTAAGACCCAAAAAGAAATTAATTTTTGAAAATACCAGGTGAGCTAAAAGTCTGGGTGAGCTAAAGATGGATGCTACAGTATTGCATCAATGATATTTATGTACATGTAGTTGGGATGACTAAGCATGATCCATATACATGGCTGAGTCGATCACCTGTTATTTATAAATATGTGTCAATCATTAGGACGGTGGAAAGTCGAGTCAGCCAGGTCATCCCTTTATATGTAATAGAAGTGTACTAATGTTAAATGAATAGGATGCTGTCTATAGTGTTACATAACCAGCAGATGAGAGTAATATGATGATGATAGAAATTGGATGATTTACTTGGAAATGATTCTATGGTTCTGAATTGATGTATATTTGAAAATGATTTAGTCAAAAGTTGTTGCTGCTTAGCCGGCATTCACTTTTATGAAATTCAGCAGTTGGTGGTAGTTGTAGTTTTGGAAATAATTAATGTTTAGTGGCTAGTTTAGGGATCATGAATTATGAGAATAAATTGAATGTGACTAACTGACACAGTTGATGACAATCAGTTATCAGGTCATAGCTTCTAGGAAGAGATAAGCAGAAGTTGGTTGGTGACTTTATTGGTTGGCCAATCAATGTGTACTTATCTGGTACTTAGAATAGTTGTAAGAATAGATTCTGAGAGAAGTTGTAAATTTCTGGGAAATGAGCAGAATATTCGAAAGTCCGAATTTGGGGCTATATAAGAAGGTACTTCTCTCAGAACAAATCAATCCTTCGATTCACCTAATCGGATTCACCACGTTGTTCCAAGCTACGGCTACTACACCTCACAAGCTTGAGGTAGAATAGGTTAGAGTAGGAATAGGTTAGGTTAAGATGATAGTTTTATGTACAAATATTCTTTGTACGAGCGATTTTGCTCGACCATTCAATCAGTTTATCTTATAGTGTAAAAAAAATCTTTTATCTTATGTATATGTGAGACCGGAAGTTTGTTAGTTTGTTAGGGAATCTACTTGAGCTGGGAGACACACCCAGTCCTTATCAGGATTTTAGATCGGTCAGATCAGGCCCAGCAGCCTGAAATAAATATCGTCTATTCACCATCAGTCAGACGAGGCGAGCCGACTGCAGCTATGTCGCCCCATCTCACTACTGGCGACGTTGTCGCAACAACACTTAGAAGTTTCCGTTAGCGAGTGGGAGCAACCAACTCTTATCGTCGTAGATCTTAGTAAGTTTTCCCGAAGTTCCTGAAGGCCACGCCCAACCCGAAATCTTCAATATGTTACCATCCATATAGAGAATATGTCAGTTTGACATAGTTTCTGAAGAACATGTGTCAACATAAATATTCTTCTTATTGCCAATCAAAAATTATTTAATTGAATCACGTCTTTCTTACGACACGTACAACCTTCTTTTCCTTGTTTCTATAAGACGGTGGATGTTCTATAGGCAGGATCGGAATCTCAGATTTATTCTGATACAGATTTCACTATGTTTGCTAAGCGTCCTTGGAAACTGCGTTGCATCAATTAATTCCCCATAACATTGTTTGGTAAGAATCGTGACAATGCTAATTTTGTATGAAATTCGTTTATGGACTTATACCAAATGTGATGGGTTGGCATACTACCATCAATAAACACATTATGTCAATTTGACTTAGTCTTTTAAGCACATATGACAAAGTCAATTTTCCTACTATAGCCAATAATAAAATATTCAGTGCTTTTCTGATGATATGTCTCTATATCTTTGCCTGACTTATGTTGTAGGGCCTGATCACAATTTGAGATTGTCGCCTATGCGAAATTCAAGATGTTTTACAAGCATCCGTCTTAACACTGTTTTCGATATGTTACCTCTACATAACTCTGATTGGAAGATTAAAAATGTTGGACATCTTTTGCGAGTAGTACGAGGTAGACGTCTCAACAGTGATCTGGATTCGATATCAAGAGTGGCTACTGGACAGACAGACATCATTAATATAGGTTTCCATTGAATAATTATCTTCAGCCTTGACAAATCGATTCAAAGTTCGATACATTATCATTGGTTTCACTAGAAATATTGGTCCAGATGCAAAATCCAATATGACCACCAGGCAGCAAACATGAACATAAACATTTCTCGTAAAATCGCTTATTGTAGCTTAGATCACTTTTGGAAATTCATTGAATTACGACATTGCTTTGAAAGGTCAGCAGGCATGTATCTAAAAAGTATTTTGTGTGAGACAACAATATATATGCGTATTTTTAAATTATTTTCTATGACGGATTATTAAGCGTTTGTTACAGAGATAATTACAGCATTCATGCAGTATTTGATTGTGATGCCTACGCGTGACGTGGCCGATTATAATGTCCTATGATTGACTGATAGCTTGGATTCCTCTATTGGCTTGCCAAGTCAGCCAAATCGGTCTTGAAGTGATATTGATAAGTGTCCATTTACCGGCTATAAGAAGACTATTCTTGAAAATTTACAACTGGAATGACTGGCTGACCGAGCCAGTCATTTCAGTGGTAAATCTTTAAAGAATAGTCTTCAATTGTTGTGCAAAGCATGTAATTTGTAATTTCTTGACGAATAACTCAGACATTGTCAAGCTGAACGAAACCTCTGCAGTCGCCTTCAGGAAGGTCCATTTGCTGGAAAGCAGAATGCTATTTTAGTAAATTTCAGAAGCAAATCTACAAAAAATAGTCTTCTCTTAAAATTGTATTGAGAAATCTCAATTTATTCCGAGTAGCATTTTGAGCGCTTTAAGATGATGTTGACATAAACGGGGTAAACCTAATTAGTTTGTCATGTGTTTCAGAGGAGTGTATTCCGCTGGACGGGTCAAGATCCTGGCGGAGGTGCCAGGCAACCCCTCCATTGCCGTGCCCTGCAGGATATTGTCAATATTCATGTGCAGCATGTTCAAGGACTGGTGGATTTTGCTGTGTTCCTGGTGAGTGCTGAACATAGGCCTTCTTGGGCCAACAATGTTTCAACTCGTTCAAAATGCCCCTTATATGAATTAGTTCTTTAACGATGAAAATTTCCAAAGAAAATTTGAATTATTGCTCAGTGAATGTAGATTTTCTAGCTAATAGAGGACTATTTTAAATTTTCAAATATTCTGTCATGTATTCAATTGTGTCTGAATTGTATGTCTTTGGTGAATTAGCAACTTAATACATGTTATGTTGGATATTTTGAGACTAATGCCATAGTAACTAATTCAATAGCTCGCAGTCAAATTCAAATTAGTTTCAAAATATTCAAGGTTACCTGTATGGTTACCTGGAAATAGGAAGGCTTTGAAGTGTTAAAATGGAGGTATCTATTTTTAGCTATGGCGCACTCCCCCCTCCACCCCCACCCCGACCTCCATCTCTAGCTAAGCTCCGCCCACGCTTTGCTCGTGTTGAGATCACTCGATCCCTGCACTCTTGGAATCTCAATTTCCAGCAAACTATATTCAGTTCAATTCAATTCAATTTATTTACACCCAGGCCACAATGTGACATATGGGGTCCATTAATACATACATTTACACGGTCAATGGCGATTACATGGAATGTTGGTAATTATTATTATTATTATTATTATTATTATTATTATTATTACATGTATTATTATTATTATTATTATTATTATTATTATTATTATTATTATTATTATTATTATTATTATTTCTACATAATATAAGTACTTAGGTAATCAAAACTCCCTCAAATTTAAAGGCGCACCTCCACGCCAGGACATCTGAGGACAAAATCGAGAAACCTGCATACCCACGGAGGCTCACGTTGTGCACCCAAATGATAGTAGGACGAGGACGAATCCCAGCACGTGATAACCCCGCTCAGTAAAAATCAATATAAACCTCTCCTTCGTCAATTTGAGTTGAATTTGGGACGCATAATCTCGATTCAAAATACATCAACCACACGGTACAAAGCTACCACGTGACAGGATCCACCCGGCCCCACTACATAGGGGCACACAACCTAAGCCCCCGGAAATACACAACCATTCAACCTCATCGCCAAAGGCCCTGAGCGTATGAGCGCGTTTTCAGTAGGTGTACCGTTAGGCAATCTGAGTAATGCAATTAAATAGTGATTTGCATATACTAGTGATGTGATGTACATATAGGTGTTATGAAAAGAAAGGTTAGTTTATAGCAAATATGATGAGCGCGACCGGCCGGTCAGTCCAGTAGCGAAGCGCTCAAATTCCTCCAGACGAAATTTCAAAGGTATGGAGGAAATTGGAGGTCCCCACTCCCAGAACATATTTAGAATTTGTACAGGCAACCTGTTGAATGTTTTAAAACTAATTTAACTGGTTGCTGTTGCTGCCTATGCCATTAACAGCGCCCAGTCAAATTAGTTTCAAAATATTCAACAGCACGTTTATTAAATCGTACAGACATGCAATTCTTACACACGATGCACTATTCAGCGTTTAATACGAGTTTAGATCGAATCATTCATGACGTAATTCTACCCGTCCTGTGGTTGATTATGACCTCATATGATTGACGGATAAACTGGAATCCTCTATTGATTCAGGAGCACATACCTAACGAGACGTAGCTCGATCTAGGCAGGGCACAAATGAGAAGTAAATTTCAATATAAACCACAAAAAATTAGAAATGTTATCATATTATATTAATTAAAAAGAAGTTGACAGATTTTAAGCAAACTATTATTTCTATAATTTCCGCTAGTCATAAATTCTAACACTCAATAAAATTCATGGCAGGACATGATCACCTGACTCGTCAACCAGAATACGTCTAGACAGTTACGAAGCTGGACATCAGCTCAGATTCAGGTTTTTGATTAACAAACACTAGTGTTTCTCTTGGAACTCATCAACATGATGACGTCTGAATGAGATATTGTGAGCTATCAATCATCAACAGCAACATACACAGCAATATTTACGCGATCTCATGCCACAACAATCATTCACGCGATGACGTCACTCAGCGATTCTTATGGGGAATGGAAGAAAATTACTTTCCATGGCGAAATAACTTAAGAAATTCGAAAATATGCAAATAAGATAATTGATAAGATGTGTGGTTGTAAGAACATCCGTCTTAAACAATAACCATCATAAAGATCACACCACACGGTTGACTGGGAATGCACGTATCAATTTCTAGCTATACCCCGTCAATTTCTAGTTAACCTCCGATCGCACTTTGCCCGTGTTGGGATAGATCAAACCCTAAATTCCTAGAATCCCAATATGAAGGTAATTATCCAGCTAAGATATTGAATAGTTTGAAACTAATTTGACTGGATGGTATTGCTGCCTATGGCAATAACAGCATCCAGTCAAATTAGTTTCAAAATATTTAACAGTCTGTTTATTAAATAATAAAGCCATACACTTCATGCACTTGACGGACTAACCTACTTAATGTTCATGACGGAGCTAGATGCATCATTCATCACACATTTTGATTGTGACGTCAGCCTACGTGTGATGTAATCGGACCTATCCATTAGGTAATGCTTATTTACTTTTGTTTTCAGATGGATTGGCCGAGCTACAGCAATGCAGTAAGTGCTCCTCATCACCACTACTACGATCATCATCATCATCATCATCATCATTATTATTATTATTATTATTATTATTATTATTATTATTATTATTATTATTATTCAAAAGCTGGCTCAAGTTCATGTACAACAGCAGCTGCCATTGCTGTAACTCCACCAACTAATGGAGCATTCCCTAATATAGTCTTTGGGACGAATACTGGAACGAACGCAGGTAGCAACACTGTCAGCAGCGCGACAACTTCAGGTAAAATCTAGATAATAACCTTCGGTTACTTTTATATTTTGACGCTCAATCAGCATCACAGATCTTCCGATCCCTCATCCATCACTCAGTTCTCTATTCATTGCGCACGGTATCAATTCATTGCTGCAGTTGCGCCATCTACGTAACAACTTGATCCCGAAATACCAGATTCGACAGCAATATAAGAAATATTCCGTTGGACATAAGACATAAGAATATTATCTTAAATATTTTGAAACGAAACTACATGGCAGCCGGTAGCCACATAATCCTCTCAAATTAAGTTTTAGAAAAGATATTCAACAGCTTATTTGTATGAATGTCCTAAGCGTTTGAGCATTAAAGTCGGTATCTAGAACCTATGTATTATGTAATAAATTACAGAACACCTACCCCATAAAGCTAGCTTAAAACTGCGATTCTGGAGGTTCAATCGTCAAAGCAAATCTTGATCGTGGGCTATCATGGTACACATGTGTTTATTCTCTACTGCTGCTGCTGTTGCTGCTGCTGCTGCTGCTGCTGCTGCTGCTGCTGCTGCTGCTGCTGCTACTACTACTACTACTACTACTACTACTACTACTACTACTACTACTACTACCGCCGCCGCCGCCGCCGCCGCCGCTACTACTACTACTACTTCTACTACTACTACTACTACTACTACTACTACTACTACTACTACTACTACTACTACTACTACTACTACTACTACTACTACTACTACTACTACTGCTACTACCACCACCACCACCACCACCACCACCACTACTACTACTACTACTACTACTACTACTACTACTACTACTACTACTACTACTACTACTACTACTACCACTACTACTACTGCTGCTGCTGTCGTCTTTTGCGATTTCGTTTGAACAGCATCAATGTTGTGTCGTTCACGATATCATGTTAACAACATCAATGTTTGGTCTTTCTAAAGACCAGGCTAAAACATGAATATTTTATCTTTCCCAGTACCGAGGTACAACATCAATGATTTATCTTAAATCACGTATTAGCAAGGTAAATACGCTTGTCTTTCAGCATGTGGTGTAAGTAACATAAACGCTTTGCAAAAGCGGGATCTTTACAAGGTAAGTATTTATATATTCTCAATCGATTCAAACAGGTAGATTACATATAATAGATGGATCCATTTCTAGCTATGTCCCGCCCATTTCTAGCTATGTCCCACCCATTTCTAGCTATGTCCCACCCATTTCTAGCTATGTCCCACCAATTCCTGCCCACGTTTTTCCAGGGTTTGGATCAATTTATATACTTTGAATCCTGAATTCACAAACGCCCAATGTCATGCTTAACTATGCAAAATAAGTTGTTGAATATTTTAAAACCAATTTGACTTGGTGTTCTTGCTGTGCCTATGGTCGAAGAATTAGTTTCAAAATAATCAGCAGAATGTTTATTAAATAGCAAATCCATCAAAGATATACAATTCGTACACTTGACGGACTAGTCCAGCTTCATGGCGGAGTATTCTCTGTCAATTATGATTGTGACGTTAGTCAACACGTGACTTAATTGATTGCGGCATATATTTGAGTGAAATATCGGATTCATCCATTAAAAAACGTTAAAAGAGTTGTCATTTCATATTAAATTTGTTACACGAGTTTGCTGAGACCTCAGAGCACCAAATGAAATCTTGATAAATGAGTTTGAGATAAGCTATTAATCATGTCGATTTTCACATCGATTCACGTAGTTTTCTGGTATTTTATTTTTTACTAAATCTTTTTAAAATGACGGTGTTTTTTTTACAATTTCGCGTCAACTTTTGGATCAAGACAGTTAATTTGGCGACACCGTTAGGCCTATTAGTTTCCGTTTTTTCACAGAATTGCATACCAATACCCGACGCTAAGCGAAAAGCATACCATAAGAGAAAGAAAAAGTACAACACTGATAAGACAGAGCTAAACAACCAACTCGTAAAAGATGCTAGCAAAGCGTATAACAAAAAAACGATACAAATACACGCGGAAAATATACACACCAAAATTCACGCCAAACTTCGTACACTTAAAAGAGCATATTGGAAAATTATTAACAACAAAAGTAAGGTTAAAGACAATAATGGGAATTACGACATAAACGCTCTTTATGGACACTTTAAACGGGTAAACGATACAGGTGATGACAATGGTCTAGATAATAATGCACAAGGGAATCCACAAGTCGTATAATGCTTTCCTATATATGAACAATTATTCAACCTAATTTTTAACAAGGCCTAGCTACCTGAAACTTGGCTCCTAGGAAAAATAATACCAATATACAAGAAAAAGGGGGCTGGATCAGATTGCCTCAAACTATCGTTAATAACATTATTAAGCTTCGTGGTAGAACTATTCATTACAATATTGAACACCAGATTAAATGAATATGCTGAAAAAAACTATCTAGGATGCACAAAATGGGTTTGGAAAAGGCAGATCAACCCGGGACAATATATTTTCACTATATATAATACAATAATTTCTATTTTCTGAAGAAAAAAAAATTATACTGCTGCTTTGTTGACTTTGAGCAGGCCTTCGAAATGGATAATGGAGAATTGATAAAAAGTGGACTCTCAGGAAAGTGTGTTAATGCCATCCATAACATGTATAACTCAATAAAACAGTTGTCTTTCATAAGTCAGCTTAATCGGAAATATTTCCTTGTAAGATTGGTGTAAGACAGGGAGAAAATTCATCACATTTCCTCTTTTCAATATTTTTTAATGACCTGGAAAGCTATTTAGAAGAACGCCATATACCAGGATTACCAACAATCAGTGAAATGACTGATAATTAACACACATGTACACATTTAATCGCGATCTTGTATGCGGATGACGCTATAATAATTACGGAATCTCCAACAGCTATCCAAAATGATTTAGATACATTACAAGATTGCTGTCATGAATGGAAATTGAGTTTTAATAAATCTAAAACAAAAGTCATAATATTGAAAAAAACCCGCAAGAAAACCAATCAACCACAATTCCAAATTCGGGATCATGACATTGAAATAGTCGATGAATATCTATTCCTATGAGTCCTTTTCAAATATAATTGTAATTTTCTCATGTAGAAAGCGCAACTTGAAACAATGGATACAGGCAATGTACGATTAAATAAAATACTGTACCAATTGACTTACAATGTAAACGTTTTAACTATATGGTCTCACCAGTGATGTTATATGCATCTGAAACTGTGGGTGGGGTTGTAGGGGATTGAGAACACTGATCTGCTGGAGGCGTGCCAAATACAATTTGACAAAATTCCTTTGCATACTAAAATGAGTACACAAAATATTATGCTCTATACCAAACTATGGAAATATACATACATATGCAATGCAATATGATTCGGTTTTGGGTTGACATAGTAAACGTGAGATATGGAAAACTGTCCTCGATACTATACTATATTAGTCTCGACGATTCTGATAAACAGAATACACAGTTTAAATGGATAACGATGATAAAAGCATTCCCAACATTAACAGCGCATGCTGATACATTTGAGAAAGACAACATAAATAAAGCACAATTAACCAAACAGGTAGGCAGACAAACAGTTTTAGAAAAATCAAAGTTAAAGGGAAGTGTATAACTGACCTCAGCGAGTCAAGCCGGTTACCAATCTATGATAAAAGTTGGATATATATACTCCACAATCCAACCCCAGCATGATGCTATAATGTTATGTGATTTTAGAATGCTTAACCACAAAATAGCTATTGACTGTAAGGTGGACGGGAACCGAAAGAAGCGAACGTCTTTCTGATATATTTAACTGCATAGAGGATGAACTGCACTGTCTGTTTGCATGTCTCAAATATAATACGGAAGGACAAAATACATCCATGGGTACTACATTACCAATTACACAATAGACCAAACAAAGGGGTTCCTTTCAATATGCAAAAGGCGTGTGCTAATAAACACGTAAATATCATATCAATTGGAAGAAGAAGATATAACTTGCGATTTTGAAGCTCTTAAAATTACGCTTGCTTTACTTAAATTTTCCACGTATATTTCCATATTACGTAATTTAAAAAAATGCTAATGTGATAACTAACTGTACATGGAAATAATGACACATATCGATACTCTGTTACATCTTTATACTGTTGTAATACTAATAAATATCAAATATGTAATTTATATCTGCCGCCAAAATATGAATTGTAAAATATTATCCCCCATATGCTTTATGTAAAGCCTGGGTGAGTACAACGTGAACATGAACATGACGCATTCAGCTGACGTTTTATAAGAAAGTCTATTATTGATATGGCACCGCTGAAGGTATAATCACCAGCTTGTGGTAAGATTTATCAATGTTCTTTCTTGACGAAAATGAACTTATCTTGGCAAAAAACTAAAACGTCAACATTAAAAATGTTCTCTTTTGGCAGAAATTGTCTCCAATTGATGAGACATTATTTATTTATTTTCTTCTTTTTCTTCTTCTTCTTCTTCTTCTTCTTTTTCTTCTTCTTCTTCTTCTTCTTCTTCTTCTTCTTCTTCTTCTTCTTCTTATTATTATTATTATTATTATTATTATTTTTATTATTATTATCCAAATCATTTAGCGTATAACAGCTGGTAACACCGCAGAAAATTGTGAGTACCCATGGTTGGTAGTGGTGAGAACTGAAGAAGTAAGAACTGCAACGTATACAAGTGGTATCTTGTGTGGAGGATCAATTGTGGATGCAAATACTGTCATCACAGCAACGCACTGTCTCACGTATGTAATATTGTCATCACAAGCACACACTGTCTCACGTATGTAATACGTTTATCACAACCACACACAGTCTCACGTATGTTATACTGTCATCACAACCACGCACAGTCTCACGTATGTAATACTGTTATCACAACCACACCCTGTCTCACGTATGTAGTACTGGCATGACAGCCACGCACTGTCTCACATATGTAATACTATCATCACAGCCACACACTGTCTCACGTATGTAATATTGACATTGTCATCACAGCCACACACTGTCTCGTGTATGTAATACTATCATCACAACCACACACTGTCTCGCGTATGTAATACTATCATCACAACCAAACACTGTCTCACGTATACAATACTATCATCACAACCACACACTGTCTCACGTATGTAATACTATCATCACAGCCACACACTGTCTCACGTATGTAATACTATCATCACAACCAAACACTGTCTCAGGTATACAATACTATCATCACAACCACACACTGTTTCATGTATGTAATACTATCATCACACCCAAACACTGTCTCACGTACACAATACTATCATCACAACCACACACTGCCTCATGTATGTAATACTATCATCACAACCACACACTGTCTCACGTATGTAATACTATCATCACAGCCACACACTGTCTCACGTATGTAATATTGGCATTGTCATCACAGCCACACACTGTCTCACGTATGTAATACTATCATCACAACCAAACACTGTCTCACGTATATAATACTATCATCACAACCACACACTGCCTCATGTATGTAATACTATCATCACAACCACACCCTGTCTCACGTATGTAATACTATCATCAGAGCCACACACTGTCTCACGTATGTACGGTAATACTATCATCACAACCACACACTGTCTCACGTATGTAATACTATCATCACAACTATACACTGTCTCACGTATGTAATACTATCATCACAGCCACACACTGTCTCACGTATGTAATATTGCCATCACAGCCACACACTGTCTCACGTAAGTGGTACTGTCATCACAACCACACACTGCCTCGCGTATGTAATACTGCTATCATCACAACCACACACCGTCTCTCGTATGCATATGTATGTAGTGTAGCTCGTAATGTAGCCCGCCATGACGTGCTCATCCATCGTGCCACAAGTGCACGACGGACGGGAGTGCTGGTTAGCTGTGGATCTCGGGGTTGCGGATCCCGTATTGTATCCTTCCGTAGAGTACAAAGACCGACCCCTAAGGCCGGTGGAACACAGGTTCCAGTGGGGCCGTGCGACCATTGCCACTGAAATTAAACCACACCATGCCGTTCCAACTGTTGATGTCACCGGTGAGTCGATTCACCATAATTTAAACCTGGTCGGATCCGGTCAACGTGTCGATTGGGAATCCAAACAATTAATAAGCCATAAGGCTGGTGGATGCACGGAAAGAGACAATAACTTGCTATATATAAGAGGCCCTATAGGTCACTTGGTCAATTTTACACAACCTTGCTGGTGCGTGGGGCTACATTACCACAACAACCGAAAAAGAGGTGTACACTATGCGTCTCCAATGAAGAAATTGTTCCTAACCACTTCAAACCTATCCTATCGAGCTGAATAGCCAGGTTTATTCGGTAACATGTCATGCTCAAACAATTAGAGCATGATCAGTGACCTCAGTGTAAAATTGATGCTGGCGGGAATAGTGATTTTTTATATAATGTTGCTGTATAGTATTTCCTAGCATACTGTGATCTAGAGTTTTTATAAATAAACAAAACATATGAACTAGATGGCTACTTGCCATATGCACAACTAACCAATACACAAACTAACGGATACGAAGATGATTAAATGATAATTAAAGTATCACAGGTTACTAGACCTAACGGTGTAGCTAGTTGAAAGCTCCACAGTAAACAAGGATAATATGAACAGTACGAAACAGAAATTGTAAGAATGCGGTCCTAGGACAGGTACGGGACCTATTAGTCATCAGTACCTTTATACGGAAATAATTAACAGTTTATAATTAAACATACAATAGTATAGCTACTTGAGTACCTATTGCTCATCGGTACAGAACAAGTTCACTAGTTACTGAAACTGAGGCGCTATTACACTTGTAGCGCGAGATGCCACGTTCTCAGGGCTGGAAAGATTTCCAGAGGAAAACATCCGCAGTCAGGTCTCTGCAAGCAGGTTTCCGCAGGCAGGTCTCTGCAGGCTGACTTCTCCAGACAGGTGGGAGACGGTACATTCTCAGGACAGATAACGGAACAGTTCAAGAATGTCCACTATATAATCTTATAGCTGATACATAATCACAGCAGTGGTTGTAAAGTTTTCTGTCCGGCGATGGAGGTATGAAAGTTAAGAGTAACCCATTAACAGGGAGGATTACTTATATAATAACATTGCATGTACATTCACTGGCACATGGTGCAGGGTGTGTTGCATAGCTCTTGCGGCGCACCGGGCAAAGTTCACCCAGACTGGTCGAAAGTAAAATTATCACACACGACATGCAGTGCGGAAGTTGAAGTCCACTTTTCAGTGTAGTTGGCAGATCCGGTGAGTCATCCACCAAGAACCACCATCGGCTCTACATTCCGTAGGATTACATTCCTGGCCCGCACGGCCCATCCATAGAAAGACTCCCTTAAGAAGGTTCGGATGCTGGAGTGTATACTTTGAAATTTAGTTTATTATTTATAAGGTGTACAAAAACTGTGGAAGCCGAGGACTCCTTACCACCGCAGATGAGCTGAAATCCGAGAGGCACCAGATGAAGTAGGAATCACCGTAGGTTTGCAGTTACACACGTGACTCCCGATGGTCCAGTCGTCCTGCGTGGGCCGGCTTCCACGCGGGTGATGCTCCTGATTCTCGATTTTTCACACTTTTTAGACTCTCTGGGACGTCAGCGCTGGGTGCCTCAGCCAATCAGTGGCCGAGCACTAGCCAATCAGCGTACTGCAGAGGTGGTGACGTAGTTATCAAGTGTAGAGAGTACTTTCTATTTAGTAATATATATATATATATATATTACTAAATAGAAAGTATATATACATATAGACGTCAAGGCAATATTTCAAGTATAATTTAGCGGGGAGCTTCGACGATAATTCGGCGATTTCTGGACCGATTTTGAAACTGTAAAAGGTAGTGTAATCCTCGTCTCATTCCGGTCCTGATAGATACCGGGAACGACGAGAATGGTGCAGTTTAAAGAAATTACGGGTACCGTCTCGGTACACTATAATTCCGTACTCGCCCCCAATCTCGACACATGTTGCCAGGGAAGCTCTGACGTGCGCGAATGCGCACTACGCACTCTAACGGAAACCTCTCCTATATGGCTTATATACGCGTACTATCCCACCATGGGGTGCGCTTAGAGCGATTTCGAGACATCCGTTCCTACCTGCTTAGCTGGGATGGCTGGCACCCGTCCGGTCGATCCATGCTACAGTAGTACTGTCATCACAGCCACACACTGACTCATGTATGTAGTACTGTCATCACAACCATACACTGTCTCACGTATGTAGTACTGTCATCTCAGTCACACACTGTCTCACGTATGTAGTACTGTCATCACAATCACACACTGTCCCACGTATGTAGTACTGTCATCACAGTCACACTGTGTCTCACGTATGTAGTACTGTTATCACAGCCACAGCCTGTCTCATGTATGTGCAATTAGCAGGGGCGTAGCCAGTATTGAAAATTAGAGGTGGGGTGGGGTGGATTCTGGCCAAAATGATTAGATGAACAATATATTTGACAATAAATACATTTTACTAAATCTGTACTGGCGTAAGATTATGTGACAGATGACAGAATCTACCTGCACATGTTACACATAATACACATCGGTTGTTAGTTTTTAACCCTTACCACCTTGGCGTCAACATATCATCTATTGTTTAGTGTGCCAGTAGCAGATAGACTAGTGTACGTTTTGGAAATAATTTTTGTGAAAGAGTTTGCTATCATATACAGCAATATCTTTAACCAAAGTTGTTTCCAAAATGTACAACAGTTTGCTTTTCAAAACAAAACAAAAATTATAATTATGACATCGGAGAGACAGAGAGATACGACTTAAATAGTAAAAACAACATTTATTCTAACAAAGAGGGACAAGTGAAGGACTGGCTTTACCTTTGCTGTTGCTACTTCAGGCAGACACATCTTTCTACTCAACTCAGTCTCAAACTATTCAGGTTATTCAACTCTGTGTTTATTGGTCGATTTATAATTGTGTTTAATTGACAGGATTCATAATGCAGTCTCGAATTGATTATCTTAGTCTCGGTGCAATAGGTGCAATATAAGTTTATCATTAACAACGTTTTAGCCACTTATGTTTTATTAAGTCTGATTTTAAATCAATGTGCCAAGTGAGCTTAGTTTAAAATGGCAGCGAGTCTTACTGCCACTTTAAACGCCGATTTTCATTGGCTAATAAGGTGATAACACGATCTATTAAACTGTTTCCCATATGCACGCCTGCCAGATCACTAACTCTAATTGAAGTCATTGTAGTAAACTGGTAATATGTTTTGTAACGCTGTCAATATGTAAAGTACTTGACTGTTTTTGAGCTGACACGCGTTCCATTAATGCAGAATAAGTTGCTAAAAGACACATAGTATAAATGAATTGGGAGTTCACTAAAGCAGCTTTGTGAGATAATGATTTTGTCCAAGTTTCTCGGTTTACATCAGTAATTAGAGTTACCACTGAAGTAAGTATTAGTTCATAAGATTTTGCAAATAACCTGATGCTCTGGCACTTTGTCTGTCCAACTTGTAACACAAAGACGTGGGATCTTTATATTCAGTAGAGCCTGTCGCCTTGGACTAATGCGAAAAAACCCAATGATTCCGCAGATAATGTCACATGCATTTCTTCCTTCTGTAACAGATGACTGGTCATTTATTACAAACTTAAGACAATGCACAGAACAGTGTACAAATAGTGCCTTTGGTAATTCATCTCACATTTCGCTTTTGTATCCATCAGATATGTCCAGGCATTGTTGATGAGCCATCGTACCCTTGTCCAATTTCTATGGGTCTGGTAATGCCAATTTTATCCACATAATTTAAAATTTCCGCCCTGTAGGTGGGGCTTAAAATACACCTTCCGTATCCTCTGCGTGTCGTAAGAGGCGACTAAAGGAGGTAAGGGTGAGGTAACCCTGACAGAAACCACGGGTGCTGAAGACGGAGGTTCCAGGCCGCACGGCGCACTCTAATAAACCATGGATCCACGCACTTAACGCTTATGATCATGTCGATAGTCACTTACAGGACTGGCGGTATGATCAGCGAACGAAAAGAAGAAGAAATTTAAAATTTCGTCAGAAATTAACTTTGCATTGAAGCTTTCCAACTCGATTTCACATGCAGATACAAGACATACTTCATTCTACAATGTGGGATGGTGTAGTTTACATTTTTGGCAAGTGTATTCATATGGTTCACTAACTTTGTATCACCGGCTTCAATTGGATGTCTACGAAGAGGAGAATTGCTCGATGAGCAAAATAAAACAGACTTCACGATGCTAACAATTATATTATGAGTTTTTGCATTTGCTGAGCATGGAATGCCGATAACTGTGCCATGATAGATGTATGTTGCTCTAAAGACTTGCATAATACTGTAGCCACCTCAGACGATTCACGATAAGCTTTTGATGACAGATGCGCACATGATTTTTCAATAAACTCTTTGAAATTCTGAAAGGCTTGACTAGAAAATTCTTGTTTTTATGTTGTACCATGTTTTAATTGTGGTGCCATACTCATGCATACTTTGCGCAATCCACCGCTCCATCAGTCAGCCAGCTGCTTAGAAAATGATGTCGTGCTCCATGACTAAGTATACTTGGTACTGATGCACCAGTAACAAGAAGCTTATACTTCTGTGCATTACACTGTCTCACGTATGGACATGCATGGACTGCCATTGCTATATGCCTTAACCCGGTAGTAATGGCAGTAGCCTACAGGTCTGGTTGAACCCGTTATGACTCAACATAACTCTCGACATCCAGCCACCTACACATTTACATGGTTCATTAAATCCACAGAGCCAAACATTGTCGACCCTTGGGCCAACTGCTCTGATAGGCCTCGAGTTATGACGTCATCAAGTTTCACGGCACATTACGTTTACACGTGTAACACTGATGATTGTAGAGGCGGATGCGCTGATAGTCAGAGCGTGGTTACATGATCATTCGTTTGACCCCGCCCCCTAACCCGCTCATACCCCTAACAATTTCACTGGTCATTATGCGTGTCAATCAGCATTATCGATGGTCAATATTTCAACACCTCTAACAATGACGACACTTGGGGCGGCTATGCTGATTGGGCGAAAGTTAGGAAGTCACTAATACGCAAATAAGCCTACGCGCCCAAGACCTTCACAAATCATTACACCTGTCAATCATTGGCACAGGTCAAAGATCTACATCAACAAAATGCAGCGAAGGGATGGGCAGCTGTTCTGATTGGCTAATTGAGTTATGACGTCAACTCATTGGCATATTAGGCCACGCCCACATTCCCATATATGGTATTGGGGCGTGTCTCTTAAAAATCGATAAAAAGCAGATACACCCATGACCATATATGGGCATGTGAACGTAGCTTACTATGCAAATGAGAAAACCTCATAACGCTCTCAGCTAATCAGAACAGTCACCCATCTTGCCGCTTCTCTACTTATAACGTCATAATCAAATACGTCACAGTTACACTGACGTCACAATTAAAATGCGTCATGAATGGCGTATCTAAGTTCGTCAGGAACTATTAGTGTACGAAATATATGTCTTTAATACATTATACACACTCTGTTGAAGATTTTGAAACTAATTTCACTGGGCGCTGATGCTGCCATCTCCCAGTCAAATAAGTATCAAAATATTCAGCAGTTTACCTGAATATTTAGCTCCTTACAATTCGGGTTTCAAAAGTGTTCACATTGATTCCCACTTACGTGAAAGATGGAGGAGCTTAGCTAGAAAAGGACTGGGCAATGATAGAAATAGATTCATCTATATTACTGATGTGATGTAAATATCCATGACTAACTTGTCCGACCTGGCTAATAACATTTCGAAAGTTTGAAAATTTTAATTATATGTTGGAACAAGTTATCATTTATCAAATTAGCATAATGTTTGTCATTCTCTTTTGATGAAAACAACACAAATTCTGTTTTAGTGGAAATATGATTATTTGTTTAGTATATATTCTTATTTGACTAGTGGCATTTCAAGTCCTTCCCAGCTAAAGATATCAATAAATGAGCGTGATCGGAGGATTAGGGGAGACGGTGAGACGACTGTGACAGCTATAGCCTTCTATAGCCATCCACAATACAATGATGTATCTATAGGTAAGTAGACGTGCGTGCGTGGGTGCGTGCGTGCGTGCGTATATGTATATATATATATATATATAGTGGTAAATTTTCAAAAAAACTTCTCTCGGCCTGCAGATAGACACAAGAGGGGTTAAAAGAGTTTATGGCAGCCGATGATGACGGGTCTATGTTGGTCGTACTTCAAGATATGACTCTTCTACTGTACTGAAAGTGTGGGTTCGTAATGCACCGTTCCATTTTTAGCTATGCCCCGCCCATCACTAGCTAAGCTCCACACACACCTCGCTTGTGTTGGGATCGATCGATCTTGGAAAACGGTGACTATCAATTTCCAAAAAAACTACACAGGTAAGCTGTTGAATATTTTGAAACTAATTTGACTGGCTGCTGGTGCTGCCTAAGACAGCAACAGCTCCCAGTCAAATTAGTTTCAAAATATTCAACAGCATGTTTATTAAATAGCAAAGAATTACAAAGACATCCAATTTATGCAACGTGTCAGACTCTTTGAGATTTGGTGACGGTCTATACGGAACCCGTTGTGAGGTAATGATTGTGACGTCATCATACACGGCTGAGCTGATTATGACGTCGTACGAGGGCAGTGGATGGATGGATACTCTGGAAAGGTGAATTGTAACTCTGTTTTTCTTCGCAGTAAACGATATTGCTGTCATTAAAATTCCAACCATTAACTTCGCGAGATATCAATGTGTGCAGCCCATCTGTCTGCCCACACAAGGTCAAGTTATTCCTGTGAACACTCAATGCGTGCTCGCTGGCTGGGGTCGCACAACAAGTGAGACATTGTTAATCGGCACGGTCATCATCAACCACTACCAAGCAACCGCCACCATCCACCATCGTCCATCACAAACAAAAGCAACAATCACCCATCAACCGTCACCTTCCTCCAGGACCTGTCACTGCCAACGTCACCTACTACCTATCAACCATCACCATCAACATTCACACATGACAACCAGCACCAATCATCAACTATAATTACATCGTCAACGCAAACGCATCACGTATTACCACTATCATCACACACAGCAAGTGTCAGGGCCCTATCACCCCCAAACGGACCAAACCCAGCTTTAGCTGTCTATGCCCAGCCCATCTCTAGCAAAGCTCCGCCCACACCTCGCTCGTGTTGGGATGGATCGATCCCTGATCTCCCTGACTATCACTTTCCAGAAAACTATACAGGTAAGCTGTTGAATATTTTGAAACTAATTTGACTTGGTGCTGTTGCTGTCTTTGGCACGTTTATTAAATAGTAAACATACAATTCGTACAACAACACTTAGTCCGTCACCAATTATACGTTCTTGAAGAATTTATCAACGTCATTCATGATGTCATTGGCTTCATGCTACGCGTCAAGTAGACGTCATATGGTGGATGGATAATCTCCCTCTCTCTCTCTCTCTCTCTCTCTCTCTCTCTCTCTCTCTCTCTCTCTCTCTCTCTCTCTAACACATTATATGTGTCTTAACCTGTTCAACTCCATGAGACGAGAATAATGACATGAAAGGCCATTTACAGTTCTATGTTTCGAGCACTTGGAGCTGTGTTTGTCTATAGCAGCATCAAGTGTCGGTCAACTTGTTTTCGAAGAAATACGCTTGTATCTACACTGTGACTATGAACAAGAATATGGATGCAATGGACCTTGCCAGTTTTAGCTCCGCCCCGCCCATTTCTATCTAACTTCCACTCAGGCCTCGCTCTTGTTGCGATCGATCGATCTCTGAACTTCCTGGCTATCACTTTCCAGAAAACTATACAGGTAAGCTGTTGAATATTTTGAAACTAATTTGACTGGGTGCTGTTGCTGTCTATGGCAGCAACATTGCCCACTCAAATTAGTTTCAAAATATTCAACAGCATGTTTATTAAATAGTAGCGACATACGATTCGTACAACGTGTCGGACCATTAAGAGTTAAAGACGGGCCATAGAGAATCATTTATTACGTAATGATTATGACGTCATCCTACACACCGTTTAGCTGATTATGACGTCATATGACGTCAGATTGATAGACGAATACTCTGGAAAGGTGAATTCCAGCTGTCTCTAACATATATAGTCTTGTTAAGTGATTATGTATTTCCGGGTCCAGCTCGATTGTTAAACACACAAAACAATGTTTTTGTCTAACAACAAATGATGACGTCACAAGCACGCTCTTATGATGTAATAAAGCAAATTGCACCCTTCCGGTTTGCGAACCATGCCCAGTGACGTCATACTTAATAAGCTTATATCATGCTGTAAATTATGATCTCTTTTACTGTCTGTTTTTGCTTCTCACACAGACAGAGGGTCATCTACTAACTTTCTGAGAGAGGTGGACGTACAGACCGTTTCTCTCACAGAGTGTACGAATACATTCGGCCCAATCGTGCGCAATACACAGCTATGCGTGAGAAACCAGCTTAACCCGCGGAAGGGTGCTTGTAAGGTATACGCGAACAATGAACTAATGGATGAATCCGATCTGTCAGTCAAGTATATGAATCCGATCTGTCAGTCAAGTATATGGCGTCATAATCAATTACGTCACATATAGGCTGACATGACAATAAAATACGTAATGATTGGCGTCGGGAATAGTCCGTCAGTTGTACGAATTGTATGTCTACGATTTAATACACTTTCTGATGAATATTTTGAAACAAATTTGACTAGGCACTGTTGCATCATTTGTGTTTGTGGTACATTATCCGAGAAAAGGCAATACTTCAGTAGCAAGTGTCATCATATTTAAAGATTTTGTCTTCAAATTTGTTTGGTACGTAGGTATATATGGGCATATATTTAGGCTCATGGGCTTTACGCTGTAGGAAGTGGAGTGTCAAGGTCTTTGGGTTTACCGTTGTGCCTTAAGAGGACGTGGGTAATGCATTTGTGTCTGTGTGTCTGTCTGCATGTCTACACGCGTCTGTCTGTCCGATGCTGTATCAAAAACTACTGATCCTATTCGGCTCAGATTGTAACGCTTGGCTGGTCCGGATTAAACACATGTAACGGCTATAGTTGCGAAATCTGCAGCTTTGTCAGACTTATACTAGTCTCACGTCTCACCTAGGGATTCGGATCCGGATCAGATAAAATTGCGGATCTATGGATATCTTCGAAACGTTATCACCGTCGTCGGCGTCGTCGTCGTCATCATCGTCGTCGCCGTCGCCGTCGCCATCGTCGTCGTCGTCGTCGTCGTCGTCGTCGTCGTCGTCGTCGTCGTTATTATTATTATTATTATTATTATTATTATTATTATTATTATTATTATTATTGTTATTATTATTATTTATAACAGGGTGATTCAGGTGGACCTCTGATGTGTAACCTCGGCGGTAGATGGACACTGGCTGGTATCATATCATATGGTACAAAGTGTGAAGAAGATTCCTATCCGGCTGTAGTAACAAACGTGGCGCAATACATTAACGCGTTCATCAAGTTATATTGAGGCGCCATATGCTAATTGATGAATACGTACAAAGGGGATTTCGCGAAGCAAAATATCATTCATCAACATGAATTTCACGTTTCCAGTCTTAGAAGAAAAACTATAAACGTCAAAATTGCTTTTCTTTATTTCTCCATTATTATTACAAATTGCATTTTCTTATATATATTATACATTATTCCACACAATGAGACTCAGCACTCCAAACCGGCTTCACTCATCATGCCGAGGAAAGATTCGAACCCGAAACCTCTAAGTCATAGTTGCCATATGGTACATAATCGGCTGATATATCGTAATTAGACAGCTGCCGAATCAGGGTTGATTTCCCGTCTCATCCCTCTCTCACGCTCAGTGTCATTTTCTCTCTCATTATATCGTCATCTGTCTCTCTCTCTCTCTCTCGCTCTCTCTCTCTCTCTCTCTCTCTCTCTCTCTCTCTCTCTCTCTCTCTCTCTCTCTCTCTCTTTCTCTCGCTCGCTCGCTCGCACGCTCTCTTTCTCTCTTCCACTGTCTGTCTGTCTGTCTGTTATGCTGTCCATCAGTCCGTCCGTCCGTCCGTCCGCCCGTCCGTCCATCCGTCCGTCCGTACCAACGTAGAGACACTTGTGCAATTTTTAACTTGTGGTGTGCTTCATTGTACAAAAGCCATTTATGATTAGCACCCTAAGATCTCCTATATGTGTGGGGTTATCAGGACATAATAAGCGGGCTAAAAGCACCATCCTTGTGTGGTGGAATGGCCATGCCCACTGGGAATTTTGTTCACTATTTCATGGTTCACAAGTCATATAATGCAGGTTTAACAGCCATATATATGGGGAATGTTGTTCTCTCATGTAAGGTTCATTGGCCATATCCTGTGGGGCTTAATACGTATGAAATGTTTGGTTCAAAAGTGTTGTTTAAGGGAAGTAACTCTTTAATGCTTTAACTCTTTACCAACAGAGTTAGTGATGGATGGATCACTGGCAGCAGTAAAGCCAGGGGCGCCGGAAGCACGGAGGCAGCAGGGGCAGCTGCCCCCGTTGCCCTTTGGGCATGGCAGCAGCGAGGGGGGGGGGGGCGGGGTGCGGGTGGGCAGCTGTGCCCTTTACCAGTTTCTTTGCGAAAAATGAGTAACCTTTACTTTAGAACTGTAAACAAGATTTTTAGGATATTCAGGGCAGGCTGAGCAATTGTATTACAGTTCGGTTGTTTTGACATAAACACAAGTCTATAAAGAAATATGGGAGTGCTTCGATGCCGAATCAAATCATCAATGCAAATGCTATTTATGTAGTGACAGTCACATGTGACATATTGCTTTTTCTATCTGTAAACGTTGCACGTATCTTTGCTATTTGAATTTTTGAAGTGATACTGGTCCACGCTCCGTCAACTCCTTACTTAGTCGGTATAATATAACATATGTGCAATGATGGGTGGATGGGTGCAGCAATGTGGACACACTGAGGGATATTAATTCGAATTAACAGCAGCTCTCAAACTCAAAATTTTAATTTACGTGTGAAGCAGATGCAAGGGTAGACATAATTTGTATGCACATCACCCCCCCCCCCCCCCCCACACACACACTTAGAACGGGAGGTGCGTGTGTCTGGGGCACACACTTAGAACGGGAGGTGCGTGTGTCTGGGGCCTCAACCGAAAGAATGTAAAAATTTAGATGCGCTTCGATGCCATCTCCTATAACTCCTACATAGATCGCTAAGCAATAAATATCATCCTCTTGCATCTTTGATTACTGTGCTATTTATATGTGTATGAGCTCGACCCCCACCCATCCCAACCCCACACCCCACCGCCGCCCTACCACCTCGTACGGTCGTGCCATGTCAAGCTCTTTGAGCTCTAAGCATAAAAGATGATACCACCATCCACACATAAACGAAATCAGACATTTGAAAGCCTCCTTTGAATAGCCCGGGCCAAATGTACATCAGACATACACAAGTAAGAGGCTGCGAAATCATAATTTATATTACTTATTCCATACACTCTACATGTTGAATAGTTTGTTATTAATTTGACGTAATTGTGTTGCTACCTTATCCGTCTATGCATCCAGCATATGTCAATCGTATTCTTAACCTTAAGAACTGCTGGGTAGTAGGGATGCATAGGGACAGATCTATGATTGGTCTCGGAAAGCTGCTTGATCGATTTTGTTGGTGGCCATCTTGGATTTTGCACTATTTAAAAAAGTACATTTAAAGACCTGTGAATCTGCTTGAAATGAAACTAAAGAAACTTCATGGTCTTCATCTAAGGCAAGGGCTGAACAAACCTTGTTAACATGTTCAACATCATTGGTAGATTTGTCTTGGATAAACTAGGTTTCACAAAAAGCACATTTCCTCTGAATCCTGCTGATTGCAAATATAATTAGGAACTAAGGTCCAATTAAATATTTTCAAGGCAAACTCTGCAAGTCCACCATACAGACACAAGCACGAATGCACGCACACTCAACGTGTGCATCTGACACGACAACCCGCCCGCCCACACGCTCGCTAAACAGTGTGAATTGGGAACGGGTTCAATTGACCAAAGAATACATAAGTTCTAACATTTATACGTAATCATAAAAAAACTCAGAATGCAGGAAATTGAGTCATTGTGTCAATGTTTTTTCTCGTGGTGGTTAGGTAGTCGGGTATCCCCGAACTGTGAGAGACGGGTGGCGGTGAGGACACCCATTTCATATCTTCATCCTGACAAGGCCATCCAGCGTGTACTTTTGTGGAACCTGTCCCACCCCTCACATGTGCGTCCGGTGTCCCTGAGTAAAACAGACGATGAACAGGACTGTTGTGTATAATTAGAGCTGGTCAATTGTAGGGTCTTGTTTATCTATACCTGAGTTACTGTAAATAAAACGTTTTATATTATAAAGAATATACTTTTTCAGGGATTTGTTGCGCAAGGCAACAGTTATAATTTAGTTCAGTCTTTTATTGATATTGATTGATCACCATTCTGCGATTCTAGTAGAAAACCATACAGCTTCAATCCGTCCTTTTCATTTAACCACTGTGTCTTGTCCTTGGCAAAAATCCTTTCTTGAACTGAATCCTTGTCTTCAGGTCAACTCGCAGTGTACTTAACAGACTTATGCAATGGCGTCATCTCCTGACTTTGTATTTGCGGACTCATAAAATGGCGAATTCCAAGGCTCTCTGTACAGGTGTTTCTTCTAGTATCTTTAGCACATGGCCAAACATGGAAATATTTGTCAGGCTACTTTTACGGACCGCAGTGAATGCATAGTGCTTCGTTCTTGTTATGCAATTATATGCCTTTGATAGTTTTACTATTTAATAAACATTCATTATTTTGAAACTAAAACTAGCTAATATACTTAAAATAATATAAATGATATAAATTCAAGACACGTGTTCACACACAAATACGCTATACCTCGGCTTACTGATAGTGTGCACATATTTATGTATCTATATATAAATATATAGACTGCTTATACAGACAGGATGGATTTTTTATTTGTTTCTTTATCTAGAGTGATTTTTAAAGGCCGATCTTTTCACTCATGTAAATAAATATGTTTGAACACTGGTAAAACATGGATGGACCCCATTCGCGTCGAATAGAAGATGAACTAAGGGGAATAGTCCATGCAGGTCCACCCTCCCATTCTCACGGCAGGGTAACGGCACTACAGAGCCAGAAACAAGCTCTGTAGGCTCATGGATAAGAACTCCAAGCGTAGGTATCGAAACAAGGATCCCAATTTTAGGAACACATTTTGCACACTCATACACAAAATATTACGAGCCCGTCACAGCATCACTCATCTCGAATGCATACCCACGTTCAACGATCTGGCCAAGAATGTGGTCAACCCGACCCAGGCTGATAACATCAACTAGGAGTTCCCATTGAAAGAGGCCACACAAGCTAATTTCACAGCCCTCTTTACACCAGAAGACAACATAAAATAACGCCTAGTTGAAATAGATACCCCGGCCACCACAATCGACCCCAATCACCCACTCACACATGCTATGTCTAGGGAGTACATCGACAGTGCCCTCCAACATTCTAAGGTTCGGCTGCAGGGCTGTAAGATACACACCCATTAAAGAGAATCCACGGTTGCACCAGCCACTCATTGACACATAACTACACGCTGCTTAAGCCTGATCACATTGTGCTTCAGGAGTAAAGGGCCACAGCCATAGTGGTATTTATCTTCAAGAACAATGGTAGTCAGCTCGACCCCGCCACATATAGACCAATAGCCAACGCCTCTGTAGTAATCTGACTGTTCCACACGATTCTGGAAAACAGGTTGCAGGCGTATATAAGGGAAAAGGGGCTGTGCTGTTGAATGCCCGTGTCCAAAAAGGCTTCATTCTGTTTAGGCGCGGTATGTTCTAACATTGTGCTGCATTATAAGCACATCTGCCCCAAAACCACCCTTTTTGACTTTCGAAATCCTTCCCCTCAATACTGCACAGTATTATTAAAGGGACACTTCGCGACCTAGCACTCCAAATAACTTTGTCTATTACATACTCTGCTTCTGCGGAGAAATCGGCAGCAAGGTATGTGACAAGGGTTGTGGCATATGGGGGCTGATAGACACTACTCCACAGAAAATTGGTCTTCCACAGGGATGCTCACTATCTCCTCTCATCTTAAATCTCTGTCTGGAACCTCTGGTGTGATTCACGACCCAGATGACACCGCGATAGTGACTCACTGATACAGGGAAGAGCATCACATGGATGTGGATAAGTTCACCAGAAACAGCAAGTCACTGGGCCCCGCACTGTATGCAGGCAAGTGTATCTCATACCAGACGACCGATGGTAAGATCTCTCCTCTAGACATAGACATTGATGGAAAGCCGGGAGCCACATTCAGCGATAGTCGACCAATCACACGATATCTTGGCACCCTCATTTCACATAGGAGCCAGGAGTACAACAACCTTCACATGTTCAATGCACTGCAGAAAGAGTTTGAGAACATTCACAAAGCCAGACATCTGAAACAAACGCAGAATGGTATGATCGCTCAACACTACTGCATTCTGTCAACGTACTTCTGTTGGATGACCAACGAGATTGGGGACAAACATGTGGGCAGAATGGTGTAGCTGTTCATGCATTACGGAATGTTGTTCCGCATTGCATTTCCGGATTTTTACGTGCTATAACTGGTCTAACACACACTATATCAGGTATTCCAGCATAGTGAGCCAGAGCTGGTAGGCTTCTTAGAGGCAAGGCCATTTCCGGCAGGCTGTGGAACATGGTTGCGGTCAGTCTGGCTAGCCAAGTTGGCCATAGCTTTCACACGAACTCTTTGCGAGGCTGCAAACTGGGTAAAAAGAAACCTAACTATAAGAGACCCACTTTGTCGTGAGCTATGGGAACAGGGGTCCTAAGCTCGCCCTCTCCACTCCTCCTTTTAAACAAACGTGGGAATGAATCCGCCAACTTTGGTAGGAGTGGGCTGCTAGTGGCCGGGCATGGATGCACTGGAGGTGAACACCTGAAGACATGCAACTCCATTTATTAATTCTTGGAGGAATCACCATTGTCTGGGAACACTAGACATCAGAACGTGAGTGCACAATGCATAGCTGATTCCCAGTGATGGAGGCTATGGCTAAGCTCCACCTCCTCCTCCCAAAGACAGAGTTTGGCTTGGGTGACCGCTCCCAGCAAACTGATATGGGACAGGATTCATGCTGTTAAATTTTAAGCCAATAAATAATTATTTTCTTAAGGCATATTATATGTAAAGCAGCGTGAAGTCTGGCCATGTCGCTATCTATACTCTCCAATAATTTAACACAACTACCATCCTCCTACATAGCTCTGGGCCTATGGGCCACCATTACCTTCAGCGCATCTGCGGGTGGCCATCGACAGTCTGCATCTCCATCTGTCAGGACGTGCTCGCCCACTCGCCCTCCTTCCCACTTCCAGTCAAAGGGTCTAGAACACACTTGTAGAGACACCTACCCATAAAGAGACAGGCTAACAAAGCATAGAGGTAAAGTCAACGTGGCTGGACATTCTGTTCACTGCATGCGATGCAGCAGGGAGAAGTGCTGGATCTATTGCCACATCAGACAAACACATAGTCATGACCGGTGTCACATCGACAGGATGGAACTCCGGCACGCTCACAAGTTACACACAGAATCTGGTGTTGTCTTAACAACAGACAACCACGCCCCTCCCTCTCGACACCATAGTAGTGGCAGGCAGACTCAATCTCCTCACGTGGGTGAAAGCGATCATAGATGTATATTCACAGATGGTCGTGGTAGGGATTGTACCTAGGCTCATCTCGGAAGTGTGCCCACTTGACATCGATATAACATGGCTGTCTGTGAGGAAACCAACGCGGGTATGAGCAATAGTAGTAGCACCATCTTGGCTTTATATATGGAGGGTTAAACTAAAGAGAGTGAATCTGGTCCGTAAAATATGTGCAGGTCAAGCCCTGTACCAGCCTCGATGCTGATCTTCATCCCGTCTGGGGGTGGGTGTTAACTACTTCACTTTATTGGTAGCTTAGAAGGCGCAGTTCAATAAAAATGCTGGTTGTCTGCGGACTGATGAGCCGGCACGCTCGACCAGCTTCACAGGGACCTTCACCTTTGAGGAGGGTGGTAAACCCTCTATCTGCAGGATTCCCTCCTGAATATTTATGTTTTCGTCTGGTCCATCACAGGGGCGATACAACAGCAGCCTTCCTCCAGTGACCCCAACCGTATGACCCACAACAACTAAGGTTGTGCCTCCCTGCCCTATATAGTTAAGGACAGATGACCTGTGCCTATGCAGCCTCTGGACCGTGCCATAATTTTTCACCACCATGGGGAATGTGGGGACTTTAAGGTCAATTACTGCCAGTGGCCGATATAATGGCACCCATGCTTCCCACTTGCCTTCAGGGCCAAGGCGATACCACACTTCATTCTTCCCGAACATGATCTGCAGACACATTGCCAAGGTCAACAGTATAACATGATGTGTCATCAGTGGGACATTGTCCGTAGCTAGTGGGACTACTTGGAGGCTGGGGCCAGCAACCAGGGTGTTAACATCTGCCATCAGCGCATCCAACATATCAATTATGGGCACGATAATGTATCGTTTCTTTGGGAAATCGTAGTGAATCACGACCTTGTCACCATCTATGTCGCAATCGAGATGCTCCTTGGAGAAATCATGTAGGTCAGTTAATATCTCTACGCCATCGCCGCCGATGGGATGGAGTGAGAACGCTTTGGAGTCTGCTCCATACTGTATGAAGAAGGCCTTGCCATCGCTTTCCTTAACCTTGGGAGCATCAACATCGTACACGTCCACGAGATCAGCAAGACGTGTGGAGTGAGCAAATATCGGCTCCATCTTATATTATAGATTTAAACTGAGCATATAGCCATGACGATTGTCTGGCTATTGCTCCGAGGGGGTGGGAATATGATCAGAACATCTCTGGTGGGAGGCTGGGTGGTATGGTACCGCATGGAATGGGTTCTCTTCATGCTGGCTCAGCGTTCCACCACATATATACATGCCAACGTGCTACATTCAAATCCTACTACAAGACGAAAAGCACCCAGACATCATCAAGAACATTATGGCGACTCCTTTACTTGTAGCACAGCTAATTTTAGATCATGAAAATATGAAGTCAGTGCACGGTCTTCAACTATATAAAAAAACCTCAACACAAATTGCTAGGATCGCTGGTTTTCTCTGCTATGCATATTGCACTGCATAGTATTAGAAGCAATGCTATAGATCAGCTTGCATTCCCCCCACCCCCTACTAACTAGCTTTTAAATGACTGCAATGTAAATGTAAGTGTACGACCTGTTAATATGAACTGTCTTTTAAATGCAAGAATTAACAATCAGTTGATGCTAGAGCACCATAA
This sequence comes from Chaetoderma sp. LZ-2023a, assembly GCA_034401795.1. Lineage (NCBI taxonomy): Eukaryota > Metazoa > Mollusca > Caudofoveata > Chaetodermatida > Chaetodermatidae > Chaetoderma > Chaetoderma sp. LZ-2023a. The sequence goes on along the minus strand of CM067359.1, from coordinate 28,594,137 downwards.
TTGAACGATCTTTAGTTGCTGTTTTAATTTAACTCTGACCGTATTATACTTGATTGCCGACAACTAGCGGTAAGGTTGTGCCTTGCAAAAGGGATGTCAGAAGAAAAAGAGGAATATTTACCCGGACTTCAGGGGTGAGCCCACAGTGGCTGGCATTACAGATACAGTACAGTATGGCAGAAACAGCGCCCAAACACATTAGTTTAAAAATATTCAACAGAATGTCTATTACATGACGAATTATCAGGCGTGTATGACGAACTAAATCGCATCATTCATGACGTAATTGATCATGACGGCAGTCTACATCTGAAGTAAGTGATTATGATGTCATATGATTTATCGAGAAACTGGATTCCTCCATTGACATGTGGTTCAAGAATGTTATACGCTAAAAGAACTAATAGAGTATCCACTAAGTGCATGTCCTACCAAGAGCTACGATAGTGTTCAACACGTTTCGATAATACTAACTGAGAGCAGGTTCAATGATTGCCTTTTGTGATTCTTAACTCTCATGGCGTGTTTGTTTGAAGTAAGGTCTCAGTATGTGCGATACCATTTCCTCGTTAACACAATGTCATCAAGGTCTTCTTCTGCTAAATAGATAGAGTTGCCATACCATTGTTGCAACTGGCTCCTGAGCTACTGATTGCCGTCTGGAAGAGAATCAAAACCAAAGAGAATTTTCTTAATTTTCTCTCTCAAAAATGAAACGGCCAGTTGTTCCTCATCGTGCAGCTCAAAGCAAGTGTATATTTTGCTGCTGTTTCCCGTCTTGTGCCGACTAGACCTTTTGCACTTAAACGCAAGGATGGTAAAAAATGTACGTCAAGTCCGCCATATGAATGATGATACAAGCAATCTGTAACGTGTAAACCACACTCCAGAACTGTCATTGCAAAGGAATCCGTCTTGGGATAGCTATTGTCTGTGCCTTCTAGCGTGACCATACGCACACAGAAAAGACAGCCAGTCGTGCTATCAGTACACTTGTAGACGTTATGGAACACATGTTAGTTGCAATGGTGGGTTCACCTTTCTTTACAAGCTGATTGCTTATGTCTTTGGGTCTGTATACCGTTTACAACAGTTCTGATGCACTTTATCACCAGATGTCACAGCAATAACATCATCTCTTCGAATAATTGCGGCATTGACCCCCATCATGTTCGTCTTAACGAATTTCAGCTGCATCACTGGTATCTTCAATTTCCATCTGCTGATTGGGCGGACTTCTTGACTGACAGTGGATGTACTCATTGCAAGACCAGAAAGAGATAGCATGTGAGTTTTATACCAAAACTCGCTTTATCTTACCCACAAAAGGGATAATGAAACTATGAGATTGGTTAACACACTAACGCAAGTTACTACAATTAAAGAAAACGATAGCGCTGCAGATGAGACACCAAGAATTAATTTCCATTTCCATTTTCAACAAAATGATCTTTGATTTACTTCATAACCAATTTTCTATAATTACCCCAGGATATTTGCTATGTTATATAACCAAAGCCCGGGGAATATACCATTAGGTTCCGTATTTCCACAGACTCCCTATTTTTGGCTAATTAATTAAAAACCCCGTAAATAAACATAAAACACCTAGTTTCTGGTTAAAAGATGTCTAAAAATACATTTCTTTAGGTGAATACTTGTATGATATTCGCTTTCGGAAATCTTTGTTTGTAAGCTTTCCAGAAACAGGATAAAATCAATCAATTTAGTTTAACCATGGATTCATTTTCGAATGTGATTTGATGATACATGCATAATGAATCAATAGACATAGTAATTACGTTGAAACAACACAGCCTGCATTGCTGTCAAAATGCCCGACTACTTAAGTATGAACACTTCTATGAGAGTTTTTGAAGGTTATGATGGCAATCTTGGATGTCATGTTGAATTCCTCAAATATCGTATAAGCACACGGCATTTTACCCGGTTTAATGTTTAGCTACCCTCGAATAACTGAGGATAGACACCAAAATCCACAACAGCGTCCCTGTATATGCGCGCGATCTTATACATGTGCCGCCCCTTGTCCATAATAGAATTATTCCAGCCCATGTTGATTAGTAACTGGAATATGTAGAAAAGAGAATATTTGAAATTCGCCATAATGTTATACTGTCGAAGTTTTGATGCTGCTTCACCAGCCCACGTGCTAATGATTTGTATGCGCGGTAGAACAGTCGTGTTCTTAATCAAAATTAGGACAGTAAGGCTGTCTGTAATTTATTGTTTGGTTTAAACAGCTCCATGCCTTGTGGAAATCAAGTCTACTGATCCCGCGAAGCTGGACTGTGTTTTCTGGGTGGGTGGACTGCCAAGCATCCTCCTCCATGGGTAGGACTAGTCTCCTCCCTACGTAGACCAAACTTAATTATCGCAGTACAACTCGGAATATGCATGCCTCAGTTTTACAATTACAATACCATCGCATGGAGATTGTGAATACAGTCATCCTGAGTGTCTGTGTCTCTGTCATGTTGGTGAATTTGATTGATACATGTGGCTGTTTATCTGCAGATGATCTTGTGCTGTTGTGAAGTGTGACGTTTTTATGGCAATGGGGAGGGGGTGGGTGGGTTATTAGCTGCAAGTGGACGGTGTGAACTTTATCGGACATAATGTATTTCGCTCTGTAACGGCCGAAGACGGGACAGAGTTAATTTATAGCATGGAAGACCAAAAAGGGTTCTGTCATAACTTGCATCAATCCATTATCGATCTTCCTTTCGGTGGCAAACTCCTACTCGATACGGATGACAGACTGCGGGCATCTTGCTCTCTTAATAATATTGACTATTATTATGTGTGATTGAAGTGTGAAAGCGTAGCTGTTTACGTACGACGATTCCGCGTGGGGGGGGGGCAGGGCGGTGGGGTGGGGGAGAGAGGGGTAGTGGGGAAGTCCTCTGTAGCGCGTACTGTAGATGGTTGCTTTTCCGTATGATCAGTTTTCCGTAAACCGAATAAGAACGTGTTTGCAGAAAATGTTGACTTGTGATGTTAATGGTGGTGATCTGTTTTAGGGAAGTTGGGGTTGCTGTGTGATGCTGGCGTAATGCTGATTGGGCATATCCAGGTTTCCAAGCTGGGGAATGCCGAGTCTGTTGCTATTGCGCAAAAGTCGGGCTGCGGAAAGTGATGAGCTCCCTGCATTCATGCGGGAGGGAAAGTTGCGGGAAAAGGTCTCTAACTTTTCTGGTTATAAAAGCTAGGTGAATGCTAACAATGTTGTTGATGATGTTGAATGTCCTTGCTATACGTTTAAATTTGTATGTGACGTTTGTGCAGTGAATTGACGTATCCAGCCTTGCAGGCAAGTGTGTTCTGTATGCTTTTGTCGCTATGTGTTGTGTTATGTCCTGCCTGCTCCTGGGTGTGTGTGGGGGGGGGGGCTTGGTAGGGCGGTTGTGGTCAGGGATGCCCTTTGAGTGGAGAGGGTCATCTCCCATTACACGACAGTTGGTACTCTGTCATAATTTTGAAGTACCGGGAATATTTGAGCCGAGAGTCTGCTGAACAGGTTGCTTCCCTACCCACTACCAGCGGGGAGGGTTGAGGGTGGCCTCTCTCATATCTAAAGAGTATGTATCTTGTCATTGTCCTCAGCGTTAGTCAAATGTTCACCGGACTCCTGGCTTGGTAGGAGAGGGGGGGGGTCGAACCGGCACCACGATGCTCTGGACTAACGTCGGTAATACCTGTTTCTGTAGAGACATCAGTCTGGGTTCTGGTGTCACGTGGAACGCCCAGCCAGAGCTCTGGCACTGTGTCATCACTGACACAAGGTTTAAGTCGATCGAAGTGGATGGCTGAGGTCAGGCCATCCGAGGCACGGATACGGTAGGTCACGTCCGACTTCTTACCTACTACCACATAGGGGCCTTTCCACTGATAACTCAGTTTACTCGGCACGTTTGTAGAACGTCGTGAATCGTGAACCCAAAGCATTTTCCCCGCCTCATACGGGTCTCCATGCACCCTCCGGTCATGCCACGTTTTTCTGACGCCGGGGTGCAATGGACAAAGTTGCTCTTACTAGCTCATGGGTCTGTTCTATCTGCTGCCACATGAGCTCTACATAGAGAGATGGTGAATCTTTCTCTCCTGCAATCCTGGGCATGGTCAGATCCAGAGGTAAGGCTAATTCATGGTCCAGCATTAACCGAGCAGGGGTATAACCTGTGCTGGAATGTATTGAAGTGCGGTATGCCATGAGCACATATGGGAGTCGTAGATCACAATCTCGACAATCAAGGCGTGTTTCCTTTGTCAGTATTTCTGCCAAGGTGCGGTTGAACGTTTCCACCATCCCGTCACTATGCGGATGGTAGGGCGCTGTGCGTGTTTTGACCATGTGAAACAATTTGCAGAGCTTGGAGATCAGCTGGCTCTCAAAATTACTTCCTTGGTCGGAGTTCAGTTCATAGGGCATACCCAATCGACAGAACACATTCCCTGTCAGAAACTCCGCTACTTTTGATGCCTCCTGGTCTGGCAAAGCAAATGCTTCCAGACACACGTAGAATAATCTTGCAATACGAGGATGTACTTGTTTCCTTCATCCATCACATTCAAGGGTCCGAGCACATCAATAGCCACTTGCTCCCACAGTGCATCAACAATTTTAACTTGTAGAGGTGCGGAATGGTGCTGGCTAACTGTGCGTCGTTGGCATGGGACACATTTGGCGACCCATATCGTCACACTATCGCATATCCCGATCCAGTGGAACCACTGTTTTATCCGCATTCTTGTTCATTCAACGGCTAGGTGTCCAGCGCTATCATTAAGTTGTTGTAAGATAGTTTCACGATAACGCTCCGGGATTACTATTTGGTTATTAATGTAGAGAACGTTATTTTGTATGTGGCATTCTCCAAACCACTGATAGTAGTATTTTCCATTGTGGAAAGTGGTATAACAGATTACTTAGGAGGCCGTAGCCCCTCCTGGATCCACGTGTGTATATTCCGTATTTGCGCATCTGTTGCTTTTTCGTGGGCGACTGTCTCTATGTTCCACTCTGCGCACTGCAATTTGAGGAACATTGGAGATGGCTGTGTAGTATGTGTCACAGTGGTGGCCACCTCTTGTTCATCCTCAAGTCTGATTCTGCTCAAGGCATCTACATTTCCATGCCATTTGCCGGGTCAATGAACAACATTGAAGTTGAAGGCCTGCAGGGATTCCTGCCACCTCGCTACCTGGCCTTCCGTAATGAGGCATGATCTGTATGCAGGGTAAATGGGTGCACGTACAGAAAGTGTTTGTAATACTTGACGAAATGGACTGCAGCTAACAATTCCCTCTTTGTGGTCACGTAACATCTCTCTGTTTTGTTCAGTGTATGCGAACCATAACCCAGCACCTGCTCCATTCCATCTTCTGTGACCTGAGATAGAACTATGCCAATGACATAAGCTGATGCATCAGTATCTAAGTTGAAATCGAGGTTAATGTTAGGATAAGCAAGAATTGGGGCAGTCGTCAGGAGTTCCTTCAGCGCCCTGAAGGAACCTTCACACTCACTCGTTCACTCGAATGGTCGATCTTTTTCGGCGATCCTTAATAAAGGTGATGCAATCCCACTAAATTGACGGATGTATCGACGATAGTACTGGCAAAGACCAAGGAAACTCCAGGTATCCATGACTGAAGTGGGGGTCTGCCACTCCACTACCGCTTTTGTTTTTGAATGCTGGGTAGCCACTCCATCACCACTTTTTTGGTTCGAGCTTTAGATGTGCCATATGAAACCGCATAAAACTTTGTCCTGGATGGACAGAGTCTGCTCAAATGAAGAGCCAAAGACGATTACGTCGTCGATATAACAGAGACAAATCTCCCATTGCAGGGTAGTTAATACCTGCTCAATGAGACGCTCGAATGGTCCAGGAGCACAATCCATAGGGCTTCTTGCAGAACTCTCTCTACATACACACGTGATCTTCTCCCTGTCAGCCTCATCCATGGCCACCTGCCAGTACCCACTAGCCAAATCAAGTGTACAAAACCCCTTGGCTCTGGACAAGGAATCTAAGGCCAGATCTATTCTTGGTAACGGATGCACGTCTTTGACACTTAGATCATTAAGGCGGCAGTAGTCCATACAAAACCTCAAAGATCCATCCTTTTTGCCTGCTAGTACAATGGGACTGGCCCAGGGGGATGATGATGGCTCTATTATACCTGTCCGCAACATGTCATTCACCTGTTGGTGTGCCTCCGCCTCCTTGTGAATGGGAAGACATCGACTCTACGATTTGATGATTTGTCCATTGGTGCGTACGATTTATTATTTCAAATTGCACTTTTTAGTTTGCCCAATGATTCTCCCTGCTAATTTCGGGGGTGGGGGTGGGGAGTGGGGTGGGGGGGGGGGGGGTTGGGTGGGGTGGGGGTTGGGGTGGGGGTGGGAGGAGAATGATCCGGCCATGCCCACGAGGCGAAGTGATTGGCCCGAATCCAGGTGGTGGTGCTTGAGAGACTGATGAAAACGCAGATGCTGGTCTGCGTGTTGGTGGTGTTGGTGGTGTTGGTGGTGTTGGTGGTGTTTCCCATCGATGTCCCTGATAATGATGATGATGATGCGGTGTCCATGAGGGAGATTCACATCGATGGTGCTGCACACGATATGTTGGCTCCGCGGAATAGCGCCCTGACGCAGGTCCATAAACAGGTATTGGTCTATAGACTGGTGCTATGTAGACGATGCGGACGCTCTACTTTGTTGTTGTGATGGATGTTCCTCGTGCAGGTGGCGGTGCAGGTGACTGATGGGGAGGGTGTGTGCCATATGATGTTCTTCTGGTGTATTGCTGGAATGGTGTTGCCACATCCTCCAGCTCGTATCGTGGCACCGTGGGATAATATGGTGACGACGTATGTAGCGGCGGAGATGCAGGGTAAGGTACAAAAGTGTCCGGCCACTGGTCACCATGTGATGACGTTGGCGAACATAATGGTCGTGAAGGATAGTTATGCCCCCGTAGGGGTCTGTGTCGTAGTCGTCCACGATCCGGCGTGGATGGTGGATGCCTGTCGCCGATATCCGACAGTGTGATATATTGAGTTCCTGCCTGCGAGGCATCACGGAATGTCACCTCACTGATCAACAAAAACTCGTGTAAAGGCGGTGATGGTCATTCCGCACCAGGGAAATTAGTTACATTGTCGGTGAGCAAGCTAGCAGGGCGTCCATCATATCATGCTACTTCCATGTCGAGGGAGAGCTGACTGTATGATGAAGGATACTGAAACTCGCGTGTGTTGAAAGTTGGCATGGGTTCGCTTCTCATTCGAGCCCCACATTGGGCACCACTTGTAGCTCGCGGGGGTACGTGATCATCTGTCATGTCACTCCACTCTGTTGCACCGCATGTGCAGGATGCACAGGAGGGATGGTTAGCTGTGGTTTTCGGGGTTGTGATCCTGTATCGTATCTCTCCAGAAGGTACAAAGGCCGGCCTCTAGAGCTGGTAGAATATTTACGTTCCAGTGGGTTCATGCAACCATTGCCGCCGAGATTGAACCTCACCATGTCATCCCAACTGTTGGAGTCACCGGTATGATGGTCCATTAGTAACTTAAAGGTTTGGACATGATGATATAATTAAACAGTCACAAATAATTCACTATACAAACAATATCACTCGTTTGACAGTAATGAGCAAATAATACAGTACATAGAGCTATCCGTTATTTTTTCTATGTGGTCTCGCCAAAGGTATCACAGAGATCCGTAAATCCACAGAGGTATCCCCGGAAGGGAGCACTGCAACATGGCCACTTGGTAGTTTAATATAAACTAAATACACCCCTAGCACACACGAAACACTGTTGTTGTGAGAGGAAAGTGCCTCGCGTGGGCCTCCATTACAGGAAAATGCCTTCAACGCTGAGGAAAAGAGCTGGCAAAAGGGTCACTCTTAAGTTCATACAAAATTGCTAAGTGCTGGTCAATCCTAGTGAAGCCATAATTAATGTGATGCACACTGGCTTACGTCAAGATGCGATGAATGATTTTTGAAGAATTCACAAGCCACCATCTTATGTAGGTCCAAAGTTACTGCATTGGTAGTTGCCGCTTTATTTATGCGGGCCTTCTGCTACATTCTAACCTACCATTTGGTTATTAGATACGAATACAAGCTTTGGCCGCAAGTGGCAGGGATTCCTACCTAACCTTAGACACATTCATCTAACAGGCGAAGATACTCAGCTTCCCGCGGTTACCATGCACAGCATCTACCTCTGAAAAATAGCGTGCGTACATGTTAGGGAGCAATAGCTCCCGAATCAAATACTGATCTGGACACCATTGTCCCACAACCACATATAACATCACTAGGACAAGTTTACAGCTCACAAAAGCAATTTAGAAAGCGCTATATCATTTATGGTGGGGAGAAAGAGACGGATATCCACAGCTAGTGTCCTTCCCGTGAGGGAGTGGTGGTTTCTAAGACCTCACACATACATTACAACGAGTTGGATGGCGATCTGCATCTCATCTGTCACCGCATGCTATGGACTTAACATTTTACCTGTCATTAAGGTTAAGTTCCAGAATGCCCGGAGATGCACTGCAGGCTGGTGTCACAATATAATTAATTTCTTTTCGCAGTGCTTCCTACATTAGCGGGGGAGTCTAACTAACTAGTATCCGAAGATACAGGTGGAGATGTGTGTAAATCAGCACTTTAGTTATCACCGCTCAGAAACCTCCAATAGTTTCCCAGAGTCGGATCCTGCTAACGCATCGATGGGGAATCCAAACAATTATTAAGCCTTGCGGCTGGTGGATCACGGAAAGAGACAATAACTCGGTATTAATAAGAGGCCCTAAGGTAATTGGCCGATTTTACACAACCTAGATGATGAGTGGTGTTACATATCCACTACAATCGGAAAGAGGCGTACACTATGCTTTAAACCTATCCTATTGAGCTAGAATAGCCAGGTTTAGTCGGTAACATGTCAGCCTCAAGCAATTAGAACATGGTCAGCGACTGCAGTGTTAAATTGATGCTGGGGGATATAATGATGCGGATATAATGTTGCTGTATAGTATTACCTAGCGTACTGCGTCCTAGTGTTTTTATATAGAAACAAAATATAATAACTAGGATGGCTACTTGCCATATATACACCTAACTAATACAGTGCTAAGGATATATCACAGGTCTAGGACCTTACGGTGCTATTAGCTGAGAGCGCCGAGGGAAAATAAAGATAATATTCACAGTATGAACAGAAAGTATAAAATTGTGGTCGGAAAGACGGGGAAGGCACCTATTAGTCATCGGTACCATTTACGGAAATAATGGAATGTACAATAGTATAGCCACTTGAGTACCTATTGGTCATCGGTATGGTAAGAGTTCATAAGTCACTGAAATTGAGGTGCTAATATCAAATAGCACGAGACTGCAGGGAAGATTTCTGCAGGCAGATTTCCGCAGGCAGACTGTTGTGTGGCATGACGGTGAAGAAGAATGGATAATAAGATGTCCACTAGATAGTCAATTTAACTGATACATGATTTAAACCATTTGTTGTAAAGTTTCCGTTTGGCGACGGCAGTTTGAAAGTTGAAGGGTGCCCATTAACAGAGAGGGCTACCATTATCATTACTTATGCATGGACACTAACTGGGTACACGGTGCGGGATACGTCGCATAGCTCTTGCGGCGCACTGAGCAAAGTCCCACCAGACTGTGGTCTAAATGTTAATTATCACATGCGACATGCAGCGCGGAAGCTTGAATCCACTTTTCAGCGTGGTCGGAAGATCAGGCGAGTTATCCATCAAGAATCACTATCAGCTCTACATTCTGTAGAATCACACTGGGCCCGCAAGGCCCATCCACAGGAAACTCCTCTAGGAAGGTTCCGGAAAGGGAGTTCTTATATTGGTTTAATTTTTGCTCCAGGATGGCCGTCCGGGAGCTTCCAAAATTGTTGCATCGCGGATAATTTGTAAGACTGCCCACCGGCGCAGGAGATCTCAATTCAGAGAGGCACCGCAGTGATGATGGAATCCCCGTCGATTTGCAGTTATCCCGTGTTTAGCGCTGCGCTGGTGTAGCAGTCTTCTTGACGATTACGACGTCAAAAGCAATATTTTGCAAAAAAATTAACGGGAGTTTCTACGATAACGCGGCCATTTCTGATCCGATTTTAAAATAGTAGAATGTTCTGTGATCCTCGTTTCATTCTGGTTCTGAACGATACCAAGACCATCGAGAACGATGCGATTTAAGAAATGACGAGTACCAACTCGGTATACTATAAGCATACACTCTCTCCCAATCCCGCCACGTATTGTCAGGGAAGCTCTGACGCGCGCACATGTGCGCTACACGGTCTTATGGACTTAGCCATTTTTAGCGGAAACATCTCTCATAGGGCCTTATACACGCATACTATCTCATTCAGGTGGGGTGGGTGGTGCATGCTTGGAGCGAATCCGGAACAGTCGTTCCGTACCCAGCTTAGGTGGGACGGTCCGTACCCGTCCGGTCGATCCGTGCTACAATATGTCTCAGAGAAACATGCATGTCTCAGAGAAACACAGCACTCCCAGAGAAACACACCTGCCTCAGAGAAACACGCCTGTCTCAGAGAAACACATATGTCTCAGAGAAACACACCTCTCTCAGAGAAACACAGCACTCCCAGAGAAACATACCTGTGTCAGAGAAACACACATGTCTCAGAAAAACACAAGTCTCCGAGAAACACATTGACCCTTCTAAAAGTTACTTTTGAGAATCAGACCCTTACTGTAAACGTAATTTGCTGGGATTAAGAGCAAATAACTTAGGTCAAAGGCCAACCCGATACCTGAGGCTTAACTATTCACGAATAATTAAACATTGTGTTGTCAACACACCATACTAAAATACAGGAAACAACGTCCCGCCGACACACACCCTCACCCCCACCCCACCCCCACCACCACCACCACCACCAACACTAAAACTCAGCCTATGTCTTTACTCTTTAATAAACATTCTGTCGAATATCTTGAAACTAATTTGACTGTTTGCTGTTGCTGTCATAGGCCGCAACCGCCTCCAGTCAAATTAGTTTCAAAATATTCAACAGGTTAGCATTATAACTACTATTAGATTTGGATTCTGAGAATCTAGCATTCAAAGTATATAGATCGACCCCAACACGCGCAAAGCACGGCCGGAGTTTAGCTAGAGATGAGCTGGCATAGCTAAAAGTGTATCCATCAATTTCTCCTACATGGTAAACACTGTTTCGTATTTGGTATGTCGGGTTCAAAGGGTTAAGCATATTTCCTTTGGCCAGGAACAGATAATTGGGTCAGTTTACTCTCTTAGGAATTGTACACATGCGTATATGATTACTGTATTCTGCGGCTGTAGTAGTAGAAACATCCTACAGCTGCAATAGGTCCTCTTCGTTTTGCCCACTGTGTCTTGTCCTCAGCCGAAATCCTTAGCTTCCTCAGGTCCATTCTTGACTTGAATGTACCGAGTCCTGCTTTCTTGAGGTCACCTCGTAGCACGCTTAGCAGATTTATGCAATGACGTCCTCTCCTGGCTTTGTATTTGCTGGCTCCGAGTAGGGCGAATTCCAAGGCTCTGTGCTGGTGTCTCTTCTGACACCCTTAGCACATGGCCAAACATGGGCCATCTCTGCTGGCTGACTTTTACAGACAGCGATGACGTATTACACATGTTGTATAGTGCATTGTTGGAAATTATGATGTCTTGCCATCGGTGTCCAGTGATGGTGCCTAGGTGTTTGCGGTGGTAGGCATCGAGTTTATCTAGAGCTGTCTTTGGAGCTGCCCAGCTGTTACAGTTATACAGCATCAAGGATACGCAGGGTGCATGGTATAAACGTAGCCTCTTTATCAAGGGCATCTTTGATCTACGATCCCATAGCTTCCAGAAGGACTGGAAAGCTATGCTCCCCATGACACAGCGTGCGGCAATGTCAGCAGTACTGCAAAGCAGTGAGCCCAAGATTTTACTTTTCCTCCATGGTTCGCCTCCACGAAGTGGGTCATCATTTTCTATAGTGTCATGCTTTGTTGATGGGTATATGTGGGTGCACTCTGTTTTGGATTCATTCATAAAGAGATTCTCAATTTTTAGTTTGCTTGCAGCTATTGGGAGAAGTTCGTCAAGGGGTTTCTTTTCCTTGTCTATGAAGTCCACATCGTCGGCATATTCCATCTCTAGCAGCATGCCCAGTATTGGCACTGGGGGGTTTGGAACTTTTCCGCACAGATTTCAATACAGAAGCAAGGTAGCAGGTGAAAGGCACCAGAGACAGACCATCTCCCTGTGGGGAGCCGATTGATGTCTCAATCTCTACAGACTTCACTTACTTGACTCATACTCTCAACTTGGTGTCTGCAAGCAGTAATATCACTAGTCGTAGCTCATCTCCATTGCAACTGGCCTGGCGTAGTACATTTAGGATCATTGAGCGTTTAATTGTGTCGAAGGCTCGTGACATGTCAATGCCCATTTTGTGGACGTCCAATTGTTTGGACATGACTACCGACACGACCATGCGTTGACCCCATACAATGTCTGCGCAGCTACGTCCACGTTTGAAGCCACTTTGACATGATCCGGTGAAGTAATCGATCTTGTCTCGAATGCCGCATAGAGTAACATTGGATAGGATTTTCTGTATGCTGTTGAGGAGCACAAGGGCTGCAGATTGGCTGGCGGCCCAGGTGGCTTCTGGGGCTTGGGTAGTGCGATAAGGGTGTCTTGGCCTACAACGTCGATGGGAATTTGGTGCATAAAAGCTGAATTGATTAGGTGCGTGATCGGTTTTGAGATAATGTCCCTTACATATTTGAATAGTTCATTGCTCATGCCATCAGTTCCAGACGCACGTCCATTTTCAGGGCTTTAAGTGCCTTCCCAACTTTGCTTATTTTAATTGGTGTTAGTAATGGCCTGGGGTTTCCTGAGAACGGGTGCAAGGGCTCATTATCGTTGTCAGTGAACTGTTCCTTGAACCATTCTCGGATCGCCTCGGCTTTTCCCCGGTCACTCACGATAAAGTGTCTTTGAGAGTTGTGTACAGTGAGTTGTGGTGTGTAGTCAGTAACTCTCAGGGCTCGGGCTGCCAGAAACATTTTGTGACAGTCATCCATGGCAGTGAGTTCATCTGCTAACGAGTTTGCCTGTTGAATAGCAAGATCTGGCGCAGAATAGTATTGCACTCCCGGCGTAGTTTGGTGCAGTCTTCACTTTGGCCACCTTGATAGATGCGCAGCCATAACGCTTTCCACTCTCCTGACAGTTTTACTACTAGAGGGTGGTCAGTATACCCAGTTTGGTTGTTTTTAAGAACACCTATGGTGCTGGTAGCGGATGATTCCATAGATTTCAGTATTTTAGGTGGGGCTTCGTTTGGATCGGAGCTGACATCGATGTTAGCTATCTGCTCCCCGAGGGCTTTTTTGTATGACATTTGAGTGTCAGTGTCGCTGATGAGCTTGAGTAGGTTGCAGGTGACTCTACCCTCTTGCATGGTATGGTGTTTATATATTAGGTAAAGATCGTTCATCTGAAGGCGTGTGATGACGTGCGTACCCATCTGGGAAATGAAAAAAAATGTTACTTCACTAACTCGCAGTTCTCACACCTACACCAAAAGGCAGAAACCTAGCTGTCCTTGAAAGTTACACTGCTGGATGTACCTGAAATGCCACACTGCTAGATGTATCTGGAATGTCACATGGCTGGCTGTAACATGATCCTTGCATATTGTCAGATTAGATGTACTGATACTTCTCATTGTGATCGGCATATGGTGTGGACACACCTGGATTATCTTTGGTAAGAATCTGATATTCAGATACATATTTGGTATTCACACATTTTGAGATTTCGGTTACGGTTTAACAATGATGCAGATAAAGACTGTGCCACAGTTCCACTTTCTTGTGCGATGAGTAGAAAAATTATATATTTAAAATGGTAAACAATCATGATACGATGCCATCTTGGAATGGGATTTCTTATGCTATATGTTAGAGAGACAATAATTAGTCCTATCTTTTTCTGGTGTGCGCTTGTCCGTTACAAAGCAGACCAAAATCTTCAACCACCATATATGATGATTTAATTGGCCAAGCCTATATCACGAAATCTATTTCAGCACTTGCACCTTGCAATGCCATCAGCTCCGCATCATCAAGTCAGCCCTTAAAATGCCAAACATCATTCCATATAGAACGATACAATTTTAGCTATGCCACGCTCATTTTTAGATAAGCCCTATCCATTTTTACGTCCGTTGGAATCTGCTGGAAATTTCTAACCTTGACATTGAATTCCAAGAACATAAATTTCGAGGTAAGATGTTTAATATTTAGGAATCAATTTAACTTGAATTTGTTTCAAAATAGTCAATGTTTAATAAATTGTAAATTCATCAAAGACTTACAACTCGTTCATGTTCGTGACAGACATGATTTTAGTGAAGAAGTTATACGTCATTATGATTGTGACGTCAACTAACTGGTGAAGTAATTGTGTATGACATAAGATACTTGACAGACAGATCCGATCATTCCATTACCCATCATGCAAGTGTCCACATATATTGCCGATGGTGAGCCGTATGCGGACATGATACTAGGGGAGTAACCATGTGGTTGCCTGGTTTGCACTTCAGGACTCGATGAACAAAGGCATCCTATGGCAAACACATGCAAATTATATGCCCAAACAAAACATACGCGTCGTTCATGGCATACTTGATTATAACGTCATCATACACGTCCACGTAGTTGATTATGACGTCATATGATTGATGGATAAACTGGAATCCACCATTTCAGTGGATTGCAATGCTAATGAACTAAATGATGATTGTTGTGACAGTGAGAATATAACACAATAGAGGGAAGCATGTCTAGCAATGTCCAGCCCATATCTAGCTACGCTCCGCGCCCACGTTTTGAGCGTGTTAGGATCGATTCAGACACTTTGTACCCTGAATTCCCACAATCACGATTTCAAGGTAATTCAGCTTTCCAGAGTATCCATCCATCATCTGACCTCGTATGACTTCATAATCATCTCAGCGCATGAATGATGACGTCACAATCCTTACGTCACTAAGGGTCCCATATAGACCGTCATCAAATCTCAAATAGTCCGACACGTTGTATGAATTGTATGTCTTTGTAATTCTTTGCTATTTAGTAGGCAGCAGCAGCACCCAGTCAAATTAGTTTCAAAATATTCAACAACATACCTGTGTAGTTTTATTGAAATTGGTAGTCAGAGTGTTCAGAGATCGATCGATCCTAACACGAACGAGGTGTAGGTGGGGCTTAGCTGGAGATGGGAGTGGCATAGCTAAAACCGGAAAGGTCCATTACGCAGGTAAGGTGTTGAATATTTTGGTAGCAATATCGGCCAGTTAAATTACTTTCAAAAAATTATTTTTTATTAATTAGTAAATCCATCAAAGAATATAATTCGTATACTTGATGGACATGTCAATGTTTCTATGTATTGTGACATCAGGCTACATGTAACGTAACTGAGTATGACATCATATACTTGAGTGACAAATCGGCTCCATCCATTAAACCTGTGTATAACGGAAACCCGAGTTTAGATCGAAAATATGGTAGTTATTTATAAATTAATAATTTAATAATTAGTGTCTAGTGGCAGCATCAGGTTCCTGTAAGATTAACTTCACAATATTCAACAGTTAACATGTATTGTTGTCATCAAATCCCACGATTTAGACTTCAGAGGTCTTTTAACTCTTTTATGTCGAACCAGCCTAATCCGGCCTCTACAATGGTCTTGATAAATGTCCATTTGCAGTCCAAGAGAAGACTATTTTTGAAAATTTACCACTACAATCACTGGCCTGATAACAGAGCTAGTCATTCGAGTGGTCAATTTTGAAAACATTGTCTTCTCTTAGCCGGCAAATTGACGTTCAACAAGCACATGTTTTAATATTCTTGATAAGATTTTGTCATCAAAGAGTTAAAGCGATGCTAATCTCATCTCAAATGATGTATTGCACCAATATAATATGGTTTATAGATTCCGTATCATTCATATTCAGTCACATTCCCTTATCTGTATCACAATTATCTGCTTTGTAATATCGCGTAAATGTTGAACAGCGACGCCACCATGTTGTCTACTCACGCGGTAGTGTGTGATGTTATATAAGGGCCAATGCCTTACATTCTGTATTATATGATACTACTCATCTCGTTAAATATTTTGAAACAAATTTGTTACTGTTACCTATAGCAGCAACAGCTTCCAGTCAAATTAGTTTCAAAATACTCAACCGCTTATCTGTAATGATTGCTTTTATAACATATTTCCAAACTATAGCTGGTACCTCTATGACTGAGAGTATATACCGAGCCAGACATGTCAGGCTTTGTCTGATTGGTTGAAGAGCAGGCCATGCCAGCCATCATAGGCTGTAAAAATGGATCAACAGTTAACTACTAAAGCCTGAATATATTTCGTTGTCTGCATTAAAAAAGCTAAAATGTAAGGGATGGATTATGTGTGGCAAATTCTATGACCTGAATGGTTAGTATAAGATAAGGTGAGCGTTCCTTTAATGAGTTGTGTTTCTTGTGTCGTAGCCATCACGTGCTCATACTGTACATCTATAGCCTGGCTTTCGGAGGTGGGGAGGGGTGGGGAGGGTGTGTGTGTATGTGTGCGGTGGTAAATCTATGTCTTCTCATTCACACGTTCTTTATTCTGCTTAGATATAATATATGTCTATCTATTCAGAAATACCAAAGGTACAATGTAATAATTGATATCTATTTAAATGTTTTAGTAGGGAGATGATGCTTGCTTTTTCTGGACATTGTTGAGACAGCTTGCTGTAACAGCATAGTCAAAGTCTGCTTGCAGTCAATAGGATGATTATATCGTCAATTGCCTATACAATTAAAATGCATAATTACAGGATTGTTGTCTAATGCAAAGCAAAACTGATATTGCTTGACAGTATTAACCTTTATTATTATTAGTTAAAAAAAATAAAAAATAATAATAATAATAATAATAATAATAATAATAATACTAATATTATGGATTCCTCCCTCAGTGTCCGAATTAGCTGCCAAAACCTCTTATTTTATCACGAGATTTACTTAGGGTTATAGAAGATTGTCATGTACATGTTCACGTTCAGGCTTGGCATGGATGAGATATAAATACTTATTTCATATTGGATAATATTATAACATTATTAAGACATATTATAGCTTCATTATTTGTTATTAATTCTATGTACAGTTAGTTATCACTATTAGAATTTTAATTAAATAATATGGAAACATTCGCCGGATAATTTAAATAAAGCAACCACAATTATTAAAATACTCAAAAACATGAGATTCATCACCGCATTTGCCCACGCCATTGCCCACGCCCCTGTCCCCCCCCCCCGCTCCTGCCGCCGCCCCAGCCGCCGACGCCGCCACCACCACCTAATGAGCTAACGTGCAGGCGCTATATGTCTATTAAGTTTCGTTTCCCGATAAACTGCCACTCATCTCCAGAGACAGATTTTGTCTTTGCAGTTGACGAGCGCCACCATACTCTTCTGGCGCAGCAACAGCGCAGCAACAGCGCCCAGTCAGATTAGTTTCAAAATATTCAGCAGGATGTTTATTAAATATAAGTCCATCAAAGACATACCATTCATACAGTTAACGGACTGTTCTAGCTTCATGACGGAGTATTCTCCTTCAATTCTGATTGTGACGTCAGCCTACATGTGGGGCAATTGATTATGACGGCATATACTACAGTGACAAATTGGGTTCAAACATTCATAATATTCATCTTGATTTTTCATCTCTTGCATAGACAACTCGAAATGATTGAAATAAATGTGGTAGATATCTTAGTTTGAGCGACGATGGTACATGTCGAGCTTACCTTTGACCCCTAGATTTGCGAGAACAATACCTATATGCTAATATATTGAGATAAATAACATTCTAACAATACCTGGCATGCCTGTGGCTTTCAAATATTAGAATTAGACAGTAACATAATCTATTTATTTTCAAATTATTCAACAGAAGATTTAAGTTTCACAATATGAGGATATAATTGCGTTAATATTTAATGACTCGATTTAGTCCGTCTTAGGTGGTTAATAGTCCGTCAAGTTGTACGAAATGTATGGCTTTACTATTTAATAAACATATTTTGAAACTAATTTGACTGGGCGTGTTGCTGCCATAGGTAATCTTCACCGTTGACCATTAACCTTAATCAGCGAGGTAAGATGCCAACCCCGAATTCAAAGAATTTGATTTGAGGCTATTGCTGTCTGTTTGACGCACATCGCCAGTCTCTATCGACGATTAAACATATTGATCATTTTACAATATGGCACACATTGACTTAGCTAAAAAGTTAACAAAATGTCCAACATAATATTTATTAAGCTGTAAATAATTGGTCATATTGTGTCTTTTTTTAAATTTGACATTATTTGTCCCATAACCACTAGGTTGTCATGCAATAGTGAGTACACGATAAAAAGAGCAATGGAGGGATCAAGTATGTAGCTCAGTTATCTGACGTCACAATCAAATCCATCACAAGTTAGCTGACGTTACAATCAAAATGATGTATTTGTCTGTCACGGAAATTGAATTTTAAAATTTCAAAAGATTTAAAAATTATATTAACAATTTAACGCTTTCATAACCAAAACCTGCCGTTGTAGTAGTCTTGAGAAAGGTCAATTTCCAGGCCAAGGGAATACTAATTTTGGAAATTTAGCATTGTAATGACTGGCTCGGTAACCGAGCCAGTCATTCCAGGGGTAAATTTTCAAAAATTGTTTTCTCTTAGCCTGCGAATGGACATTTAATAAGCAAATATTTGGATATTCTTGACCAAATTTATCCACTAAAGTGATAATAAATATTCTGTTGAATATTTTGAAACTAATTTTACTCGGAACTGTATTCAACAGCTTATCTGTCTCGTTACCTTGAAATTTATGATTCTGGGAATTCAGGTCTCAAAGTTTTAAATCAATTCCAACAGGCATACACTACGAACGGCGTTTAGGAGGGGACGTAGTTAGAAATGGATGGGACGTAGCTAGAAATGGAGGGGACGTAGCTAGAAATGGAGGGGATGTAGCTGGAAATGGAGGGGATGTAGCTAGAAATGGAGGGGATGTAGCTAGAGATGGAGGGGTCGTAGCAAGACATGGAGGGGATGTAGCTAGAAATGGAGGGGATGTAGCTAGAGATGGAGGCGTCGTAGCAAGACATGGAGGGGATGTAGCTAGAAATGGAGGGGGCGTAGCTAGAAATGGAGGGGTCGTGGTTAGAAATGGATGGGACGTAGTTAGAAATGGAGGGGATGTGGCTAGAAATGGAGGGGACGTAGCTAGAAATGGAGGGGATGTAGCTGGAAATGGAGGGGATGTAGCTAGAAATGGAGGGGATGTAGCTAGAGATGGAGGGGTCGTAGCAAGACATGGAGGGGATGTAGCTAGAAATGGAGGGGATGTAGCTAGAAATGAAGGGGGCGTAGCTAGAAATGGAGGGGTCGTGGTTAGAAATGGATGGGACGTAGTTAGAAATGGAGGGGATGTGGCTAGAAATGGAGGGGACGTAGCTAGAAATGGAGGGGATGTAGCTGGATATGGAGGGGATGTAGCTAGACATGGAGGGGATGTAGCTAGACATGGAGGGGATGTAGCTGGAAATGGAGGAGATGTAGCAAGACATGGAGGGGATGTAGCTAGAGATGGAGGGGATGTAGCAAGACATGGAGGGGATGTAGCTAGAAATGGAGGGGTCGTAGCAAGACATGGAGCGGTCGTAGCCTGAAATGGAGGGAATGTAGCTGGAAATGGAGGGGACGTAGCTAGAAATGGAGGGGTCGTAGCTAGACATCGAGGAGATGTAGCTAGAAATGGAGGGGATGTAGCTAGACATGGAGGGGATGTAGCAAGACATGGAGGGATCGTAACTTGAAATGGAGGGGTCGTAGTTAGAAATGGATGGGACGTAGTTAGAAATGGAGGG
The DNA here is from genome assembly GCA_034401795.1 of Chaetoderma sp. LZ-2023a. NCBI lineage: Eukaryota > Metazoa > Mollusca > Caudofoveata > Chaetodermatida > Chaetodermatidae > Chaetoderma > Chaetoderma sp. LZ-2023a. The sequence continues at coordinate 28,574,021 of CM067359.1, read as the reverse complement.
GTTGTAGCAAGACATGGAGGGATCGTAGCTTGAAATGGAGGGGTCGTAGTTAGAAATGGAGGGGACGTAGCTAGAAATGGAGGGGATGTAGCACGATATGGAGGGGTCGTAGCCTGAAGTGGAGGGGTCGTAGCAAGACATGGAGGGTTCGTAACTTGAAATGGAGGGGTCGTAGTTAGAAATGGATGGGTCGTAGCTAGAAATGGAGGGGTCGTAGCAAGACATGGATGGGTCGTAGCTAGAAATGGATGGGAGGAGCTAGAAATGGAGGGGTCGTAGCAAGACATGGAGCGGTCGTAGCCTGAAATGGAGGGGTTGTAGCAAGACATGGAGGGGTCGTAGCTTGAAATGGAGGAGTCGTAGTTAGAAATGGAGGGGACGTAGCTAGAAATGGAGGGGTCGTAGCAAGATATGGAGGGGTCGTAGCCTGAAATGGAGGGGTCGTAGCAAGACATGGAGGGGTCGTAGCTTGAAATGGAGGCGTCGTGGTTAGAAATGGATGGGACGTAGTTAGAAATGGAGGGGATGTGGCTAGAAATGGAGGGGACGTAGCTAGAAATGGAGGGGATGTAGATAGAAATGGAGGGACGTAGCTAGAGATGGAGGGGAAGTAGCGAGAAATGGATGGGGCGTAGTAATGGAGGGGACGTAGTTAGAAATGGAGGGGGGGTGTAGTTAAAAATGGAGGGGCGTAGATAGAAATGGAGGGGGCGTAGCTAGAAATGGAGGGGTCGTGGTTAGAAATGGAGGGGACGTAGCTAGACATGGAGGGGATGTAGCTAGAAATGGAGGGGGCGTAGCTAGAAATGGAGGGACGTAGCTAGAAATGGAGGGGACGTAGCTAGACATGGAGGGGATGTAGCTAGACATGGAGGGGATGTAGCTAGACATGGAGGGGATGTAGCTAGAAATGGAGGGACGTAGCTAGAAATGGAGGGGACGTAGCTAGACATGGAGGGGATGTAGCTAGACATGGAGGGGACGTAGCTAGACATGGAGGGGACGTAGCTAGAAATGGAGGGGATGTAGCTAGACATGGAGGGGATGTAGCTAGACATGGAGGGGATGTAGCTAGAAATGGAGGGGGCGTAGCTAGAAATGGAGGGGACGTAGCTAGACATGGAGGGGATGTAGCTAGACATGGAGGGGACGTAGCTAGACATGGAGGGGATGTAGCTAGAAATGGAGGGACGTAGCTAGAAATGGAGGGGACGTAGCTAGACATGGAGGGGATGTAGCTAGACATGGAGGGGACGTAGCTAGAAATGGAGGGGATGTAGCTAGACATGGAGGGGATGTAGCTAGACATGGAGGGGATGTAGCTAGACATGGAGGGGACGTAGCTAGAAATGGAGGGGATGTAGCTAGACATGGAGGGAATGTAGCTAGACATGGAGGGGTCGTAGCTTGAAATGGAGGAGTCGTAGTTAGAAATGGAGGGGACGTAGCTAGAAATGGAGGGGTCGTAGCAAGATATGGAGGGGTCGTAGCCTGAAATGGAGGGGTCGTAGCAAGACATGGAGGGGTCGTAGCTTGAAATGGAGGCGTCGTGGTTAGAAATGGATGGGACGTAGTTAGAAATGGAGGGGATGTGGCTAGAAATGGAGGGGACGTAGCTAGAAATGGAGGGGATGTAGATAGAAATGGAGGGACGTAGCTAGAGATGGAGGGGAAGTAGCGAGAAATGGATGGGGCGTAGTAATGGAGGGGACGTAGTTAGAAATGGAAGGGGGGGTGTAGTTAAAAATGGAGGGGCGTAGATAGAAATGGAGGGGGCGTAGCTAGAAATGGAGGGGTCGTGGTTAGAAATGGAGGGGACGTAGCTAGACATGGAGGGGATGTAGCTAGAAATGGAGGGGGCGTAGCTAGAAATGGAGGGACGTAGCTAGAAATGGAGGGGACGTAGCTAGACATGGAGGGGATGTAGCTAGACATGGAGGGGATGTAGCTAGACATGGAGGGGATGTAGCTAGAAATGGAGGGACGTAGCTAGAAATGGAGGGGACGTAGCTAGACATGGAGGGGATGTAGCTAGACATGGAGGGGACGTAGCTAGACATGGAGGGGACGTAGCTAGAAATGGAGGGGATGTAGCTAGACATGGAGGGGATGTAGCTAGACATGGAGGGGATGTAGCTAGAAATGGAGGGGGCGTAGCTAGAAATGGAGGGGACGTAGCTAGACATGGAGGGGATGTAGCTAGACATGGAGGGGACGTAGCTAGACATGGAGGGGATGTAGCTAGAAATGGAGGGACGTAGCTAGAAATGGAGGGGACGTAGCTAGACATGGAGGGGATGTAGCTAGACATGGAGGGGACGTAGCTAGAAATGGAGGGGATGTAGCTAGACATGGAGGGGATGTAGCTAGACATGGAGGGGATGTAGCTAGACATGGAGGGGACGTAGCTAGAAATGGAGGGGATGTAGCTAGACATGGAGGGAATGTAGCTAGACATGGAGGTGGCGTAGCTAGAAATGGAGGGGACGTAGCTAGAAATGGAGGGGATGTAGCTAGACATGGAGGGGATGTAGCTAGAAATGGAGGGGGCGTAGCTAGAAATGGAGGAACGTAGCTAGAAATGGAGTGGTCGTAGCTAGAATTGGACTCTCTATTGCTAAATGAGACAACTGAAGAACGATTGCGAGATTAGGCAATTACCAAGCACTGTGCCATGTGTGTGAAGTATGCCCGAAGCCTTGGGATTAGAAAATTGCACATAGTACAGTGTCACATTAGATTTTGTGAATCCCTTCTTCTTGGCGACAAGTTGAAAAACTAACAACCATAGATCTTACTTCATTTCTGATGTCACGCGAGCTGAACAAGTACAAGAATGGATTCAATGTGCTGTTAGAGAAAGCGAAAAGCCATGTGGTATTGTAGACAACGAAATGATATGATGGTTTCAGGAACCCCAGAAACTCATGGTACGTGTTATGCACAAATACTGGAATCACGGATATGTAAAACAGTACAATAATGAGTGTCACGGTGCGTGCACTGGTACTGCGACCTTGGTCTTTTGTCACATCCCTGGAGGCTCGACGGCGTCTGGAGAGAATGTATTGTTTGAGGAGATGGAGAAAGCCTATAGTCAACGGAGGAAGAGTAAAGAAGAACACGTTAAAGAAAATATCCTTAAGTCGGTAGTCACCATAGAAAAAGCAGAAGTCTCGTATTCGTCCGCGATGGAACACTGGATAGGTTCCCACAAATACTGCTATTGGCAAGCACAGTATGAAGGAGAATGTCCAGAGAATGGTACAGCACTTTATAATTCTCCCAGTAGATATAGCTACCATGGCGGACAGTGGATATACCAGTTGCCAGAATCGTACACTCGCCAGTAAGGTGAGATGCATGAGACTGGAACAGTATGTTGTATATATGAGGTAGATTATTACCTTGCAAGCTGCGTCAGGATTCAGTGCCGTGATCTCCTCGTACAATGTAAGATCTGTGATGATGGATGTGGCGCATGTACCCATATCACATACCGCCATACTGGTTAATATCGCGAAGACCGGGGACTTGTTCTTTCCGGACCAGAACAGATAGATGAGAAGTATTGCATTAGCGCATAGACCGATACTAAATACGGTCACCAGGATACTAGAATAGATTACCGGTGAGATTGGGTAATAGTTATCCATGAATGAAATTATGATCAAATCCAGTTCCGAATATGAGGTGTTCTGTTCGGCCATTAATTCGCCAGTTGAATCCATGCTTGATCCGAGATTCCTTGCTTGTGTTACTGACAGTAACTTAATTGCAGTGAAAAGAAATCACGCACATCTTTGGTTCTCGTATTCGATGTTGTCAGGTATGACATTCTTAATTTTGTTATCACATTTGAAGACAAAGCCGATTATAGATAGGATACTATTAGGAAACTGTTAACAAAATCTGCCTCATTACAAACATCGCACTGTATGGAAGCCAATGGTAAATTAAAATTATGTTACTGAATAAAAAAGGCAATTAATCATCAGGAAAGCCTCTGATTGTATAAGCGTTTAATTAACTCGTTAACCTTGCCGCTGGTCAAACACCGGCTCTGCAATGGTCTGCATATACATATTGTTTACGCGAAAGGTGTTCTTGAACAAATTTGAGCATTAATAGTTAAAACGTGCCGATGCATTGAATCTATTTAACCCCTCTTGTGTCAACTTTTCGTTGTAATGGTTACACCGCCTCTGCGGTAGTCTTGAGGTATGTCTATTTGCAGCTCAAGAGAAGACTATTTTTGAAAATGTACCACTGGAATGACGGGCTCGGTTATCGAGCCCGTCATTCCAGTGGTAAATTTTCATAACTAGTCTACTCTTTGCCTGCAAATGGACACTGACAAAGCAACAAATTTGATTTCCGAGGCGATTCCTCTTATAATCGCCAAGCCGGTAAAAAGACCAACGCATTAAAAATATATTTTCCTAAGTTCCAGTGGTAAATTGAAAAAACAAACCCAGTTCTCTTGACCAGCAAATGGTCATTCACTGAGCAAATATTTGAATTTTCCTTTAACATTTTGACAAATGAAAGGGTTAATTGATAAAAGTAGCATTCTGAGCTCTTTGAGGCGCTGTTGTCACACGAGGGATTAACGATACATTATAATCAGCTGATCATTATCATCGTAGCATTATACATTCAAAGCGATGTCAAACGCAATAGTTCCTTGATCGTGATCCTTAATATGATGTGTAGACATTGCCAGTCAAGAATGCTGCCAAACAAGTACCCACTGATTAGGAGGAAATAATTACACGCATTTAGTTATCTTGATATAAAACTCGTTATGGATTTGCAAATATCACATTGATTAGACATGTATGATACATGTGATAGCGTATGTACAGATCTTACGGTCTCCGTTCAATAATACGTGTATGAATATTCCTAATTTCTAGCCAGTTCCAGTAGAATCGAGATGGAAGACACACAACTATTCTCTCCCTGTTCCACCCCTCTCTCCTAGTTATATTATTCTTACTGTAGATGCCATGACGTAAGCATATATCAGACCCGACACACGATACTACCAACTCAAGACATTCATTCAAGCCACAACACACAACCATAATACGATGCTTAAAATGGTCAATGTTATATAGTATTGCATCCTTTTTGTTCTGAAAAAATAATATTTCTTGCAAATAAGTACTAAACGTATTTGCAAACTAACTTGCAAAGAAAGTATTTTGATGTGTACATAAAAAGCACAAGAGCAGGAACTCAGCAATAAATGGCGAATCCTGGAAATCTTTGGTTAGTTGAGAAAAGAGGAAAGCAAAGGGTAGGCACAATGACATTGTGATGATTGATGCGTGCTCACCTGGGAGACAAAGATTAATTATTATTGCGAATGAAGTCCCTATGAGCAGCTATAATGCTCCGTTGATTGTAGTGTTGTAGATCGATGTTACATGAGTATCTGTCTAAAACGACAACCACAATGTGGTCATCTCTCAAATGTGGTCACTTATATAGTTGTTGGGTGCTAATGGAGGATTCTGATCTGTCACTCAAGTGTATGACGCCATACTCAATTACGTCACATTTTGACCGTCGTCACAATACATAGTGACATATTTGTCTCAGTCATGAACATTAAAAAGTCCGTCAAGTGTAACGAATTGTAGGTATTTGATAGATTTACTATTTAATAAACATTCAGGTAAATACTTTGAAACTGAATTGCAGCAAAGGCAAACTAGTTTCAGAATATTCAGGGATACTTACATACATATAATAACCTTGAAATTCGGGTGTCTGGGAATATATATATATATTTCCTATCACACACAGATAGAAGGCAGCGCATGCCTGAGTAAAGGTGCTGGGCTGATAGGTCAGTACATACCCACTATTATCTGGACTGAGACGTAGGTGCAATGCTACTATGTTCAACATTATTCAATTTATTATGTAAATTGCGGTAAGTTGTGAGCATAAAAAGATAGTGAAGACTAAATTATGGCGATAACAGGAAAATCAGCCGTATTCAGTGTAATGTTTGCCATTTTGTATACTTATGCAACCAGAAACATATAAATTAGGGCAGCCTGAAGGCTTAGAGAATATCAGAATGACATTTGTTATTGAGTAATAAAATTTGATTAGTTTAAGCCCAGAACGGTATCATTGTGTCTCTATCATTTGTTGATGATCGATCTACTGGATATGATGCAGAACGAAATTAATCACGAAGTAAATACGTCAAGGTCAACGGGTTGATTGAGTTCATTGTTTGTGGAATAGTTCCACTGTGAATGTGAAAGTCAATTTGAATGGTGGTGCACTGAGTTTTTGCATTTCACCTTGCACTCGCAGCATTCCATGGATGAGAAGAATTATTGTATTATTTTAGTGATATATAACCTTGAATATTCCGGTTATATTTTACCCTAAATGGAACTCGTGATTTCAGGTGTAAGATGATTGATGAAGGCAATGATGCTGAAGCCGAAATATATCAATGTACTCGAGAGATCACGATTAAATGTTCTACTATGAGATTCAGTGAATAATGGAGGAATCCAATTAAGCTATGTCCCGCTCATCTATAGCTAAGCCCAACCCCAAATCTCTATCGTATTGATCGATCGATTCCCGGACCCCTTAAATATAACTTTCCAGAAAACTATACTGGTAAGCTTCTACATATTTTGAAACTAATTTGACTGGGTGCTGTTTCTGGCAATGGAAGCAGACTATCAATTTTCAGAAAACTATGCAGGTAAGCTGTTGACTATTTTGAAACTCAGTTGACTGTGTGCTGTTGCTGCCTATGACAGCAATAGTACCCAGTCAAATTAGTTTCAAAATATTCAACACAATTTTATCAAATAGTGAGACGTACACTTCGTACAGCAACGCTTAGTCCGTCATCAGTTAATCGAACTTATCAACGTCATTCATGACTATCATTGATTATGACGTCATCCTACATGTCACGTAGTTAATTATGACGTCATGTGATTGAAGGATAAACTGGAAAGCTCCATTAAGTAACTCTTGTTATTGCTAACTAGTATTACATTACGTATTACATCTTGGCCAATGTCTGATAATCCTGCGGCTAGAAACAGTTGACAATTTAATGTGAAAAGTAATTGGTTCAGAGTTCATGAACTTTAACGTGGCTGGATATTTATTAATTTCTCTATCCTGTGTATTGCATAGATGGAGATGATAATGCTAATTCTCCAGTTACTTCAAGTACTATCCGTACATTAAAAATAGAATATGAAGTATGATTGAATTTTCAACAGTATTTAACCGATAATATTTGATAACTTGTTACCCTAATTGTGACATTGGCATTTGCTAATGTCACATAGGCAATTATCCAAAGCAGATAATAATTTAATAATTAGGATGATGGCACTTAGGCACAATCGACATATAATAGTTTCGATTTTTAATAAGTAAGTAACATTGTTTTTATTATTTAATGAAATAGTTCAGCCATTGAATCAAAGTACATTAGAAGTAAATTGACATGTAGGAACACAAGAAATACTCCTTAGAAATAACTGCAATAATTGATTCTGAGCACATAGACATAGTAGAATAGGCTAACAAATGACACAACCGTTGATGCACCACAAATCATTGCCACTGGTTGACAAACAGAGAAACAAACAGGCATACGCACATCTATTGATTGCTAAGTACATCCATACATATCCATAGCATGTGTCTCGAGTGTTCATTTGGCATGCATTCGCAAACATGTGTCTTTATTTGTTTTCTTCAATGATTGTCTAGCACATTTTTAAATTTGTTATTCTGTTCTATGCTTATCAAGGGTTTGTCCTGGGCCAACCTAACTGACAGGTTGGTCAAGTCAGTTCCGAGACAGAAAGCATATGTCTGTCAACTGATGTCATCCATTGATTGACTGATAGTCAAGGAAACAGCTATCTGTGATGTTGAGGCTGTGGCGACCTAAATACAACCATGAATTATTGAGCACTCCATATCTCAATATTGTCTCTTAATAACATGCTACTTGCCAGAGAACCCAGCCCATTAGAGGAGTTGGTTATAAACCAGGCTGTAGCCATGCGTTATTCAATATTCCATATCTCAAAATAGTCTCTTATTAATATGGCACATGTCAGAAAATCCAGTCCATTAGAGGATTTGATTATGAATCAGGCTGTATCCAGCTCTGAACTTGCCAATGAAAAGTTAACATTATCAGCATTTCTATATACATCTGTATTTATTGTACAAAATGCGAATTTATGTATTTATTCATTTGTACACTGCATGAGAATGCTAATTCACCATTCCAGAGTATCCATCTATCATCACACGTCATATGACGTCATTATCAGCGAAGCAGCGTATTGGCTGGCGTCATAATTGTTACCACATAAATGATTCTATTTGACCAGTCTTTAGCTCTTAATAGTACGACACGTTGTACGAATTGTATATCTATATTATTTAATAAACATGCTGTTGAATATTTTGAATCTAATTTGACTGGACGCGGTGGGCTAATATTCAATAGCTTACCTGTATAGTTTTCTGGAAATTGATTATCAGGAAGTTCGGAGATCGATCGATCTCAGCACAAGCACGGTGTGGATGGATTTTGGCTAGAGATGGGCGGGCATAGCTAAAATAGAAAGGTCCATTTTAAAGAAATCAAATGAAATGAAGTAAGTGAAATGAAACCCCCCCCCCCCCCAAACAAATCTAATTTATATTAATTAACATGCCAGTTCTTTGATTTGTCCAATATTCAAACCAATTAGGTGTTGATTGCATTAACGACAGAAATCATGTAGCTTGATACGTTGATTGTTGACCTGAAAATTCAATACATATATAAAAGGATGTAAAAATTACTCTCATTCAAAATTGTCTTAACCTGTCTTAAATTGACAATTTATTTCTTGGATTGAAGTTCTTCAAATTGGTTCACAAGTCTAGTAGATCCCCTGCACAAATATTGGCTGTATAATTCCATAGACATATATCTTGTCTTGAACATGGACGTTGAACTATTTAGGTCTTTGGATTTACATGAACTACGAAAACACTTACAGATAGGAACTAAGTTAATTCAACTATACTAGTGGCATTATCACAACGTGATCATCACACCATTGTGGAAATATGATGCTCAGCCTAATTAAGTAGCAACCCTGCAATTATTTAATGGTGGACATTATATGGAATATGGCGTGCGTTCGTGGTCTGATTTTATAAGTGGGACATGTGCAATTTATATTGGCCCAAATTAACAGAGGTCTGGTTTTACCCTGACTGGTTGTCATTCACCCATCAGAATACAGCTGTGACGGACCACGAGTGTGTAATGGACATGTATATTCAAACTCGATAAAACTCTTGTTCCAATACGACAAATTCTAACATTACTACATGGTTGTCTAGGTTCAATGACACGATTAGCAAGTTATTTGCAGATATACTAATCGGAGTAACTTTGCGAACATTCAAGGAATGGATAGACGTGGATCGCAGGGGTAAAATCCGTAAAATACAGAATATGAAACATGGTGTGTATGCATTGAATCTGAGGAAATGTGATCATAGTGGTGCTGCAGAGGCAGACAGATTTGGGCATATAAACATCAATATCGTCCTAGTCATAAATTGTCCAGACTGGATATAAATGGTATTTTGAATCATTTACTTGTTGTAAACCATTTGAAGAAACCGGAACGATATACCGAAAGAAAAGTATGTACATTTGGAACCAGTGCCTGAATTTGATGTGACCAGTATTGAGGTCAAGTATATGACAGGTTACATCGGTTTCCTAACTCGCTGTTCCATACAGTTACCTTGATACAGGATTCTTGGAAGTCAAGGTTCGATCGATTACAACACGAGCAAAGCGTGGGAGAAGTTTTGCTAGAAATGGGCGTGGCATAGCTAAAAGTGGATTTATCCATTCTGATGTCCATGATTGCAGCGACTATCACTTTTATTGTGTATAAATGCGATGTGATTCCTTGTACCATGAGACGTGACATGCAAACACCTCAGGTGACAGAGTCGTTTGAGATGAAATGTTTCTGGACACGCCGGTCGATCTACCCTAGCCAAAATGAATGAGTGGTCTTGTTAGTTAATGAAGTGGGAGAACTATATATCAAATATAATGTTTATATGTCCGTATCGTCAAAGCCTAAACCGAGAGCTAAAACTGACTGCTTGCTGAATGTTCAGCCATCATTCAGCATTCAGTAAAATGTATTAAATGTTGATGGAAACACATCGAATAAAATATCAACTGTTTGCTGAATGTTCAGCCATCATTCAGTATTCAGGAAAATGTATTAAATGTTGATGGAAACACATCGAATAACATATCAACTTAAGATTAATTTTCTAAGTGACATTTTCTGAAAAAGTATTTTGCCCTACATTTAGCAAATACTGGGGCTTATTCATGCAGGGTGCTTAAGTACGTGAAAATGCCCATGTCTGGCTTAAATAAAAAAAACTAGCATAGATTTTTTCCCCTACATTAGATGACTATTTAGTTGTCGCTTCGTGAATATGACGTAGTCGGGTCATCTAAATAGGTGCAAGCAGTTAGGCCGGTGCGTAACTTAGGCACTATTCGGCCCCTGACAGTTATTGAAGGTTGTATTTCTGAAGAATTTGTTATCAATTTATCGGAACCCTGGCTGAATTGCGCATTATGTTGATGTGGATCAACTGGTTTGAAGCACATCAGAGGCTATGATGCTAGTCATCAACACACAAAAAGTCAGATTTTCGTGACAAGAAATAGATTAAATCCAGTATAAGTAAGTAAGATCATAAATTGGCCACTGTTCTAGGTATTACTACGCCGCTGTACGCCAAGCTGCATGATTATTTAAGTGTAACAAGTGGTCTACTCCGGACTATTATTATTGGCAGGATATTTTATTCAAAGTATATGGCCAAGGAGGTAGGGCATAATGCCTTTAATAGAGGGATATCCTTCCGTTATTAAGCACGCCTGTATAATTCATCTTTCCAGAGTATCCATCTATAATATGACACAAAATGGCGTCATAATCAGCTAAGCGGTGTGTAAGATGACGTCATAATTATTGCGCCATCAATGAGTCTATATGGTCCGTCTTTAACTCTTAGTAGTCTGACACATACAATTGTATGTCTCTACTAGTTAATAAACAGGCTGTTGAATATTTTGAAAGTAATTTTACTGGACGCTGTTGCTATTGCTTGTTGCCATAGGCAGCAACAGCGCCCAGTCAAATTAGGTCAACAATATTCAATAGCTTGCCTATATAGTTTTCTGGAAATTGATAGTCAGGGAGTTCAGAGATCGATCGATCCCAATACGAGTTAGAAGTGGTTGGGGCCTAGCTAGAGATGGGCCGGGCATAGCTAAAATGGAAAGGTCCGTTGCTGGAATTATTCTGTCACGTGGGCTTTGAGTATGGCGCCATGCACGGTAATGATCGACAGGATTTGAGTAAGAAATTAAGGGTATTAGCTCGTCACAGCTCGAAACAATCCCAGTACACCTATAATTTGCAATGCAGATTAGTACGGGAAACTGACCATGCTGCATGGGGATACCACACATCTGGTCCAACGAATATTATTAGGAAAAACCTTAGAATTGTGGCCTATGGGAAAATCATTGTCAGTGAAAGCGCAATGTTTATAAAAAGTTCCATGTGGAATATCTAGGCGTAAAAGTAATGAATATTCCTTCAGATCAATGGATGAGCCATGTTCCTGAAAGAGCATGGACCAATTTAGTATGGTATTTGGCCATGGATAGGTATTATTTGTCAATATTTGTCACCATAATATTTTTAAAATGTCAAATTCTTATCGTTGAATTGTGAAAGGCTTATCAGTAACGTACTCGCTGTACCCAACCAGCATATTAGAGTACACCAGTAACGTGAATACCTGTTTGGGGGTAGGGGTGGGATTTGGGTCGTGCGTGTAGGGTGCGTGCGTGCATGCGTGCGTGTGTGTGCATGCCCGCGCGCGCGTGTGTTGTATGTACGATGTTGACGTCATGGTTTTGAATAAACAGTCAATGTGCACTTATCATAGACCTAGAAGAAGCAGTATAATCCGTTTTTGCAATCAGAAATTCACATATATTAATGATTTTGATGTAAAGTTCACTCCTTCATTCCTGCATGTTATGACAACACCCGATATCAAAACGAGTCTCCGTTTAGTACCTTTAGTTAGTTAGACGAGATGTAAAATAGACAAGCTAAACTTGGTTTTGATAGAATGCATGAAATGTACAAAAAGTAAAAGTGCGTGTTATAACCAATACTCCTTTGATTACTTCGTTTTATGGTGTCTGTTAATAAATCATTACAACTTACGTCTATGTAACTCAATGTTGTCATCGGTGTAAATAAATTATGTCAACTTACATTTATGTAACTCAGTGCTTTGTCCTAAAATTCTAAATTATTGCATCTTGTTGTGAAATTAATGCGAGTTGAGAGAGCTACTCATCCGGTATGTTATCTTCTGGTTCAACAGCAGCAGATTGCCCAGGTCCAGCAATTCAAGAAATCTGGCCCATTCACCATTTGTCGGATCTATTTCTAGCCACTTCCTTCCCATCGCTAACTAAGCTCCGCCCACTTTTCCAGCATGTTTTAATCGATTTATATGTTTTGAAACCTGAATTCCCAGTATCCTAGTTTTAAGATAAAAGTATACAGGTTGGCTGTTCAATAATTTATAACTAATTTGACTGTGCCCTGTTGCTGCCTATGGTACCCAGGGACATTAGATTCAAAATATTCAACAAAGTGTTGATTAAATCGTAAAGTAAAGAGTTGTCGTACACTTGACCGACTTTTCAATGTTCATCACGGAGCTAGATACGTCACTATGTATTGTGATGTCAGCCTACACATGACGTAATTGCGTATGACATATGCATGGGTGGCAGATCGGATATCTCCATTGTTACTCGGGTTATTCTATTATCATCAGACCAGGATGCAGCAGCGATAGATGGAGATGGTAGAATCTGACAAAGTGAGATATTTTGATTGTGACATCTAATACATAAGTGGCAAATCGAATCCCTTTAAAAAGTGTGCAAACATCAGGCTAGTAGTAAGCACTGGCTTATTATAAAGGCAAGTTTGTCATTAAAATCGTATTACTAAGGCGACCGATATCTTAATGAATATATATTTCTTGAATTGTGGGACAACTTGGTTAGGAAAGAAAGTAGGAGGGAGGAAATAATTAAAAAAACGAAATTAGTGGAAACACGTCACATGTATATTGCCGATTGAATTTTGCACAATTGTTCTTGTCTTCTATTTATTAAATTTGGCACATAATTTTAAGGTATTGTATGTTGAGAAATTATTAAAAAAACAGCAAGTATATTAACTGTCGTGGTTATGGTACTGTTAGTGCTGGCACACATAAGACACTGTTCTGTGTATATGTTCAACAATTTATAAGGATGTTGCTATATTAGTTGTCATTATCTTTTAGTTTTCCTGTTTTGGGGAAGTGGGCGAGTAATGTGACAGTAGAGAAGAAAAGGTAAAATTACCTTTTCTATATTTTGTTCGGTTTCTTGGAATTTCCGCTAGGCTGGTACGCAATCCCAATAAAAATGTATTATGGGATAAGCATACTGCCATATTGTGTGCCCCTTTCTTCAACCTCTTAAACGGGTCATACTATAATCTCATTGACGTTTGACTGATTAAGACCATGCGCATCAGCAGATTCAACAACATATTATTAATAGAGGGGTCCATTTTGAAAGCATTGCAGCTGCAGCAGATCCACCAGGCACTGAAACTGCACAGGAACCTGTTTTTACACCATCAATGCCTATAGGTACATCTCCTGTGGAGCAAACTCCTACATCAGATAAGATGCATTATACCCGTTATGGCCGTGTGGTTAAGCCTAGGCAGGTATTACATTTGTGAGGGGCATCACCAAACTACAGCCCACCTATTAACTGTTTGTCTGTTCGTACTAATTAAATCTGGGGAATTTTCCAATTAATTATGAAAAAGGGTGATGTAATATATTGTCGGTATTCCTACAATCCTTATTAATCGTTCCATAATTTCCCATGAGCCGAAAGGCATAATTTCCAGATAGTGGTATTATTTTCACTATAACAATGTCAGCTTACCACGATGTTTATGCTTAATAAATATACATACAACTTGATTAAGGTATCTTGTCAATCGATCTCCTTCACCCCAACACATCACACATAACATTGCAAATATTAGCTACGAATGGGGAGACTACTGCTTGCAGACACCAAGCTGAGAGTACGAGTCAAGTTAATTAAGTCTGCAGATGTCAATAGGGCCCCCACAGGGAGATGGACTCTCCCCTGTGCTTTTCACATGTTACTTTGTTGCTGCATTGAAATTCGTGCGAGAAAATTCCAGAACACCAGATCCCAGTGGCCATACAGGGTATGTCGCTAGAGGTGCAATATGCCGACGATGTGGACTTCACAGAGGCGGAAAAGAAACCCATTGATGAACTTATCTGAATAGCTGCACATCGTGGCGGAGAGCTTCGGACGAAAAGTAACATCCTGGGCTCACCGCGTTGTCGTATTGATGACATTGCTGCACGCTGAGTCATGGAGAATATAGTATTCCAGTCCTTCTGGAAGCTATGGATTCGTAGATCAAAGATGCCCTTGATGAAAGGCCTGCGTTTGTACGATGCAACCTGCACATCCTTGATGCTGTATAGCTGCAATAGCTGGGCATCTCTGAAGCCAGATCTAGACAAACGTGATGCCTGCCACCGCAAACACCTAAGCACCTTCAATGGACACCGCTGGCAAGCAGCATACTTTCCAATGATGCGCTGTGTAAGATGTGTGATACATCGCCGATTTTCCGTAAAATTCGCCCAGCAAAGATAGTCCATGTTTGGCCATGTGCTAACGATGTCAGTGAACACACCAGCACAGTCAACGTTGGAATTCTCCATACTGGGATCCAGAAAATACAAAGCAAGGAGCGCCCGTCATTACATACATATGTTAAGCATACTATGAGGTATCCTCAAGAAAGCAGCTCTCCGTACAGTCATATCAAGAATGGGTGTGAGAAAGCTAAGTATTTTGGTGGAGGACACGACACAGTGGGCAAAGTGGAGACGGACTGATTGTAGCTGTAGGACGTTACCACTGCTGCTGCTGCTGCTGCTGCTGCTGCTTCTGCTACTGCTGCTGTTGCTGCTGCTGCTGCTGCTGCTGCTGTTGCTGCTGCTGCTGCTGCTACTACTGCTACTACTACTACTACTACTACTACTACTACTACTACTACTACTACTACTACTACTACTACTACTACTACTACTACTACTACTACTACTACTACTACTACTACTACTACTACTACTACTACTACTACTACTACTACTACTACTACTACTACTACTACTACTACTACTACTACTACTACTACTACACTACAGTCGCAGAATACCGTAATCATATATCATACATCTATTTCAAGCAATACTCCGCCAATTTCTAGATAAGCTCTGACCACTTTATACGTGTGTTACAATCAATGTGTATACTTTGGCAGCAACAACTCCCAGTCCAATTAGTTTGAAATATTCAACATTATATTTGTTAGATGGAAATCCCATGAAAGACATACAATTTGTATACTTGACAGCCATTTTGAGCTTCAGCACGGAGGTATAATACGGCATCATGGTCATCAGCCTAAGTGTGACGTAATTGATTATGGCATCAAATACTTGGGTGGCAGATCAGATCCCTCTAATCCCTATTGCCACGCGAATATGGGATCCATGTGTTATGTGTGTATCGCAGTTTACATACCACTAGTATATAATAATGAAAACTGTCAAAATGGAACATATATACGAATCAGTGTTTGAGAGTAAGATGACGTGCCATCCCTTTGTCTAGATAATAACATAGTGAATTCAGACATCTATCAGGAGTGTTCTAAGGAAACCATCGAGAATATAATTCCCTTAGATAATAACTACACGATGTGCGATGGGCAAGCATACGTGGCGAACAACTAACGAAAGGGCGAACAACAAAAAAATTAAACTACAAAACAATTCCGCTCTATGAGAACCGCCAAGTGACACAATGTGATATTGGTGGTTATAAATGATAGCCGTCTTGGTACTGTCCAAAGGTAGTTCCAAATGGCCACCGTCATCAGATAATGCTGTTTGGGAGATATTGTATAGTGTTGCATAGTAAATATATAAAAATAGCGCTTTTTGAGGTGCGTATATCATGTAATTAAGTTGTTCCCGGAATATGCGCGACGTTGTGATAATTGAAAGCTTATTGCTATTCGTGATTAGCAGCGTTGATATACACGTTTAGTTTAATTTTGATGATTCAAATGCATTTCAGCAATTGTTTGGTCAGTAGCATTCACATAGTTCCGTTTTTAATTGTGTATTCACAAATAACATTTCACACATGCCATGCCATATAGCTAATACATCTGTCATCGTTAGTAGATGTGATTTAATCCATTAACACTTGAAGGTCAGAATCGAAAAATTCTTTATAATATATTGTGTTGAATATCTTCAAACTAATCTGACTGGTACCTGTTGCTGCCTAGATTAGTTTTAAAATACCAAACGGGTTTCCTATATAGTTCTTGATAGTTAGAGATACTGGAATTTCCAGGATGAACAGCTAATGAAATATTGATGGAAATTATGGCTACTGCGGTTACTTTGCTCAAGTGTAAAATATAATAATACCACACCATGACGTCGCTGTTGATTGAAACATTGCTTGAGAATACAACACAATCCGCTGAGACTCCATATTATCGACTTTCCGAACACATAGCGGAATATTTAATAAAAGAACTGCCGATTACCTACAACCTTATAGGTGCTGTGCTGAATGTACTTCTTATAATATACTTTATTAAATCCGACAAATACAGAAAACCTACTTTCACATTATTGACCAACTTAGCTGTATTCGATGTAATGTCTTGTATTTCATGTTTTGGTGATGCTGCATTCCTGTTTCCGACAATGTCGAGTCCGGTTTCTGGTTCTTGTGCCCGTTGTTTGTTTCTACAGGATGGCTTGCAGTGACATCTAGCGGATATCATCGCGTTTTCTTTGCAATGCTCCGGTTTTATCAGCTTGCTTTCCCGCTCTTAGATAGAGCTTGGGTCACGTGCGGATTAGTAATGAAAGGTTGTTTGATAATTCAGCTTGCTACTTTAATCGGTGCTTTGTCATTTGGTCTACAATTTTCAGCTATTGAGGTCATGTATCAGGGTAATGACTCCATCGTGTGTATCTACATAGGTGATGTGTATCTGAAAGATTTGATCTGGAATGTGTTTGCTTTCTCAGCTGGTGCTCTGGTCTTGCTGCTACATGTCGCGAAATACATAGTTTTGGCTAAAACAAGTGGGAATATATCAGACAGCGATCGACATGAACGGAGGAATGCTGATGCAAAAGCTGTCACTATTGCCATTGTGCTGTTTTTCCTGACGTTTTTCGCGCCAAGCATTTATTCAGAAATACAATATCAACTACAAGAGAATTACGACAGCATAAACGATAATTTGTTTACAGCTTTGGCCTATGTTACCTTCTTTAATTCTGGTCTCAATCCAATTGTCTACTGTTTTGCGGCCAAATCTGTTCGTGACGACATCAAACGACTTTGTGCAAAGTCACCTATACGCTCGCTGAGAAAGCAAGGATTGACACATTTTGACGGAACTACTGCAACTCAACATTCGTAAACATGATTTGTTCATTGTCTAAACGATGTAATGATGATCATATTTGGGCCTGTGCCATGTAGTTATGAAGTTATTAACACTAAGAAAATGAATGGATACAACGAAGTTAATCTCCCAGACAAATTGGTTTATAAATATCCAACTGAATATGTCATTCATCGTAAACAATTTTACTATCATTGAGCCATTTGGCTCAGATGTCTAATCTTTTGTATTAGTACAACTGGTGGCTATTGCTGCTAATGATGCTATGTTATTCAGAGGATGAGTACTCCAAGTTTATCCCAGCCTAGCGCCAATAAGAGATGCGTTTCAGTTCGTATCACACCTGCGAGTTTTCTATCTCCTAGCCCAGACCCATCCACATCCAATGCCAATCAAATGCCCATGCTCACCATGTCGTATACCTGTCAGAAATACTCAGAATACCACTAATTGTGATTGGATTCACTTAATCTGTCAAAGGCTTACAAAAGATAACTGAATCCAGTTAGAGACAGATGCTAGCTCATAGTGGTGTATTATCTGTGAGCGAGACCTGGTTCCATACAACCACCCCATGGACGACATAGATTACATGCTTTCAATACTAACTCCCAATAGCAGCTGCATGAACAAGAATGTGCAGTTACTGAATACAATTATACACTCATTCAAATTGAATAGATCCCCCGTATATTATCAAATGACGTCGATATAGGTTTGGAGAGGAACAAAATTTCCAGCGCTAAAACATATACTTCAAAAAGAATTTACCGACTTTCATTTAAAAAGGAAAGATTGATATACACTATGATGCTATGGTATGTAGAGCGGTAAATAGAGTTCCTGGAAGCGATACCAAACAATTTGGTATGGTTTCTCCGATTAAGTTGTCCCGGGCAATTATTTCGTTTATCGAGTTAATAATTTCTAAGTCCATTCAGGAAGGCAATGGCTCTTTTCAGTTTTAGCTATGCCCCGCCAATCTCTAGCTAAGTTCCACTCACACCTCGCTCGTGTTGATATCTATCGATCCATAAACTCCCTGACTATCAATGTCCAGAAAATATTTTCAGGTAGGCTGTTGAATATGTTGAAACGAATTTTAATGGATGCTGTTGATGTCGATTAGTTTCAAAATAGTTAATAAACTGTTTATTAAATAGTAAAGACATAAAATTCGTACAGCAATGATTAGTCCGGCTTCAATTGAACGTTCGTGACGTACTTATCTACGTTATTTATAATGCTAGTGATCATCACGTCATAGTACACTTCAAGTAGTTGATTATGACGTCATATGATGGGTGGATAAAGGTGAATCTTCAATTTAAAGGTGGCGCCTTTCACCTATAAGGAGAAAACTCTAGACAAGTGGCATCGCCATAAGATGTTCCTTTCTGGGCAAGAATTTTGAGATACTTTAAGAATGCCGTCACATAGCAACTTCTTCTAAACCCAAGTGACAACTTTCATTTTGCAAAACATTTTCTGTAATCTCTCCATATGTTTGCACATAGATTCCAAGCAATATGTGGGTAGTAAAGAATCAATTCATAGGGGCCTCTTTATGTCCTTCTGTCTCTCCTCTGTATCTTAGCGGATTTTGATTATGATGTCGGGAAATTGATTAACAAGCCGGATTGGCGACCCTGGCTTAGGGTGTACTATATCCACTGCGCCATCGTGTTCTATACGAGCAGGAGAGATGCAGACGCCAGTTTCATCGAATTTGCCAGCAACCCACCTTGCCAATGAAGCCTAACTTAGCAGTTTGCGATCTCTCTTGGTCTGGCCATATTTGATCAGACTAAGCACAATCTAAGACACGCGTCTCCGTATCCATTCAAATCAACCAAACACTACAGGTCTTACAACATATTTCGGGAGACATTGGCGATATATAAAGTATTGGACAACGTTTAAAATAAAGTTGGTAGTAAACTGAAATTAGTTATTGTTTCTACTGTTATTGGTCTAGAATGACTCAATATTAATGTATCATGCTTATGGATTTAGTATTGCTATATATTTATTTGGATTCAAGAGGACTGTATTTATTGAATTATTTCGTCCATCTATTAAATTTTACTTTTAAACTGTATAATTGCTAATGCATCACTGAGTACCATGTGCTATCTGGTGATTTCCCCTGTTGAATTACTTATATAGGTCTACAAATGACCGACTGATGCAGTATATTATAATATTAGATATTTGTGTCTTTTCAGCTACACAACGGCCATGAACTAGAGATGCCACATTATTCCACAGCGGATATTCCCAATAAATTGAAAAATAAGTGCGAGTGTGGAAGACAGATATATATATATACATACAGTTGCATTTGTTATTATTGCAGATTACTTGGCAGATGTTAATTATCTAGCAAAATAAGCATCTCAGTCTGTCTGTCTGCCCGTATGCCCGCCCGCCGGGCGGGCGGGCGGGCGGGCGGGCATACGGGCAGACAGACAGACTGAGATGCTTATTTTGCTAGATAATTAACATCTGCCAAGTAATCTTCAATAATAACAAATGCAACTGTATGTTGCAATATAGTAATAGTATGTAAACCTCGCACTATCATTACGATTATCATTATAGCTTACAGGAGCCATGGTAATGGGGCATGAGCTAGGTGGGGTGGGACCGTTGGGAATCGTTATCCATGGATTGAGGTGTATGCACACTGTATCTGTTAACCATGTTGTGGATTCCCATGAACTAGACATTAGAGTTGGTTTGTTAACTGGTTGGGGACACATAAGAATAACACAAAGCATTGCATGACGTCAGACGTTCTTGTGTTGTATTTTCACCGCTCGTTAACAAGTCAACAATCCGGCTCTAGCGTCGAGTTCCCAATCGAATCTGCTCAATGACAGGAGTAAATCTCCATATCGCAGGAAATGATAGAGTCAATCGTCTATACACTCCCAGAACAATGCTCTGCTGAAAGAGGGCGACACATTGTTGCAATGTCAAATGCCATGTATAACATGGAAGTTCTACACTTAATGGGAGATTCGGTAGTGACGCACCCCAAAATGTAGCAATATAGTGTGTGTTACTGGCACTCGATCTTTCTTGGTGGCAGATATCATTTGTAGATATTGAAGTCTGGTTTAAGGTTTCACGGGCCCTGAATAAATATGTGCAACTCAAATGAGTCCAAAAGGTCGCTAGGCCGACAACACCAGACATACACGTTGTAATCTCCGCGACTGGCGATTTTTCTCCCTGTCCTAAGATTTCCCTGATTTTGATAAACATGTAAGCATGTATTGGTGACTGTAAGATTGATGTTACATAACTTCAATTGTTAATGTCATTAGAGAATGTAAACATATACATATGCCAATTCTGAAATTAATAATCTTGTTCAAGAAACATTTTTCTGTGTTGCTGCCACCGCATCCTAAAAAAGCAGAAATATCGCTTTTTATTTGTATTTAAAAAAAAGATGATTTCTATCGCAGTTATCAAGCAGATGTAGAGGATTTTTATTTTCAGGCATAAATGAGAGAAAAAGAGATCGGTATAGATAAATATCATAATTATGCGTTCGTGACGAACTGCTTCATTCGTGACGTAATAGATTATGTTGCCATCCTACACGTCACGCTGTTGATTATGACACCATATGTTTGATAAACTGGAATCCTCCATTGGGATACAAATAGATGTGTTTCTTTGAAATCTTCTATGAATTTAAAGGGGCCCATTCCATCTCTCCCATTACTAGTTAAGCTATGCCCAGTTTGTACACGCGTTTGGATCGAGTTTCCAGACTGAACACTGAATTGAGGAATCCAGTTTCTCAGGAGATCATATGACACCATAATCTAAAGTGTCACATGCAGGCTGACGGCACAATCGATTACGCCATGAATAACGGTATATAGGCCGTCACAAACACTTAGTCGTCTGACAAGTACGAATTGTATGTCTTTACTATTTAATAAACATTCTGTTGTTTGAAACTAATTTGACTGAACGCTGTTGCTGTCATATGCAGTAACAGTACTCAGTCAAATTAGTTTTAAAATATTCAACAGCTTACCTGTATAGCTTTTGGGAAATTGATATTCATAGAGTACATGGATCGATTGATTCCAACACTGGCAAAGCGTGGGAGGAGCTTAGCTAGAGATTGGCAGGGCATAGCTAAAACTGTATGCCTCCATTCCCAGGAGGTCTATTTTAATATAACCATGCAAGTAAGCTGTTGGATATTTTCCAACAACCAGTTAACTTAGTATATTTAACATGTTCATCAAATTTTTAATCCCCCAAAATATACAGTTCAGCCGGCTATTGTCAGACATGTGGCCGTGACGTCAGCTAGCAAGTGACGTTTTCAATCTGGATGCCAGATATTTCAGTGACAGATCAGACCCATTCATTGCGCTATAAGCAAGACCATGAATATTAACGATATATTGCCATGGGCCGCCTATGTATTTAATAATGAACTGCCACTGTCCAACACTACCAGTTGATTAGCAGAATCTATCATCCAGCCCATCGGCAATAACTTTGTAGCTCCGGGTGCTACGCGTTCAAGTAGTAGTAGTAGTAGTAGTAGTAGTAGTAGTAGTAGTGGTGGTGGTGGTAGTAGTAGTAGTAGTAGTAGTAGTAGTAGTAGTAGTAGTAGTAGTAGTAGTAGTAGTAGTAGTAGTTAGATGCAGTAATAGTAGTAGGAGTAGTAGTAGTAGTAGTAGTAGTAGTAGTAGTAGTAGTAGTAGTAGTAGTAGTAGTAGTAGTAGTAGTAGTAGTAGTAGTAGTAGTAGTAGTAGTAGTAGTAGTAGTAATTTCATATAGCTGCAATCAGTCCCTATTCGCATTGATCACTGAGTCTTATCGTCAGATTTCTGCAATGATGTCATCTCCTGGCTTTATATTTGCTGGCTCCCAGTTGGGCGAATTCCAAGGCGTCTGTACTTGTGTGTCTTCTAGAATCCTTAGCCGATGGCCAACGATGAACCATCTTTGCTGGGCGAATATTACGGAAATCGGCTATGTATTACATATCTTTTATATTGCATTGTAGGAAATTATCCTGTCTGATTATCGGGGTCCAGTGATGGTGCATTTACAGTTATACACCATCAAGGATACACACGTTGCGTCGTATAGACGTAGTCTTTTTGTCAAGGGCATCTTTGATCTACGAATCCAGAGCTTCCAGAAGGACTGCAAAGCTATGTTCCGCATGACGCAGCATGCAGCCATGTCAGCAGTACTACAGAGCCCAGGATTTTATTTCTCCTCCACAATTCCCCGCCACGAAGTGGATTGTTATTTTCTTTAGTTTAATGTTTTGTCGATAGGGTACATGTGGATGTTTTAAATTCATTCTTAATTTTTAGTTTGTTTGCACCTATAGGGAGAAGTTCGTGAAGGATTTTCTATTTCTCGTCAATGACGTCCACATCGTCAACATTTTTCATCTCTAGCGGCATACCCAGTATGGACATAGAGGGGAGGTGTGGGGTTGGTATGTCGTGGGGTGGGGTCAGTGGGGTTGGTCTTGTGGCAATATCCCGCACAGATTTCAATGCAGCAGTGAGGTAACGGATGAAAAGCACACTTGATAGACCATTTCCCTGTGGGAAGCCGATTGACGTCTCAAACTCTACAGATTTCACTGATTTGACTCGTACTCTCAGCTTGGTGTCTGTAATAAATACGCCCACTAGTCGCAGCTCATCTTCATTGCGACTGACCTGGTGAAGTACATCTAGGATCTTCGAGTGTTTAATGCTGTTTAAGCCTTGTGACATGTTACCGGCCAATTTATGGAAATCCCTATGTTTAGACATGACTACTGACACAAGAATGCGTTGAACCCCAACACTGTATGCGCAGCTGCGTCCATGTATAAAGCCATTTTGACATGATCCTGTGAAGTCATCGATGTTGCCTCTGATGCGGTATAGAGTAACATTGGATAAGACTTTCAGTATGATGTGGAGAAGCACAATGGGAAGCAGATTGACTGGAGGGCCGGAAGGCTTCTTGGGCTTGGGTAGCGCGATGATGGTTGTCTGGCCTATAGCATCGATGAGAAGGTTGTGCATAAATGCTGAATTGATTAGGTGCGTGCTCGGTCTTGACATAATGTCACTTGCGTATTTGAATAGTTCATTGTTCATGCCATCAGATCCGGATGTACGTCAATTTTGCAATGCCTTCTCAACTTATACTATCTTAATTGGTGTTATTAATGGACAGGGGGTCGCCTGACAATGGGTGCAAGGGCACATCACCGTGGTCAGTGAATTGTTCATTGGACTAGTCTCGAATTGCATCTGATTCGCCCTGTCAGTCCAGAAAAAGTGTCCTTTAGAGTGATGTTCATTGAGCAGTGGTGTGTGGTCAGTAATTCTCAGGGCTCGTGCTTCCAGAAACATTTTGTGACAGTCATCCGTAGCAGTGATTTAATCTGCCAGGGCGTATGCTTGAATTGCAAGATCTTTAAAAGGACTTAGGAAAGAAAGTATGAGGGGGGAAATAAATTAAATTTCGATTTGACACGCAATCTTAAAGAATACAATGTTGCAAAACTACTAATAAACAATCAGTACATTAACTGTCGTATCTATGGCACTGTTAGTGTTGGCACCGACATGCCGCTGCTCTGCGTGTGCGTGCGTGCGTGCGTGCGTGCGTGCGTGAGTGCGTGCGTGAGTGCGTGCGTGCGTGTATGTTCAACAACTTATAAGGATGTTACTATATTAATTGTTATTATCTTTTAATTTCCTGTTTTGGGGTCTTGGGTGGGCAATGTGGCAGTGGAGAAAAAATAAAACGCATGGTATTTTAACTTTTTAATTTTCCTGGTTTTCTAGGGAATTCCCCCACCCAAATGTGTTGTGATCTAAGCATACTGGCCTATTGTGTGTCCCTGTATTAAACGAGTCATGCTATAATCTCCTTGACGATTCACTTATTAAGAACATCAGCAGATTCAACAACAGATTATTATTGGAGTGATCGATTTCTGGTAATGACCTGCCCATTTCTAGATATGCCCCGTCCATTTCTAGATATGCCCGGCCAGTTTCTATATATGCCCGCCCATGTCTAGCTATGTGCGCCCATTTTAGAGCTATGCTCTGTACACATTTTATGCGAGTTGGGATCGATGTGAAACCTTGAATCCTAAATTCCCTGAATCCTAATTTCAAGATATGAATACACGTGAGCTGTTGAATTTTGTGAAACTAATTTAACTGGGGGCTGTTGCTTCCTATGGCTTCCAGCCAAATTAGTTTCAAAATATTCAACAAAATATTTATTAAAGTGAAAATCAATCAAAAACATACAATTCGTACACTTAACGACTCTTCGAGTTTCATGGCGGAGTTGTAATACGTCATTATCATTGTAACCTCTGCCGACATGTGAAGCAATTGATTATGCCGTCATATACTTGAGTGACAGATCCGATCCCTAGTGCCATGCGAATGTGCGATACAATTTATTATGCGCCTGCAATTATTCATATGTGTATCGCAATCGACATCCCACCAGCATATCAGAACTAAAACAATCAGAATGAAGCATATGCAGATCAGTGATCGATGTTCTGAGTCTGAGCTGAGGTATCATCACTTTGTTTAGATATTGATGTAGTAAATTCAGACTTCTATCAGCACCAGTCTAAGGTAACCATCGAGAATAAAATACCTTAGCTATTAACTACAGGATGTGTGATGCACAATCATATGTGGTGAAAAGCAAACGAAAGGGCGACCAACAACTGAAACAAAATACAAAGCAGGGCTGCTCTTTGTGAATCTTCAATTGATACAATGTGATATCGGTGGCTATGAATGATAGTCGTCTTGCTACAGTCAAAGGTAATTCCCAATGCCCACCACCATCAGATAATGACGCTTGCTTGGGAGATTTCCCATATAGTCTAACGTGACAGAAGATTATTTTGAGGCGAGTATGTTATGCAATTGAGTCGTTTGGCCGATATACCCGACTTTGTGTTAATTGAAGGATTCTGGTTAATCGTTATTACTAGTGTCGGTATATAAATTTAATTTAATTTTTGGTAATGCAAATGCATTTCAGCAATTGTAGGAAATAGCAATAAGATTCCAATTCTTATAGGTGCACATTCACGACAGAATGTTTGAAATAAATTTACTAAATTATAATAATTTAAAAAATTTCATTTGTGTACCTTCATAGAATGAAGTGAAACAAATCTTGACATATGATCATTTAATTCAGTAAGAATTATTGCATTATTATAAGTATACAGGTCTTTTAGCTGCGAACGTGAACTAAGGACTCGGTGCCTCTATTTCAATTTCACAACTTAAAAATTATATTAACGTACACGTAACGAAATCATCATATGCTAAGGATTGTGTTCGTTCATTACATCTATGCTCACGAGTTAAGCCTTTAAACGTAAACAAGTCTAGCAATTTAATTTTCAAGAATTCTGCTGTGTGTATGCACCTTTAATTGTGTATTGACAAATAGCACTGCACACATGCGATTACAAATAGCCAACACATCTGCCATCTGTAGTAGATGTGATTTAATCCATTTACACTTAAAGGCCAGAAACGACAAATTCTTTATAATCTTTATATAAGCACATTATTTTGAATATTTTGAAACTTATTTGCCTGGAACCTGATGCTGCCTAGATTAGTTTTAAAGTATTCAACAGTTTTCCTATATAGTCGTTGACTGATCGAGGCATTGGAACCTTAAGGGGAGAACGGTTAGGAAAATACTGATGACATTATTATTACTGTGGTTAATGGAGGAATTCAGTTTTAGCTATGACGCGCCAATCTCTACCTAAGCTCCACCTACATATCATTCGTGTTGGGATCGATTGATCCCTGATCTCCCTGACTATCAATTTTCAGAAAACTATATGGGTGAGCTGTTGAACAGTTTTTAATACTAATTTGACTAGATGCTGTTGCTGCCATTGTGCTCAGTTAAATTAGTTTCAAAATATTTAACAGAATATTTATTAAATATAAAGACATACAAGTCGTACAGCAACATCATGCATGCCGCCATTGATTATGACGTCATCCTCAACGTCACGTACTTGATTATGACGTCACATGTGAATGGATGAAATTAATTTCTCAGGTAGAAAAGCATTATAATAGCACAACATGACTTCGGAGCTGATTGAATCATTACGTGAGAATACGACAATATCTGGGGAGACTCCGTATCATAGACTCTTCGAAGACATACCGGAATATTTACTAAAAGAGCTGCCAATTACCTACAACCTTATTGGTGCTGTCCTGAATGTACTTCTGATAATATACTTCATTATTCTGTGTCCGTTGTTTCTTTCTACAGGATGGCTTGCCGTGACATCTAGCGGATATCATCTTGTTTTCTTTGCAATGCTCCCGTTTTATCAGCTCACTTTCCCGCTCTTAGCAAGAGCTCGGATCATGTGTGGATTTGTAATGAAAGGTTGTTTGATAATTCAGCTTGTTACATTACTCGGCGCTTTGTCATTTGGTCTGCAATTTTCAGCTATTCAGGTCATATATCAGGGTGGGGACTCCATTGTGTGTTTCTACACGGGCAATGTGTATCTGAAAGATTTGCTCTGGAATGTGTTTGCCTTTTTTTGCTGCTACATGCCGCGAAATACATAGCTTTGGCAAGAACTGGAGTGAATATATCAGACAGTGTTCAACACGAGCGGAGGAATGCTGATGCAAAGGCTGTCACTATTGTCATTGTGCTGTTTTTCCTGACGTTTTTCGCACCAAGTATATACTCAGAAATGCAATATCAACTACGAGAAAATTACAATAGTATAAATGATAATCTGTATATGGCTCTAGCATATGTAACCTTCTTTAATTCCGGCCTCAACCCTATAGGCTACTGTTTTGCCGCCAAATCTGTTCGTGACGACATTAAACGCTTTTTTGTAAGGTCACATATTAACTCGCCGAGAAAGCTATACTCGAAACCCTTTAAAGGGAAACCATGTGCTGATGTGGTACAGTAATAGTTTATGCAATATATTGATAACTATAATTGGATCCTGTGGTAAATTGGAAGCTCTATGCGCTACACCAAGGAAACGAATGAACAAAACAAAACTGATCCCCTAGTCAAATCTAGCGCTCGACTCAATAAGTCTCTAGTTGTAAACACTTTTAATATACTAGGCCCCTTGGGCCCAGATGTCTAGTCGTCTGTTGTAGCACATCTGAGGGCGTTTGCTGCTATGGACGCTATGCTATTCAGAGGGCGGTTATAAACTAAGGCCCCATCTATACCATCATAGCTCAATAGAGAGATGCTTTTCAGCCTGTATTGCACCTACTGCATCCGAGCCAGTTTTCCATCTCCTAGCTTGAACAAATCCCCATCCTATGCCCATAGCATTTCCGTGCTCATCATGTGGTACATCTGCGATCTCTGCTTTGATTGGATGCACGCAATCGGTCAAGACATAGTAGAAATCACTACTCAGGGTTAGAGCTTGATACTAGCACGTGTTGTTCCCATATAACCACTTCACAGACGACACAGGTAGCAAAATAGCAGCAAAATGAAATACAATATGCAATACCTGACCCAAATTATAAACTAATTCAAATTAAATACGACCTCCATATTATCAATTGGCATCGATATTGATGTTGATGGAGAGGGACTAAAAGTTATAAAGCTAGAACTTGAAAACAATTCAATATCCTTAGTTATCCTTTTCAATATGAGGTCAATCAGGAAGATAATTGACAAGTTATACAATTTTGTGCGTCTCACATCTCTCCCTAACCGTCGCGAATGGAGAGGTACATCAGCATTCGTCAGAGGATGATGGGTACATGCCATGATGCAGCATCAGGGTGGAGGCTGGGCTGGCTACAGGCAATTGCTGGCCACATGGTGGGCTAATTGAATGTTCTGGTGGAGCCGGGTGTGCATTCACCCCAGAAAATTCAAATGTGCAGTTTTGTCAGAGGCCATGCTCTGCATTTCCTCTCTCTGGGTTGATCACATTGAGGGCGAGTGGGCGAGTTGGAAAATGGTAACTTCCCTCGGAATCCGAGGAGTGGGAGAAAAGTTCCATGAAAGAGAAGCACAATGTTATGCTATATCATCTCATGAAATCATCCACGGAATTGTATTAACCGGTTTATAGTTTTTCAATATATTCATTCTATTATTCCTTTTGTGGGCAAGGTAAAACGAGTTAGGGTATATAGCTCACACCATATCTCTTTTTTGGTAGTACAGCGAGGGTCCGCCAAGAAATTTGTCCCATCTGCAGAAAGAAAATTGAGAATATCAGTGATGTAGTTGAAATTCGTCAAAAGGAGCTAATGGAGTCAATGCATGCGGTATTGTTGTAGTTACAGCTAGCGATACAGTGCATAAGAATGGTCGTAAACAGAATTTCCTGTCTGGACTTGACGTGCCCCTACACTTTCGGAAGATTCCTGAGTTTAAATACAAAAGGTCGGGTTGACCCAAGGAGAAAGGCGCGGACAAACGTTTTTGAAATGTGCACTTACATTGAGAGGCACGATGAAGAACAGTAGTAGTGTCAGGGTCAAAATGATACCAACTCCCTCAACTGGATTTCCATTTAGACAAATGAGCCTCCACCGCCCTCTCAATCCCTGGGGCATAGTTTGTTGAGACGGGGGCCACCACGGATCGCCGAACGGCTGCCAGGGAGGTAGGATCATCCCGACACTACTACTACCAGGGGCTGAACACCCATTTAGAGACAAGCCTCTACAGTGATATACACCACTGATCTCCATCAACCACAGGGCCAGCCTCTCTCTCTCTCTATTCTATGTAGGCTCAGACAAACACGTATTCTCTGCCAGAGTCGCATCGGCATGATGGGACCACCCATAGGGGCTTCCATCTACCTTGACACCGCTCACCTGGGAGGAGGCTAAAGTGATTAGCATGTGAACTACTGCAAAATCTGGCATGTTCACATGTTACGCAGATAATCTGGTGCTGAGCAGGGATCTCCAGCAGACAACCACAGCCTATCCTCTCCACCCCATAGAAGTGGCAGACAGGCTTGATCTCTTCACGTGGGTGAAAGCGGTCGTAAATGTTTCTCCGCAAGGGGTCGATCCAAGGATTGTACTGGGGGTCATCCCGGAAGTGGGCCCACTTGGCATCCAATATCGTGGCAGTCTCAGCGCCCTGTGCCATTGCTGTAGACGCCAGCAAGAGAAGTATGATGAGAATCATGGCTATATATGAAGAGTTAAACTGAACAGAGTGAACCCCTCGAAAAATATATGTGCCAGATCGGGCCCTGTTCCATCGGGATCGATAGTGATCTTCATCCCTTCAGGGGCAGGGGCTACTGCTTCACTCTGCCACCGGCTAAGAAACGTAGCTCTAGGACTATATGAGTCGTTTGCGGGCTAGTGAGTCCGACTCGCTGAAGCAGTTTAACAGCACCTTGACTTTGGAGACATGTGACACACCATCTACCCATATGGTGCCCTCCTGGAGGTTAACAGCTTCTTCTGGTCCATCGAATGGACGACGCAGCAGGAGCTTTCCACCTGTAATCCCAATCCAGTGACCCACCCTCGTCAGGGAGACACCTTCACCTATGTAGGTGAGGGAGGATGATCCCCGATTGTAGAGCTTTCGAACTGTCCCATCCTTTTTCACAACAGTGGAGAGGGGAGTAACCTCTATGTCAATGACTGCGGGAGGCCTATATAGGGGCAACCATGTTTGCCAGTCACGCCCAGGTCCAGCACGGTACCACACTTCATTCTTCTCAAATATGGTCTGCAGGTTTTTTTCCAGGGTCAATAGCAGGCCATCATGGGCCGTCGGCGGGGCCGCTCGAATAGGGCTTGACCAGATGAAAGCTGAGGTCGTTTATTAGGGTGTTGATGTCTGCCACCTCTGTATCCAAGAGCTCAATCAACGGCTCGAGGATGTACTTCCTCTTCGGGAAATCGTACCGAAACACGATCTCGTGGCCATCTATGTTGCGACCTAGGCGCTCCTTCGTCACATCCTTGGGGTCTGTGAGCAGCTCCACCCCATCACCACCAATGGGGTGTAGAGCGAATGACTTGCCATCGCTCTCTTCTACCTTGGCAGCATCAACTGCGTACACCTGTACATCTGGCAGGTCAGCAAGACCAGTCGAGTGAGCCAATATGGGTTCCATAGCATGCTATAGGAGGGGTTTAAACAAGACATATAACCATGCCGATTGTCAGACCGCTGCTCTCCGGTGGTGAGAACGTAATCTCACCCCCTCTAGAGGGGAGACGGGTGGTACAGTACCATGTAGAATGGGTCCTCTTCGAGGTGCCCCAGTGGGGCACAACATACATACATACACGCCGATGTGCTACATCAAAGTCCGGACAGTGCACACAGCAGTTCACTGGTAGAAGTTGGCCGGGACCTGATAGAGTATCTCCCAGGTGCCAAACAGCAACCTATGGAAAGCTATCAGTCCTAGCCTGTTCACACCTGTAAATCACCTGTTTGACAGCCCCTCCATTAACATATATGCCAGCATGGATGGGATATAGGACGCCCATTTAGAGTTTACACTCTTATTCCTTATTGACCTGATGACAACATGATATCATAACGGCATTATCTGACCTTGGCCTCGATGATGAAGAAAGAGGTTCGCCCCTTCATGTCCACTGCCCAGATAAAGGTCTTAAACGAACAGAGGCTCGCACTGCAACAAGAAGGAGAGTGACTACAGTGGGAGAACTTGTATCAACAGAATGCGAGCCTTGCAAGGACGCGAAGGAACAGTGACAATTTCCGATACTGGTAGGCCCTCCTAGAGGAGAGTAAGCGTGATAATGTCTTCACCTACGATGTTGAGCCAGATGAAGCAGAAACTGCGGACGATGCAGTGGAGACCACAGACGAGGATGAGCCAGAGAGTAAGCGGGACGATGAGCCAGATGTCTTCACATACGACGATGAGCCAGGTGTCTTCACAGACGAGAATGAGCCAGATGTCATACAGTGGGAAGAGGAGATGGCACAGAAGTGTAAGACCAAGAAAGCCATCCAGCAGTGGACCTACTATCTTGGTCATAATGTGAAGTTCCAGATGTCACGTCTCAGAAAGCTACTGGCACCCAACATAGTGCTGGATGACGTCTGTCTAACAGACGTCTGTCTCGAAACCAGCAAGCTGGCATGGTTCGCCAGGCTCTCCAAAATGTACCCTTCTAGGACTCATGAGCAGATTCTGCAGGTGATGCAGGTTTAATCTCCCGGTATACTATGGCAAAATCAAAGTTGCGGAAGCAACCAGAAATATACCCCTCCCTGACGGCTGACCCAGGCAGTACCATCCATGGCTGGCGACTCCAGCAGATAGATACCATCAGACAGAATCTCGGCCATGAGGCAGAAAAGTACAGCAGAACGTGCAGGTAATATAAGACAGCCTACAACATCCTCGCGCGTACAGCCACTGCTGCAGGTGTGATTGGAGCCAGTGCTGTGGTGGCAGCTGTGGCCACACTCGCTATGGCGGTGGGGGCCATCGTCGCCATCCCGCTGGGTGGTGTGACACTAGCCACCACTGTCTTTGCCATTGGCTTGGGTGTGTGGCAGCAGCAGATAACAAGGAGGCTGGAGAAGCATGCTAAGTACATGCACTGGCACAGAGTATGCTATGGACTATCGACGAGTCTGTCAGCAAAGCTCTCGAGAATGGCCAGGTCACCGATGAAGAGTACCACCATATATTGAAGGTCCAGACCCTGTACCGCATGGAGAAACCTAAAGTGTGACGGCAATACCTCAAAGGCTCCAGTGGGCGGGTTGATATGGAGGAGTTAAAAAAACGAGATGTTACGGCGAGGTCGCCTCGCTGGTCTCTGGAGTCAAGACGACTACAAATAGTGTGCTGTCTGTATGGTAGCTTTAAAAACACCAGTATAGATGGCCTTCCAACTGAACCTCACGACAGTCATCCGGAGCCAACCGCCCCTCCTGTCCTGGGTACACCCTTGACTGGCCTGAGAGGTCTACTGGATGCTATACCAGAGCTAACACCGTTCTCCATCACAGTGGAGCTTCTCCGTCAACCCACGACTGCTTACCAACTGCCCCATCACCATTAAGGATGCGAAGCAAGCTCATACTTGGATGGCTGCCCCAAGCCTCTCATACTGGAATCAGCAGCTGAACTTTGCCGTGTGGTGTGCCACGGCAGGATGTGGAGTAAGTTCCACCCTGCTGCACTCCTATTCGTGTACTCCTGAAGCTGTGCCCATCGCCAGCTGTCTCATATTCCACGTGGACTTCACGGTGTGACGAATCATCCATGAGCTGGGTACAAGCCTCCCTGATACAAATGCCTTCGACCCACAGCTCAACAGTCATAGCGTCTCAGCGGCCAGCAGACTACATAGAGAGTTCAGTGCTCACCCAGACTATCAGTGGCATGGTGGTGACAACAGCGGTCTAGGGGTTATGTATGGTGACCCGAGACATGACTACTCAGGATTCCCCTATCGAACCCCCCGACGAGTAGGCCGTTGGAAGACAGCGACATTCTTGTTCAATCCAGACTCCGATCCTGGAGCGGTGGTGCAAAATATGCACATCACTGGCTTGTGGCAGGACTATCCAGATGTGTGGAAGTACTTTGTCCCACACACCACCTCAGGCCTCACACCAGCAGGGATCGTTCAGATCAACCCGTCCCTGGAAGCACTGTGCTACTGCCTCCTTACGGCACAGACCCAGCTGCGGCATTCCGTAGATGGTGTCAGTGGAGAAGAGGTCCAGGCGATGTTCATCAGTCTCGTTGAAGATATGATCATCGTGGCAAAACCCCAGTAGTCTTATTGCTAAGTTCCAGCAGGGATTGCAGAAGGCCCGTCGCAAACTTGACTTTGCTATTTCGCCACACCTATGGTTGATTCCGAGCAACATGATCGTGAACATCGAGGACCTCCAAGTCAGGGGCTATAGCAACATGATAGTCGAGGGGAGTTCCCCCGGTGTCCACTTCATCTTCAACACTGCCATCAAGGTACCTACGTGGAGTACGAGCCATACAGTCGTTCTGACCCTGACACTGCAGCTAGTTGACATGGCAGTTCCAGGCACCCCGCCACTGCAGCAAGTCAACACGACACCGCTTCCCATGGTAGCTCTAAGTGTGGTGTCAGGCGTAGCAATCATGGTGCTTGGGATCCGCCTACTCCGCCACTAGCATATCAGTTATACTACTATCATGGCTCTCTACAGTAGCACTGGGGACCACGGTGAGACACTGAACCAGCTTGGCATGCCCTACAGCCCCTATACCCGCTGCCAACATGCACATCCAAGGGCTGGTGGGTTCGGCAGCGCATCCTTTTTCCAGCTTGTAGTATCGCAGAGCCTTGTTCAGCTCTGAGTCCAGTGGGGCCATGGCGGTCTGCAACTGCTGGAATACATCTGACAGATACTCCCGATCCCTGTAGAAACATTTAGCTCATGATAAAGTATTCGAGGAAGCAGATCTGTCCCTTGCCAAATCCTAGATAGAGCTTCACAGCTGTCAGCTCCTCTGTCAGCTCAGCACCAGAGAGCTGAGCGAGCTCATCTGGTGTCTTCTTCTTGTAGTCCTTCAACTCCCTCCGGAAGACATCATAGTACTTCTCACATAGCGTGAGTCCAGATTGTCTATAGGCAGCAGGACCATGCACTACGCAGGGCCTTGTCTACAACGCGTTCATCCTTCGTGAAGCTGGTGTTGCTATGACATTCTAGGGCCTCGATGAGCTTCCCATAGGCACTGTTGCCGAGGAGTTTGAAGAGATCTGCCATGAGCACTTTGCTCTTATCTACATCTCCCGAGCGGCGGGCCTCCGTAACATTCTCCACAAACCACTCGAATGGGCACTTGGCCTCATAGTCTATGATGCGGTATACAGCAGTGATCTCCAGGCCATGGGTTATATACCACTTGAGGGTCAGGGTGTGCAGCAGCCGCATCTTGCCAGAGAGGGCACCGACCAGCTTCTGGGTGGTGGGCCGCCTCATCCCTGTTCGCCCTAGATATGCCAGCATCTTAGATGAGATTGCCTCTACCGGGATCTCGCGGTTATACAAGAGAGGAGGCATTTCCTCGAACTTTGCCCACAGAGCCTTAGGGACCTCTATATCCACCTCAGCAAACCAAAACCAGCTGTCTGCTAGGAGAGCCTCCTTAAAGCTAGCTACCCCACTGGCACCAGACCAATGGCGCACTTTCTCCTTACCACATGGCATCTCTTCGCCCATCATTGACAGGTACAGAGCATTTGCATCTTAGCTGAGTAGACGTTGGCAGACACGTTCACTCTGGCGGATTTTAGTCACACCGGCCTCATGGTATCTGGTGAACATGATGCTGGAACCACCAACAACATCAAACTTCAGCATCTCGTAGGCTTCCTTGTCCAGTGAATAGAGGCTAACATCCAGCATGTGCTGAGCGGTTCCACATAGGAGGTACTGCAGTGACACACCTGGGAGCGACACCACATCTTTGAGAATGTCGATTTCTCATTCTGTGTAGAACTCCTGCATCCGCTCTAGGGCTTCGATGAATGGACTGACATCCAGGTTGTTGTCGTATCGTAGCCAGTCGGCGAATGTCCGCATTCCATGCTCGCTGAATGTCTCGTTACACTGTTCCCACTCTGTTCGCATCAAGAGGTAGCCACCCTTGCGCTTAGATGTCCATGCTAAGTAGTCAGGAAGCCCTGGATAGTTGAGTTTCTGATGTGTGTCAGAACATTCATACAGGAGCCAGCTCTTCTGCTGTGTACACCCGTAAGCTTTGACCCATACCTCGTACGAGACTCCCGGGCTGAGGTAGTTCAGCACATCGAGAACACCGTAGCTCAGGTGTTATGAGGAACATGGTCTGACTAGCCTTCTTGGCGACTTTCACTGCACCTGTACTGTCAGTCAGCTCATCGACAAAGTACTTCGTGATGAGGTTCAGGTCATACCACCAAGAGTTGAACTCCAATACAGGCACTTGGTCACACCACGCATTGATCAGTTGCTGCTGTCGTTTTGGGAGCTTGTCCAGGTCTGTCGGTATGTACTGTGCCCTAACCCTTGTCCGGATTAGAGATGCTCGCCATTGGATCTCCAGCATGAACTCTCTGATCAGTTCTTTGAGGTCAGGATTGCAGAGGTGAGTGGGCTCACTCGTGGCGCCCTCTAAGGAGCAACCAACTGAAACAGAGATAGGTATGTGAGTACTCTCAATCGTGAGAGTCTCCGTATGATGAGTCTTGATACCATCTAGGAGTGCTTCGAAGTCGTAAACTATGAAGTTTGGGTATGGGACAGTCCAAACTCGTTTAGGGACGCTTGGGCAGCGTTTTATACAGCACTCCCACTGGACCACAAGCATGCATCCAAAGGCTCTCAGCTTCTTCTCTCTCAGGACTGTCTTGCGGTATCCTTGTTCGGCATCCTCACCTCGCTGGTGTTGTGGACAACCATGCCAGTGACAGCCATGTAACTGGTAAACGGTGTTGGTGGTCGGATCATAGCCATCTACGGGAGCGCCCTCGATCCAACGCTCGCCACCGTGCCCACACTCTACATGGTGTATGTGTACACCTCTGTTTCTCGACTCATACTCGATCCAACGAGTAGCCGCTGAACTGGATGGTTGGGCTGATAGAAGGCTTTCTCATACGCAGACTGTGGTGCCTCCACCTTCTCGCCAGGCCACACAATTATTTTTTGCCGCCTGTACAGTGATCAGCGTGGCGTTGAAGATGGCATGCCTTTGTAAACCTCTGCTGACAGTGACTGCAGACTAGTATATATGCCAGCTTGGAGATGTTCTTGATGTAGAAGGCATGGTGGTCCCACACTCTGATGGTCATGGTGTCATGGTAGTGAGCCTCTTTCCTGATCATGTGCCAGGTGCCCTCTTCGGTTGGTTCATACACGCGAATCCCGATCTTGGCGAAGAACTCTACCTTGTCCAGCTGATCCAGTGAGGTCCTGCGGACATCAGGTACTGTCTTGCCGTAGAACTGTGTGGCAAGCTCTCGTGCAGGAGCTGTACTTCTATCAGCTCTCGCTCCGCGGTGGGCTGCTAGGCATCTCCAGAGACACATGTTGTCCCTGTAGGTGTCGAGGGCAGTCATACTCTTCTTCTGTTGTAGCCAGTCTGGGAGGGGGCCTGTCCCAAGCAGAAGTTGGCAGTCGATGACAGCCCTGACCTCAACGTAGATTGATCGAACGAAAGCCCACTTGGTGTTGGGTCGATCGATATTGTCTGTGTCGAGGCGGGCTTGCTCTCTTGATGCCACCCTGTCCTGAGATGCTCATATCATGTTCAGCCACTGGTTTCCTGGAGCATTCTTGTAGAAGAGCATCACCCTACCGTCTTCGATGTGACGGATGCGATAGGTATGGGTGTAGCGGAGGTAGAAGGCGTTCTGGACAGTCTGCTGGATCTTTTGCATGATCTGGCCTGTGAGGTCTCCTTCTAGACCTCTGAAGAATGTCCAGCATACTGACTGGCGTCCACTATCCTCTGTCTCCCTTTCGCCGCGACGCTGGTCGAGAATGTGTTCGCCTTCTCGCCTCATGCCCCGGGCTAAGGGTTCAGACCTCGGCCCCCTCATCAGTCGCTTAGCGATCCTGCATAGGGGAGGTAAGCACTCCAGTGGATGATCCGCCATCTGCCTCGCTACAGTCTTGGCTCGCAAGCTAGCTGTCACCTCCTGTCCAACTGACGATGCTCACGGATCCGCTGCGCTTTCTTGTGGGGATTCCAAGGATCATCTTCGGTAAGCGCTGGAAACCTTCCCATCTGCCTCTCCTCGGCACGGACCTGTCCAATCATCTGGAGCAGGTCAGCTTTCTTGGCCTTAGAGTAGCCTCTAATGCCGAATTGCTTTGCAATAGCACGAAGCTGTGCAACAGTACTCATGGTATATATCCATGTGGATGCCTGTCTCTGAATGGGCGTTCAGACCCTATTATGTGTGGTGATCAATACCTGTGGGTGGTGTAAATTCCTGTGGATGCCTGTCTGGGTGTTCAGACCCTATTATGTGTGGTGCTGGCGATCAGTAGCTGTGGGTGGTGTATATCCCTGTGGATGGCTGTCTCTAAATGGGCGTTCAGACGCTATTATGTGTGGCGATCAGTACCTGTGGGCGGTGTATATCCCTGTGGATGCCTGTCTCTAAATGGGTGTTCAGACCCTATTATGTGAGGTGATCAGTACCGTGGGTGGTGTATAACCCTGTGTATGCCTGTCTCTAAATGGGCGTTCAGACCCTATTATGTGTGGCGATCAGTACCTGTAGGTTGTGTATATCCCTGTGGATGCCTGTCTCTAAATGGGCGTTCAGACCTGTTCAGATGTGTGTGGGGTTGATCACAGGGCGGTGCCCGATGCGACTCTGGCGGAGACTACGTGTTTGTCTGAGCCTACACAGAATATATATATATATATATATATATATATATATATATATATATATATATATATATATATATATATATATATATATATATATATATATATATATATATATAGAGAGAGAGAGAGAGAGAGAGAGAGAGAGAGTCCGGCCCTTCTGGTGTGGTTGATGGCGATCAGTGGTGTATATCACTGTGGAGACGTGTCTCTAAATGGGCGTTCAGCCCCTGGTAGTAGTAGTGTGATACTACCTCCCTGGCAACCATTTGGCGATCCGTGGTGGCCCCCGTAACCTGAGCGCCAGGGATTGAGAGGGCGGCGGGAGCTCATTTGTCTAAATGGAAATCCAGTTGAGGGAGGTGGAGGCTCATTTGTCTAAATGGAAGTCCAGTTGAGGGAGGTGGTATCATTTTGACCCCGACACTACTACTAAAACAACTGACTGTTTCAGTTTAGAGGAAGAAAATGAAGGAATTTCTGGCTGGGCCAGATTCTCTAGATTCAAGAACGGTTGCAAGAGCGGTAAGGAAACTGTATCCATTTTGCAGAAGAAAATGACGTTGATGAAATTGTGACAATGAGGGAAAAAACGTCGCACATACTGAGGTCTCAAACAAACAACCCAGGGGAGTGATGAGAATCAGAAAATGGACAATCATTGAAACCGCCAAGAGGCTGATTAAAAGTAACATTAAGTCTATACCGAAGTGCTCAGACACTTGAATTTGATTCCGCATTGGCGTTCATTCATGACACTCGTTGCATATCCTGGTCATGCGTACAGATACTAAACTAAAGGATGAAGGCATTGTTCAAGCTATCATCCATGTAGTTCAGCCATGTGCAGTGTTTCCTCCATTGCAACTTAGTCTTGCTGTGCAGACACCATTTGCATCAATCCAAATTCATCATAGACACGCTTCATGAGATGGGATTTTGTTCCTCATATGGGGAAGTCCTGTGATTTGAGAACAATGCCGCTGATTGTGTTCTTATAGACATGCTAGGTGGCGACTTTGGTTTGTTAGACAAAGCACTGCGTTTTGCTGGAGACATTGTGGACAATAATATTCTTACAGCAGATGGTAAAGGAACATTTCATGGGATAGGGTTTATAGCGGAATTGACACCATGAGGCTGGAATATTGGAAACCTCCAGATCGCTGATAAAAGCAGATCGGACTGGGTCTTGGTTGATGCACTTGCATGCTATTTCTGATTGATTGCCAGTATTTGCTGCTTCTAGCCATTTCACCTATTTTAAATTCGCACATTATTATCTCCAAGAAATAATTGATCTAGAGGTCAAACACATATGCGTGTTCAGAAAATGTGTTGCGGGTTACTATGTCATCCACTATGGCAAAAGTTTCTGTCCAGGCCTAAGCCCATACCTTGTATTTAAGCAGAATCTGAGAATGTCATTGAAAAGTATTGGTGGCGAGGTGACAGAGAAACAATGGACTTTGTGGACAATGTCAGCACCAATGGCATCTGAGAACAACAATGCTATGCAAGAATTCACAAACCTCACTTACACAACAATGAACAACATAAAGAATGCACAGATGAAGCACGGATTAAAATAGATGTCATGGACCTTAAAATATGCTTAAGACTTGTTGCTTGCACGACTTTCTCACCTGATCCCACATTGAGAAATGTTGTTAATTATGTTGTGGCAAATGTTGATGTGAATGTTTCATGGCTTTGATTCAGTCGCGAACAAGATCATTGAAAAATGATTTGACAGTCTGCATTCACCTATGCTTTCATGAGGAAACACAAAGTTAAAACCCTTGGAGATATGTCTGTCATCAAGTTTGCTCCCGACCAGAGCTCCAGATAAGAATTGGTATTTTGAGTGTTTTACTTACAGGGGATGATTATAATTGAGTATTTTTCATATTAATTGGGTATTTCAAAATACCTTTACTCATAGGAAGTGGCAGGAATTGAGTGTTTGAGACCCATTTAGACATGAAAAATCATTTTGTATTACCAGAGACTAATTGACTATACTGACTCAGTATAGTGTATTAGTCCCTAGTAATACACATTTTTTTAACTTCAAAAGTGACTTACATGTATGATTATAACTTTTTGACATGTACATTATTTACGTAATTACATGTACGTACATGTAGACATCTTAGACACGTAGACAGTCTAATTTTGTGAGAGCTGCGGTGCTGGAGCGGACTTCGTAGAACCACAAGCTAGTACATGTAGACCCTATGACCAGGTAATGAGCGACCTGGTGAAAACAATGTATTATATATGTTTCAATTGTGAGTTGTCACTGCTGTGAATCTGATTAAGGTGTCAGTCTATCAGAATCACTTGACCCACTCTACATTTACATCAGAGACAGCCTGAGACAGTATGACAATATCAAATCATTTGATATTATCATACATTCTTACTGTCTCTGATATACATGTAGAGTGCGTCAAGTGATTCAAATCATTCATGCTGTTTTACATGGATGACCACTTTGATGTATACATGGAATCCACAGTTAGCTGATGAATTGAATGAAAAATTAGACAACTGTGCCAGTCTGTAACAACTGGCAATCCTTATTTTGTTTCTTTACTGCATTAAATGATGTTCCTAGTATAGTGCCACTGCCTGCCATTAATGACAATTGACAAACTAATTTTCTCACTTACATTTTCCCCGACATTTATGGTTTGATGCCTATATTCCAGTCAAAGATTTTAGGTCATAGGCCGTTGCTACAGCAGGGTTCTGCCAAGAAATTCATTTAGTGGGGTCCAATTGCCCATCACTAGTGAAAGATAGGGGTCATTTTCTGAATCTTATGGGTCAAATGTACATCGGCCAGTATGATCCCCAAACAACAAGCTCGCCCCCCCCCCTCCACACACACAACCCCCACACACACAAACCCCCACGCACCCCGCCCCCAAACCATGCGCCCAATGCAAAACAAACAAATGAATATCTTACATTGTTGTGTCTTACTTAGTTGAATAAACCAGCCCAACCCACCCACCACCACCCTGTAAACCTACAACTTATTCGCGAAAATTTAAATTTTCTCATATAAATGTCCTTTTGCAGACCTAAAGATGATTATTTTTCCAAATTTACCAATGGAATGACAGGCTCATTATGACTGGAAGCCCTAAGCCAGCAACAGCTCCCAGCAATATATTTTCAAAATATTCAACAGAATATGCTTTAATTTGTAAAGAATTACACCTGTATCAAAGAACCAGCATATTAATGGCCCCCAACACAAGTGTCTACTATACACACCCAGGTTTGACTATGTATTGAATAGCGTGCCTACGACGTGGTAGGGGATTTCCCAGTAATGAGGAAGTCAGCAGCAGCAATTTCCAGGAAATAGGAGAGCTATATTTAGACAAGCGGCTACAATCATGACAATGTATCAGATTTTGGTGAGAAATAACTTCAGTAAAAGGATGCTGTTAAATATTTTGGAAACTATTTAACATAATGCTGCAATAACCTTCTGTTAGATATCTTTTAAATATGCAATGCTGATAGTTATACTGTCATGAAATGTAGTGGCCCTGTTGCAAGCTATCTAAGGTGCATAGATCTATGGAGAATACATTCTCTACAAATTTTTTGTTTTCAAATGTGAAAGCATATTGTCGTTATAAGTTGAGATTCT